>QEPC01010383.1:487341-559316 GCA_003113815.1 Sphenodon punctatus | reverse complement strand
GGAAGATCAGAGTGTGTTAACAAACACAGACACTGACAGCGCGGCTCCAACAGTCACTCACTCTCACTGCGATTGGGGATCAAGAGGGAGAAACAAGCTACAAACACACCTATTTATACTTAATGGTGAAGGTGGGACATGTCTCTCTGGGAAAGCCCTAGCCAATGAAATTGGGCATGTGGGTGTCGTCAACAGGGTCCGAGGGTTGATCATGCCGCCGGGTCTAGTGATACCTTGTATTCCGGGTGGCGGAAACCTGATACAATGATCAGATAACCACAAAGATTCTGCGATCGATGGAAAGGGAATTGGTGCCGCTTCTTATTGGAATCCGCAAAAGTTCCGCTTCCGTTCACCAGTTCAAATGCTGTGGCATCATTAGCGGAAAACCGCAGCCTCAGCCGTCAGAGAGCTGTCTCTGCTGAATCATGCCTCGATGTGCGGAATAGGGGTTTCCGTCAGTAACAGCTGCCACAGAGGCATTCTGCTGCAGCCGTAATCTAGACGGCATCAGTTTCCTCAACCCTTTTCAATCTGGGTTCCGTCCCGGCTATGGCATGGAGACAGCGTTGGTGGCCTTGGTGGACGATCTCCGCCAGCATATGGATGCAGGATGTTCCACATTTCTCATCCTGCTAGATCTCTCTGCTGCTTTTGATACCTTGGACCATGGGATGCTGTTCAGATGGCTGTGTGACCTGGGGGATCTGGACGGGACTGTTCTTGAATGGTTCCGCTCATTCCTCTTGGGGAAAAGCCAGCAGGTAGTGTCGGGAGCTGAAACATCTTGCTCCCATGTCTTGTCCTGCAGCATTCCGCAGAGTTCCATCCTGTCTCCATTATTGTTTAATGTATATATGCAGCCCTTGGGGGATATCGTGAGAGAGTTCGGGATGTGATGTCACCAATATGCTGATGATACTCAGCTGTACCTCTCTTTTTCAGCTGACCCAGACCCTGCTTTCTTGTTCCTATCCCAGTATTTGGAGGCCATGGCGGAGTGGGTGTGGCAACACAGACTGAAGCTCAACCCTGATAAGACAGAGGTGATGGTGGTGGGGAGGGCGAGGGAGGTGTCAGCCCCCCTGATAGGAGGGTTTCGCCCTCCAGTAACTCAGCAGGTTCAGAGTCTGGGGGTGGTGTTGGACTCGGATCTCTGCCTGGATTGACAGATGGAGGCAGTGGCGAAGGCTGCCTTCCGCCAATTGTATCTAGTGCGGAGGCTGCGTACATACATCCCCGGGCCGGACCTGACCTCCCTCATCAATGCCCTCATCACCTCGAGGCTTGACTACTGTGACGTGCTCTACATGGGGCTGCCCTTGTTCCTGGTCGAGAGGCTGCAGCTAGTGCAGAATATGGCAGCCTGGCTCCTGATGGGGATGACTCATCGAGAGCATATAACACCTGTGCTCCGGACTCTTCATTGGCTGCCAATAGCGTGCTGAGCCAGGTACGAGGTATTGATATTGATCTATAAAGCCCTTCACAGTATGGGCCCCTCGTACCTCAGGGACCGTCTCGCCCTCCACATCTGAGAGCAGCTCCTTCGGTCTGCTGGGGGTGCCTTCTTGGAGGTCCCCCATGTTAAGCGGGGGGCCAAAATGGAGATGGCATTCTCGGTGCCCGGGCCACGTCTTTGGAACTCCCTCCCAGAGGAAGCTCACCTGGCCCCAAGCCTTTTGACATTCCAGTGGGCTTGTAAAACCTGGTTGTTCACCCAGGTCTTTGGGGAGGAGGAGGATGGGGGTTAGGGTTTTATGTCTCCCCTTACCTTTTAACTTTTGTTTGTTTATCCCAACCCTGTTTTGGTTTTTTTAATTGCTGGATTTTAAAAAATGTTTTTTGTTTTTTTTTAATGTTTTATTAAATTGTATGTCACCCCGGGATGCCATTGGCATGAGGGGTGACTAACAAATGTATTAAATAAATAAATAAATAACATTGCCAAGATTCACACTTTTCTCTCTGTCTCGTCTGCCAAAACTCTTGTTCATGCTCTGGTCATCTCTCGCCTCAATTACTCTAACCTCCTTCTCTCTGGCCTTCCCAGGTGTCACCTTTCTCCCCTTATCTCTGTCCAAAACTCTGCTGCCAAGGTCATCCACCCCCCCGTCGCTGTGACCATGTGCAGTCCCTCCTCTCTTTGTTTCATTTGCTTCCCCTTCCTGAAGAATCCTGCACAAGCTCCTAGTCTTCACCTATAAAGTTCTTCATAACCTCGCTCCCCCCTACCTCTCGGAGCTTATGTCCCTCAGTAATCCAGCCTGTGCACTTCGCTCCTCCTCTGTCCCTTCTCTCACCCTTCCATGGCTTCCCTGCTCCCCTAACTGTCTCCATCCCTTCTCCCTTGCTGCCCCCCATATCTGGAACTCCCTCCCTGTTCACATCTGCCTTGCCCCCTCCCTTCATACCTTCAAATCTCTCCTTAAAACTCACCCCTTTCGNAACTCCCTCCCTGTTCACATCTGCCTTGCCCCCTCCCTTCATACCTTCAAATCTCTCCTTAAAACTCACCCCTTTCGCTCTGCTCTGTCTGACTCTTTATCCTGCTGATCCACTATATCCTATACCTATGGTCTCTATACCTGCCTGCTGTCCACAGGACCTTTCCATATGGACCTGCCTGCTGTTATTCTCAATGTAACCATGCCAAGTACATGCACCTGAGACCTCACATCTTCAAGAATATTAGACCCCTTGTCTCTCCCTCTGTTCCCCTTCCAATGTCTCTCCCCAGCTCCCATCTCTCATATTGTAAAAAATAGGGCAGGGACCGTGTCTATTTTGTTACTTTGTAAAGTGCCAGGTATACTGCTGGTGCTATATAAATGTTTTGAAATAATAATAATAATAATGTCATCTTTTATACTGGGTGGCATGAGGGTGGAGTTTCCAATCTGAAAAACCATGCACCCAAATCTTCAGAGTCACAGGACACACACAAGCAAACCACATTTCTACACATTTTGAGCAGCCAAATAGGGGAAAGTAAGAAGAAATGCCCTAAGTAGGTCAGACTAATGGTCCAGCAAGCCCAGCAACTGGGTATCTGACAGTGGCCATTCTCAGTCACTTCAGAGATGTACCCAACAGGTCATAAATTTTACATCCCCTGACCCACTTGATTAATAGCCAAAAATTGATCAGTCATCCAAGAAGTTGTCCAGTCCTTTAAAGAAAACAACATCTAACTACTAGCATATGAGCACATTCTCTGGGAACAACTTCCCCAAGACCTTCAAGTAAGCTCATGGGTTAAACAGGATTTGAACCATACTCTCTCTGGACCAATTACAACATGTTATTCACTGGGATACACTGGCCCACATAAGCCCTGATCCCTCAGAAAATAAGCTCCACCCCTCAGCAAATAAGTTCTGCCCCCTCACACATTTATTTATTTATTTTATTTATATTTTTTTACCCTGCCCTTCTCCAGAGAATCGGGGCAGCTTACAACATCAAAACTATAAAATACAATCAAATACATTGAAATCCTTCCCTTAAAACCCCAACATCACCCCAATCATCTACCCACCCCACCCTTTATCCACACCTGCCACCCACCAATCTTCCTTCCCAAGCCCCTCTACCTAATCCCATCCAACCCTATTCCTGCCTGCCAAATGCCTGGTCAAACAAAAAGGTCTTAAATCTCCTCTGGAAGATGGACAGGCTTGGGCTTAGGCATACCTTCAAGAGGAGATAATTCCATAATTGTTAGGGATGTGTGAACAGAACAGGGTTCGGATGTTCGGCCATTCAGCCTGAAAACTTAGTTCAGGTTCGTGGGTTTCATCCCGTGGAGTTTGGACCCCCCAGAATGTTTGGAAATTTCAGCCATGGCAGAGGCTTGAGGCACTCCAGATGTGCCCGTGGGGCATGGCAGGCTGTCGGAGACACAGCAGCAGCAGCAGCAGCAGCAGCAGCAGCAGCAGCAGAAACCAGGAAGGCTTGGGGCTTGGCACCCTGCGTTGCCTAGGCAGGCAGTCTCAGCGCTTGGCCCCTGGAGGTGCCCATGGGGGCATGGCTGGCCATCTGAGACCCAGAAGCAACAGCAGAGGTCGGGAAGGCTTTGGGCTTGTTGGCTGGCCTGACACCCTTAATTGGTCAGGCATTGCAGGCTGCAAGGCATCAGCGGAGCAGTTGCAGACATTGGATTGCCCGGTAGCAGAACCCATGGCACAGCAGAGGCAGCAGCTGCAACAGCAGCGGACATTGGATTTCCCAGTAGTAGAACCCATGACACAGCAGAGGCAGCAGAAGCAGACATTGGATTGCCAGGGCACAGAACCCGTGGCACAGAAGAGGCAGCAGCGGCAGTAGCAGCAGACATTGGATTGCCGGAGCACAGAACCCATGGCACAGCAGAGGCAGCAGAAGCAGACATTGGATTGCCAGGGCACAGAACCCATGGCACAGCAGAGGCAGCAGAAGCAGACATGGTTTACCAAGGCAAAGAACTCATGGCACAGCAGAGGCAGCAGAAGTGGACATTGTATTGCTGGGGCACAGAATCCATGGCACAGCTGAGGCAGCAGAAGTGGACATTGGATTTCCGGGGCACAGAACCTATGGCACAGCAGAGGCAACAGAAGAGGACATTGGATTGCCATGGCACAGAACCCATGACACAGCAGAGGCAGCAGAGGTAGCAGCAGACATTGGATTGCCAGGGCACAGAACCCAGGGCACAGCAGAGGCAGCAGAAGCAGACATTGGTTTGCCAGGGCAAAGAACCCATGGCACAGCAGAGGCAGCAGAGGCAGCAGCAGCAGACAGAATGTGTAACATGAGCAGTGGAAGGCAGGCTGAGGGAGCATTCGAGGTTGGCAACCAGGGCGGGCAGACAGGAATCATGGCATGAGAGGCAGTAGGGAAGGCACAGCAGAGGCAGCAGAAGTGGACATTGGATTGCCAGGGCACAGAACCCATGGCACAGCAGAGGCAGCAGTGGCAGCAGCAGCAGCAGCAGCAGACAGAATGTGTGGCATGAGCAGCGGAAGGCAGGCTGAGGCAGGGTTCGAGGTTGGCAACCAGGGTGGGCAGACAGGAAGCATGGCATGAGAGGCAGTAGGGAAGGCAGGCTGGGACCTTGGCAGGGCACTTAGAAAGGCTATCTAATACTGTGCAGTGAGAGAGAGCCAGTCAGATAGGCGGGCCAAGATCGTCTAGCTAGAGGCTGGCTGGCAGGTTTACAGCTTCCCAATGCCACCAGACATCACAAGCTCAGTCAGATAGGCCTGCCAAGGCCGTCTAGTCAGAGAGAGAGAGAGGCAGGGTGAGCGCCGGGCATTGGGAGGAAGGGACATCACCTAAGCAGCAGCAGCCCAGATTGATGAGAAGTCCCATCCCAAGACTGCCTCTGGCATGGGATGGCGTGTGCCACTGAACCATTAATCCATGTCAAGCTGCAGCTTGGGGAATCCCTGAAGTAGACGGTTGACCTTGATGAAAAGCAACTGCTCCACCAACTTGGACCCCAGTCTCAGGTGGTGCGACGAGCAAATGTCCCCCGCCATAGAGAACACTCACTCACTGGGGGCACTCATTGGTGGGCAGGACAACAGATCCTTGGCCACTTTGGACACAGTTGGCCACATGTCCCTCCAAGAGCTGTGTCATCACCATGTTCTGTCCTTTCCATCAGCGCTATCAGTGGTGCATCGCCCAGTGTGGGCAAGATGGCAGGAGGGGGCAAAAAATCCTCTGTATGGGTGCATTTTAATTTGATGCGGGCGGATGATCACAGGGACGTGCAGTGCAGTTTGTGCCAGAAGGTGGTGAAGTGTGGGCAGGTGCTCACCAACCTTGGCATAAATGCCATTGCGAGTCAGCTCAAGGCATACCAGAGTGCTGTGCTGCAAAGTGGGCAGGCAGGCAGGGGCAGTGGACGGCAGCGGGTTCCCAACTGCAGCAGCCAGTCGTATGCCTCAATCAGCAGGCAAACATCCTCCTTGAGCAGCTACCTCTAGCAGTAGGAGCAGTATTGCTGCTAGGGGGGAACAGCAGCAGCCAGTTTAGACCCAGTAGCATCAGTGCATCATGAAGGAACTGGTGTTGGGGAAGCTGCCAAGTCTATCGGCAGCTGCAGGACGTGGAATGCAGCGTGGCTTTCAACTGAAAGCCATGCGTATGTTGTGGGAAGTGATTGCACTTGATGGGCAGCCCTTCTCTGTTGTCGGGGACATACGGATTAGGTGCCTGATTGGCTTCCTGGCCCCCCAGTTTAAGCTGCCCTCACGCACCACCCTGAATCAGCAGGTGGTGCTAGCCTTGAACCGGGATTTAAAGTAGCAGGTGATGGAGCAGCTGGCAAGGGCTGGGGGTGCCACCGTACACTACATTACCAACTGTGGTCTAGTTGAAATGTGCAGCATGACTACCTGGCAGTGACGGGGCACTGGTAGCAGAACCCAGAGGCAGCATTTGGCAGTGGCAGGAGGGGCCCCGAAGCAGGGTATAGGTGGGCCCTGCTTCAGGCGGAAGTCATGGACAGCACCAACACTTCTCGGAACATTGAGGCAGTCTTGACCGCCATGGTGAGGGAGTGGGTTACGCCAGGCACGCTCTTCACCAAGGGGTGCATGGTGACTGAAAACGTGGCCAGCTTATTGAAGGCAGTCCATGAGGGGACTTCACCAGGATCCCTTGCGCTGTACACACCCTTCACCTGGTGGTCAGGGATGCTCTGGGCTTGGGGAGAAGGGGATTGGGGCAGGCACCCTTAGCTCCCTGATTGAGCAGGGGAGGAAGCTGGCCGGTTTCTTTAACCGGAGCGTGAAGGGCAGTGAACTCCTCCTGGTGAAGCAGGCAGAGCAAGGCTCCCCAGTGCACCAGCTGGTGCATAATGTGTCCAACTGGTGGAATTCCACATTCCTGATGCTCAAGTGGCTTCTTGAGCAGAAAGCTGCCTTGCATCAGGTTCAACTGGTTACGGACAGTGGGGCATCTCCAGGGTACAATGGGGGAGAATGGGAGATCCTGGCTCACACTGTCTTTGTTCTGAGACCATTTCTGGCCGTGATGGAGACCATCAGCTCCTCCATGGCCACCATCAGGCAGGTGACCCCTCTGGTCCAGAGTCTCCTCAGGAGGCTGGAGGAGATTCTCCAGGGGCAGGATTGTGGCTCTCAGGGCAAGAAGCTGGTGGCTGAGATGGTTGCACTGGTGCGGCAGCTGAAGGCAAGGCTGAAGGCGCGGTTTGATGTACTCCTACAGCAGTTGAAATATGTCTTTGCAACCATGCTGAACCCCAGGGTCAAGGGCAGCATGGCGCGCCAGACACTGCTCTATGGCCACTGAAAGGCTGATCTGGTGGAGAGGGTCCGGGAGGCAGAGATGGCCATGGAGAGTGCATGGCAGCAGCAGCAGCACCAGCAGGACGCCCCTGGAGATGGTGGGAATGGGAGTGGGAGCAGCCACACCTTTCAGTCGGTGGGGTCTATCCCTGCAACCAGCCCTTGCAGAAGCAGCACCAGCAGCAGGATGAGCAGCACCAGCACTCCTATTGACAGCAGCAGCAGCTCATGTGTTCAAGCCACTCTGGTGAGCATGGGCCCGTGCACAGCAGGGCAGGCAGCATGACTGAGGGCAGTGGTGGAGGTGGTGCCCAAGAAGAGTTATGTGAGGGAGTACGACAGCACCTCAGCAGCAGTGGAGCCGTGGATTGATCCCAGCCTGGATACCTGGAGCCATACATTGATCCCAGCAGTGATCCCTTGGCCCACTGCAGGAAGCCTCTGAAGCCTGTCTCCCAAAATCAGGTCTGTGCAGTTTGGGGCATGGTGATGGGCTTGGGTTGCTGCTGATGCCTGCCACTCTGATGGCACAGCCCTTGCCACCTCTGCCACGTGCCCCATTGCCTACCTTACGGGCAGCAGACCGGCCTCTACTACTTCCCTTCTCCATTTCTCCCACCCAAATAATGCAGAGGAAGATTTTATATACTTTTTTTTATTTATTCAAATTTGGAATATAATATATATCTACTACACTAACTCTAACTGCTATTAACTATTCTAAAACCTATGGAACTAAATGGAATATTATCTAATATCTACAAAGACCTAGTCTTACAAAGACAGTATAAAATTTTAAAACTGAATCCTACACACTATAGCTAACTCTATAACTAAGCTAACTCCTACATCTATCTATCTATCTATCTATCTATCTATCTATCTATCTATCTATCTATCTACACAGGGAACAGGGGGGCCGGGGGGACACAGACAACTCACAATAAACAACACAGGGAGGGGTAGAAAACTGGAAGGAAACCTAAATCAATCTAATCCTACTCTAAATAGATCCAAAAACAGGGGAAGGGAATCAGGGATGGACTATATGCAGGGAGGAAGGAAGGATTCAATGGAAGGGAGGGAGAAACAACACAGAGAGGGGTAAAAATAAAAAATAACACCTAAGTCTATCTAATGTAATGTAAATTAATGAAACTATGAGGTAAATGTGTGGAAATGGGTGAAATAGGAGGAGGATGGCAATGGACTGGAGGAACACAAACTGCTGGGAGAGGGAGAGTTCTGAAAACGCCTACTGAAATGATCGGTGGCTATCTCAGAATGATATGGAAGGGGGGAGGGCAATTACTTTTGTTACTTGCTGTGCCTGCCTTACCACAAGCCCCATTGGCTCGGTGCAGCCTAGCCTGTGGCCAATCGCAGACAGCCAAGCCAGTGGTCTGAGGAAAAGAGGGATGGTGATTGGGCAGTAGGGGTGGGAATATCAGTATCAGATAAATCCGATACACCTGATAATCGGGTATATCGGAATAATCTGATAATCTGATAATCACCGGTATTGGCATACCAGATTTTAACATTGGCCACTTTACCGTTTTTTTAACATCACGGCCATTGAAGTAAATGGTAGCAATTTAAAAAAACTGGTAAAGTGGCCAATACTGGGGAGTGGTAAATCCGATACTGGGGAGATCCGATCCCCAGTGTCCCATCCATATTGGGCAGGCTGGCTGTTAATCCAAGCCTCTCCACCCCTCCTCAGCTGATCCCCCCTCCCTGGGCCTGTCAGTCAGGTTTTTCCTCCCCGAACGCACCCAAACTCATCTAAACACAGCCAAATTGTTCAGGGGTTTATGCTTTTGGTTCAGGCATCTGGTTCACCCATCCGAACTGGCTGAGTCTGGGCCGAACTCTGAACATCCGAACCGCATTCACACATTATTATTATTATTATTATTATTATTATTATTATTATTATTATTATTATTATATACAGAACATAGAAATAGACACACTTCCTGCCTGTGGCTTACAATCTAAAAGACAAGGAGGGGGAGACAGGGAGAGGGGACAGTGGGAGAGACAGGGGAGAAGACAAACAAACATTCAGGTGGATTCGAAGTCTTAGGTGCGTGTGCTTGGCTTCGTTACAATCAGGTTGGTTGCAGCAGTCTGCAGAGGAGAGCAGACTGTAAGTACATGGGGAATGACTAGCAGGCATTGAGAAAGGCGGCGGGGAAAAAGTGGGTCTTTAGGAGGGATTTGAAGGAGCGGAGGGAGGGGGCAAGGCGGATGTGGGTAGGGAGGGAGTTCCAGGCATGGGGGGCAGTGAGGGAGAAGGGTCAAAGGCAGTTAGGTGAGCAGGAGAAATGAGGAAGAGTGAGGGAGGGGACAGAGGAAGAGCGGAGAGTGCGTGCAGGAGTGTGTAGGGAGATTAGGTCCGAGAGGTAAGGGGGAGCTTGGTTGTGGAGTGTTTTGAACATGAGTACCAGGAATTTAAACAGGATACATTCCGGAAGGGGGAGCCAGTGAAGAGAGAAGAGGAGAGGCTGCACATGGTCGAAGCGACAGGCAGAGTGAATGACCTTGGCAGCAGAGTTTTGGATTGCGATAAGGGGGGAACAGGTGAGAGCGAGGGAGGCCAGCAAGGAGGAGGTTGCAGTAATCGAGTTGAGAGATAACCATGGCATGAACAAGGGTTTTGGCCGAGGAGGTAGAGAGAAAGGGGCGGATCCGAGCAATGTTATGGAGGGCGAATCGGCAGGATTTGGCAACAGAGTCAATGTAAGGTTTAAAAGAGAGGTGCGTGTCAAAGATGAAGCCCAAGCTACGGGCTTGGAGAACAGGATGGATGGTGACTCCATCGATGCAGATGGGCAGGTTAGAGGGAGAGGAAGAGGAGGGAGGAAAAATGAGGAGTTCGGTCTTGGCCATGTTGAGCTTGAGTTGACGTCGGGACATCCAGGCGGAGATATCAGAGAGGCAGTTGACGAGGCGTGAGTGGACAGAAGAGGAGAGAGAGGGGGTAGAAAGATAGAGTTGGGTGTCATCAGCGTAGAGATGATATTGGAATCCGTGGGAGGCAATAATTTTGCCAAGGGACAGGGTGTAAATAGAGAAGAGGAGAGGGCCAAGGACAGAGCCTTGGGGGACCCCAACCGAAAGGGGGAGGGAGGAGGAGTTTGACTCGGGGAGCGAGACTTTAAAGGAGCGGTCAGAGAGGTAGGAGGAGAACCAGTCAAGGACAGAGCCACGGAAGCCCAAAGAGTAAAGCGAGTCCAATAGGAGCGAGTGGTCGACAGTGTCAAAGGCAGCAGAGAGGTCAAGGAGGACAAGAATGGAGTAGTGGCGCTTAGATTTAGCGACAAGTAGATCATTGGTGATCTTGGCCAGGGCAGTTTCAGTAGAGTGGAGGGGGCGGAAGCCGGACTGGAGAGGGTCCAGGGAGGAGTTGGCAGAGAGGAGGTTCAGGCAGCGGGAGTAGACGACACGTTCCAGGAGCTTCGAAGCAAAGGGAAGGAGGGAGACTGGCCAGTAACTAGGGGGGTCAGATGGGTCCAGGGTGGGCTTTTGGAGGATAGGGGAAACAGTGGCATGCTTGAAGGCAGAGGGGAAGGAGCCTGTGGAAAGGGAGAGATTGGTGTCATGTAGAAGTGAGGGGGCGACAGTGGGAGCAATAGAGGTCAGGAGGCGGGAGGGGATTGGGTCAAGGGGGCAGGTGGAGGGGTTGGATGAAGAGAGCAGAGCGGAGATTTCCTCAAGAGAGGCAGGAAGGAAGAATGTGAGGAGAGAGGGGGGAGGGGAGGGGTGGTATGGAATCGGAAGGAGGAGGTGGGTGGGAGGCAATGTCCTGATGGATCTTGTCAATCTTTGAGGTGAAGAATGATGCAAGATCCTGTGCATCAAGGGAAGAGGGTGGAGGAGGGCAGGGGAGTTTAAGAAGGGAGTCAAAAGTAGAGAAGAGGCGGCGAGGGTCGCGAGAGAAAGATTCGATCCTGGAGGCATAATAGCGTTGTCTAGCTAGGGAGATAGCCGAGGAGAGGGAGGAGAGGGAGAATTTGTAGTGGAGGAAGTCAGGGAGCGAGCGGGATTTGCACCAGAGGTGTTCGACAGCCCGGGTGCATGAGCGGTGGTAGCGGATGTTAGGGGTTAGGCAGGGGCGGGGGTTTTGTGGCCGGACGAGGCGGGAAGAGAGGGGGGCAAGATAGTCAAGGGTTGAGGAGAGAGGGGTGTTGAGAGCGGAGATGGCAGACTCATGGGAGGAGGAGGAGAAAACGGAGGGGAGGTGGGGGGAAAGCGAGGAGGCAAACTCCATGGGAGTAATGGCCGGCATATTGCGTAAGGGGCGCAGAGAGGAGGAGGAGGGGGGGGTTGGTCAGAGAGGCTGAAGGAGACAAGGAAGTGATCAGAATTATGGCACGGATCAAAGGAGAGGTCAGCAAGAGAGCAATTTCATGAGTAGATGAGGTCGAGGGAGTGGCCATTGGTGTGGGTTCCTAGTACTCCCTAATAATTGTGGGGCAGCAACCGAGAACCATTTTACACTCAAATGCACTTCCCAACATTCCAAGTGGATTCCAAGGGATGGAAGATCTCCTGCTTCTCATTCCCCTTAGTTTCAAAATGGCCAGATATGTGGCAAGGCTTACATATTGAATGCACAATAACCTTTCTTTTTCATTTAAATTTCCATGGACAGTGGCCACAATCCCATGCTCTGTTGATGTCATTGCGGAAACCTCTTGTTCGCGCATGCACGTGGCTTCTGTGTGGCACAATATGCCAGCAATGTGGATGTGTGTGGGTCCCACAGGGCTGCATGCGTACACAGCTCCACGTGGCATCTGCAGAGCATGGGATCGGGGCCAAAGTGTGCGTGTTACTTTGCCAGCACAGAGTGGTGGATTACTTTTGTATATGAGCCCCTCATTACATTACTTTACTCGATTATTTTAATTTAAAATGATGGAGGCAAAGTAGCTCAGATGATAACTTTCATTAGGCCAAATTTTGTTGGTGAGGGTATGCAAGAATTCAGGCCAAACAGGATCCTTCCTCGGGCATGTAAGAAGTCAGGAAGGGCCCCATGTGGTCCGATATCTCATCAATCTCATCATCTGAAATACACCCCACTGCCCATCTTTTACGTTTGGCACCAGTGGCATGACTACACTCTCATTAATTAAAACAGAACCCCTAGCATTCCTAACTTCCTTTCCTAACTCTTTCATAACTAAGCAACACTTTCCTAACTCTTACTCCCCATAAATAAAAGGATCAGTACCAGGCCCCTTTTAAAGTAACATGTCTAATGAAGTAAAATGTTTTGGGGGGAAAATTATATGCAATTCTTGATTGACTTAGAAGTTTCCCTATCTAAATTCTTACCATGTTCAGATCTAGCTCCAAAGAGCTAGATCTGAAGTATCTGAAGTGGTATGAACACACACACACACACACACACACACACACACACACACATTGTCATATTTATATAGAGAAACGTCTAAGTCAAGCCAGCATTACAACTTCAGCTTCTTGCAACTGAGCTATTTTAAGGATGCCTCTAGATGGCAGTAACACCACATGAACCATGTTTATTGGCTAAAACACAGCATGAGGAGGCTGTTAAACATGCTCTTAATTTCTATAACTGGATATAGCATCATATTGAAGCTGTCTTATGGAGCTACATTTAAAGGCACTCAGCTTGATTCTCCACTCACTGCAGTAAATAAGGAATACTTGAAATCAGCGGTAATACATTCCTGCAGAAATGACGCTCAAGAGGGGGCAATCAGGCTCAATAATTTAAAACTTTGCTTTCCTTGATATTAACACCGGACATTAAAGTGCTAACATTTTATGCCACATGTTTTTGTGACACATCTCGATCATGTCAACATTGGAAGTCAGAAAAATCTGCCGCTGAACTAACAGATTTTGTATTTTCTCTTTTCTTTCCCCCCCCCCCCCCCTTTTTATTCTGTTTTTTCTCTCTTGTTCAACCTGCATAATTCTTGGGAGAACTGACAGAACAGGATTATCTGTTCGTGAAACTGGATTAATGAAAACAGCCATGAAAATAGTTATTGGGGCCAATCCTAAACTCCGCGGAGCCTGCGCACAACCACATGCAGTTGCAGCTGCACACAAGCCATGCAGATCCCCATTGCAGGTACATTGTGCTGCATGGGAATCACATGCATGCATGCATGCATGGGATGTCTGAGAGGTTGTTATTTATTTTAAATGATCTTAGGATAACCGGCTTAGTTAGGATTTTGGGATGAGAGAGGAATTTGGGGATTTAAAGGTGCCTTGATGGTCATATAGTCCAACCCCATCTTGTCCAAGAAAGCCAGTGTAGCCTAGTGGATAAGGTGTTGGATTAAATCTAGTAAACCAGGGTTCAAATTCTCAACTCAATGAGTGGCCTTGGGCAAGTCACTATCTCTTAGTCTCAGTTTTTGACTTATAGGAAAATCTAAGCAACATTGTCAGAGCCAGCTTGACATGTTTTTTCCACTATATGCAGAATATTAAAATACCACTCCTTCCCTTGAACACCTAAGAGGCTGGGATCATGTACTGCAGGTAGGGGATGGCACATTTCTGGTTCTCCACTCATCAGCTGTTCAGATGGGAACCTTTTCCATCTCCTCCCACCCCAGTGGTAAATTTATGGAGACAAAATGAATTAAGAGCACTCCCTCCCTCAATCTGGGAGCTTTCAAAGCAGGCAGGGGAGGGAGATGTCACTGACTCAGCAGACATAGTCTGAGTTGGGGGCTAGGACTGGGTTAGGGTAAAATGGGTCAGATTTGGTACAAGGATCAGGTAACATATCTGTTCGGGAGCTGGGTATTCTGAGCTGAACCAGAGGATCAGAGCACAGAGTCAAATTCAGGAAGACTCATTGGGCCAGGAAGCAGTTAATCAGAGTAGTCAGGAACAAGACAGGATCATCAGGCAAAGACCAAACTAATATCAGGCTGGGAGACAAGCACCGAGGCAGTAGGGATGGGTGAACAGATCGTGGTTCTGGTTCGGCGGTTCGGTTCGGTTCGGCTCCGTTTGGTTCGTCCGTTTGGTTAGTTCACCGGGTTCGGGTTCAGCCGTTCGGTTCAGGTTTGGTCATTCGGGAAATGTTTTGTTATGGGGTTTTTTGTTAGTTTTTTATATGTTTTTTGTGGGGTTTATTTGGTTTTATATGGTTTTTTGGTTTTTTATTTGGTTTTTTTGTTTTTATATGGGTTTTTTAATGTAATTTTTAATCTAATATTATATATCTATCTGTCTACACTAAATCTAATTGCTATTAACTATTCTAAATGCTATGAACTAAATGGATTATCTAATAAGTACACAGGTCTACTCCTATAAACACTAAAACTAAATCACTAACGCTATCTCTATCACTAAGCTAACTCCTACAACTGTCTACTATCTCTACCCTCTCTCTCTCTCTCTCTCTCTCTATATATATATATATATATATATATATGGGATGGGGGGATCACAAACAACACAAGGTTTCAGTTTAAGTTTTAAGTTTCATTTCAGTACAAAACTGTACAGTACAAAGCAATCTAATAATCCTACTCTAAATGAAAAAACAGGGGCAGGGAAGGGAATCTGGGATGGAATATATGGGAGAGGGCAATGATTCAATGGAGGGGGGAGGGAGGAAGGAAGATTGAACACAGGGAGGGGTAAAAAGAAAAAATAACCACTAAATCTATCTAAGCTAAGTTAAATAAATGAATGAGACTATGGGGATAGATGGATTGGATGGGTGAAATGGGAGGAAAATTGCAATGGGTTGGGGAGCTGGTAAATGCTGTGAGAGGGAGCCTTCTGAAACGCCTGCTGTTCAGGAACAGTGACTAACTCAGAAGGTGTTCGGAAGGGAGGAGGCAGATAGTTTTGTTTCTTGCAAGCCTCTCCACCCCTGGTGCCTGGCAGTCTGCTTCTCAGCTGACTACCCCTCCCTGTCACGTTTGACCTTCCAGTGACCCTTTTTTTTTGCTGCCCGAACTCACCCAAACGCGATCCGAACTGGCCAAACTGTTTGGTGATTTTGACGTTCGTAATTGAGTTCGGTTCAGTCAGTTTGCATTCAGATTCGGGTTCTGGTTCGGGTTCGGTCGTCTGAACAGGCCGAGTTTGGGCTGAACTCAGAACTTCCGAACCGCGTTCGCCCATCCCTACAAGGCAGTATGGGAAGCACAATATCGGGTCTGGCTCTAACTGGCAAGCCAGCTGGCCATCATACTTCACAGACAACTTCCTGTTTCCTGTTGGAGCCTTATATGGCAAAGGGCCACCAATGAGAAGTCAGCAAGCAGACAGATCACACAACCAGATCACCTAGAAATGCATAGGCTTTTGATAGCGCCAGGTACCAGGATCTGGGACCCGAGTGGTCAAAGCACCAGCTGGAAGCCTCTGTGACTCCAGGATTGAGCCCTGCTCGATTGCTGTATTCAGTTTCTCACAAGAGCACTCCTGGTTTATATTGCTGCCCTCTTAGATTTGCCACCCTAGACATCTGCTTACTCTTAAATCCAACCCTGGATACAGTGCATTGCCAGCTACCAGATCCTATGTATCTAAAAGGTAGGCTAATTTACTCCCCTGTTCTGAGCCAACTGAACCCCATCTTTTTACAGATGTTCCCTGACCTTAGGTTTTTGGTCCCAACCTTGGTTTCGGCTTTGGTCTCCTATGTACTGTAGGAAAAATTCTATTCTTCCTGTATCAGAGAGGCCTACTTTATAAACTCATGTTACTAAGTCAAAGCTATAGAAGTTCCTACCACACTTAAATATGGAGGGAGATTCTTGTTAATCATCCAGCATTGGCAAGAGTAACCTGATGCTCTCATCTTTCACACCAGGACATAGAATTCGTATAAAGGTATCAATTTTTAATACAATCATCTTTTTATGTTGCAGGAAACTGCTGTTTGCTACAGAAGGTAATTAGCTAGTGTGGCCTGCAGTTAGAGGATGCCCAGCCAAATTTCAAAGGTCTTAAGCAATGCTTTATACATCCTTGTGTATGCACAAATGCCATCGTTTCATTTTATTTTGGATGTCTGTTTCTGTGTAGTCCAAAATCTCATCAAAATAAGAGAGATAAACTGAACTACATCCCAGTGCCTCATCTTCTACAGTTGGCACCAGAACGGTGACTACACTCTCTTTAATTTAAAACAGAACTCATAGTGTCCCTAACTCCCTTTCCTAACTCTTTCCTAATGAAATAACCTTTTCCTGCTGGTGCCAAACATAAAAGATGGGGCTGGGGTGGGGGTGGGAATGATGTAATTCAGGAAAAGGGTAGTATCTGTTTCTGGAGTAAAATCTCTTCAAATATATATACATTAAAATAAAAATGATTTAGTTAGTCTATATAGATTTTAATTTGACTTTTGTAGGGGGGATTGATTTCATTTTTGTTATTATAATAAAGAAAATGAAAGTGGGATATTTCATTTTTGTTATTCAATCACATTTGTTATTGTATAACAAAAATGAAAGTACATCATAACAAAACAACAAAAGAATTTCATTTCATTATTATGAGTTAATAGGAAGACACTAAAACATATTTTCAGCTATACCTTTTTTGTTTCTTAATAGAGTTTGATGGAAATTGACATGACCGTACCCCAAACAGCAATCATTATGTGTGTCAAATTTTAGAAAGCATGGGTAAAAGAAACGGATTGTATAAGCAATTGAAGTTTGTAATTTTAAAAATAGCTGTGTCCATATTCCTGGCTCCAACATCTTTGTCTTCTATTATATTTGCATGAACCCTAGGTAGGTGATGTCGCTCCACAAACTTACCATCTCTGCCAAATTTCAGAAATATTGGATAACGGGTCCTGATGTTAAAAGCAATTAACTTGTATATGCATTTCAAGCTGTAACATTTTTGTTTTTTATCCATTTTACATTACATTTGGCAGGATTGTATCTCAGACATTTAAGATCATGTTTGCCAAACTTCTGAAAGGTTTGATAAAGGGTAAAAATGATATAAGCAATTGAATTTTCCCTCTTGAAGACTTTTGTTATTCAGGTAAATAGCACATGCAGTGCCATTCAGAGACAGGCATGGCAGGGAGGAGGGGACTGTCAAATGGAGGAGGAGCAGCCCAATAGACTGACACATTCACTGGCCAATTAAGTTACAACCAAATTGGTGTAGAAAGGATGGAGTAGGCCACAGCACAGGTCCTAATTATGGACCCCCCCTAAGGACAAGGAGGTGGGACTCTTCCTAAGTGGTGGCCCTCTCAGTGAGGCTCCTGACCAGTCTTGGGGATGCCTCCACAAATGTGGTGGCATTGCTCTGGGTCAGAGAAAGCCCCTACCTCCTGATGCAACAGTAACCCTACCAGAAAAGAAGTTTTGATTGTGGGACCAGTATTGTGGAGATGGAATGCTGGTCCCAGTCTAAGAACTTTCTCCTGTGTAGGACCATTTGCAAATGGCTTGAGCACTGGTAGGAAAAGTTTCAGAGTGGGTGGGAATGTAGAAGGGAGCTACACCGCTCCCTCTTAGGTATGAAACTCAATCTCGATTTTGTCTTGATTCTTGCTAAGAATCACATTTCTCGACTTGTTTTTAGCAAGAATAGATAATCGAGAAAACCGTCAGTTCTTGACACTTTTGGGGTAATGATTTTCCCCTCAGTTTACCATGATTTACCATTTACAGTTTATCGTGATTTACCATGTATCATATACCGATTTACTGTGTACCATGTTCCTCTTTCATCTCAGTAATAAGCATGCACAAAATGGCTAACATTTTCCATAATGGTGGCAATGCTGCCGACACCATCTTAAAAGAGTGCTGGGCATGCACAGAATAGCTGCAGTGGCCATTTTGCTCATGTGCATTACCAAGACAAATGCTGTACACAATAACAGCGCACTGTAAATCAGTATATGGTACACAGTAAATCACGGTCAATAGTAAATTTGGATAAGATTCTCACCAAGATTTCAAACCGTTACTGAGATCGTCCTGAGATTTCAGTAATGATTCTCGATTCTCCCATGAGATTTTCACAAGAAACAAATTGATTCTCCTTTCAGCCTTACTGCCTCTGTCCACTCTGAAAATGTCCTAGACATGTTCAAGTTGCCTGCAATGGGTCACCTAAAGTCCAGCACACAGACTCAATGGAGCATCTTCACTCCATGGTGATGGTAGGCTGTAGCTATGGGTATTTTCAGACATTACGAGATCACAGTGAACCACGGTGAATACCCACCTGTGGTCACTGTGCCTCGAACATCTGTTTGGCAGCTGCCAGATTTTCACTATGGTCAATACCCACACGGGGTCATTTTCAACCATGCTTCCCAGGCTAGCCGTGAGAATGTCCTAGGAAGCGTGGTGAAAGTGATCCCCGGCGGGGACCAAAAAAAAATCACATCTGGTCGGGCGCCACGACCCGGGATCACCGGTGGGTTCCCGGGTTGTGGCGATTTCGGCCAGACGCTGCGGCCACATTGGCCCACCGCCCATCCATCTCCCCAGAGGGCGGGTGGCGGGGAGCGTGGAGGGGGCAGGGCCGTGCGGCCGCACGTTGCGCCGTGCGGCCCCGCCCCCTCCCAGATTCCCCTCCAGGATCCCCCGGCATGTCTGATACGGCGTTATGGGGTCATCCTGGCAGGGGATGATTTGGTTGTTTTCGGTACGGGGCCAAGCGGCCCCATAATGTCTGAAAACATCGCCACAACCCTGGGGGTGAAGCTGGTGTTTCTGCATCTGGCTGCAAGTGGGATCTTTCAAGGAAGAGGTTCTGGGAATGAAGCCTTCAAAGTGCCAGGGCTGAGCAGTGGCAAACCCTGATATACATTAAGCCCTGAGTCCTGCACTTCAATGATTTCGTAACCAGTTTTCTCAGTTGTCTCAAGGCCACAATTGGATTAAACAAAACTCAGTCGTATTTGTTTTTCATCCTGTTCTAAAGGTAACTCATCTGCTTTTGGGATTGCCATTGCTCTTTGTGTGCATTAATTACTACAGATTTTTGTCCGAATAAAAATATGTATTTAAAAGTAGGTAGCCGGCTAGGATTTCAGTTTCATTAGCTTATCGATAAGAACACCATGCTATTTGTATCTGCAGGGGTGCATCATTTTGGATATTTTAATCTTTAAACTAATGCAACTCTCACCCTCTACCTTATGTGCATTGCATACTAATAATATTATTTGGGGCTTCTTTTATAGCGGCCTTGAAATTACACAACCTACTTTAGTATTCTTTAGTCTTTAACAAGAGAGCCTGG
Source organism: Sphenodon punctatus (assembly GCA_003113815.1). Lineage (NCBI taxonomy): Eukaryota > Metazoa > Chordata > Lepidosauria > Sphenodontia > Sphenodontidae > Sphenodon > Sphenodon punctatus. The sequence goes on along the minus strand of QEPC01010383.1, from coordinate 539,724 downwards.
GAATTGTGGAATAATCAGTAATGGTTATCTTCTTTTCCTATTTAAGAACAATAATGGTGTTCACTCATCCTCAACAAGGCCTTTAATTAATAATTGTAGTTATGCAGGTTGAAGTCCTAATGTTACCATCACTGAAGCATAACAGTAATATAAACTCCTGCTTAAGTGCTTTTGTTCCATGAAATAAATCTTTACATCCCTGCCTGATAATTTATTAAAAGTAGAACTCTGCCTCATTATTATAGTTTATAACAATATTTTAAAACCAGCATATCTGGGTTGGGTTTTTTTTTGGGGGGGGGGGGGGGTTAAAAATAATAATATTTTTTAAGCTGCTAAAAACCAAAGTTTGTCTTTAGTTGAATTTTGTATTGACATTGTGTACCTATGCATGTGTATGCAACAAACAATCAAATTCCTTGTTGAAACTCTCCCCCTGAAAGAGTTTTCCCCCATATGTGTTCTTTCATTAGCTTTCCAGCTCATAAATCACACAAAGCACAAGAAAAATCTCACTTTAGCTTCATGTTCGGCTATGATTTTTAAAACCGGCGATGGAGAATAGGACGGAGTCACCTGCATCAACTTGCTTGTTGGAACCCCACTTTTCTTTCTATTGATTGCCACATAATGTTCATTTGTAATTTGGAAGCTGAGGTAATAGCCTAATTACATTAAATGCTACCTAGCACACAGAATTTCTCCAAGTGAATAATTCAAGTGAAAAGTCTAATTATATTCTTACAAGAGCCACATATCCACTCCTGATAATTCGGCATTGCCATCCAAGCTGCCCCATACAGTCCTTTGCAGCTATATTAGTTGTGGAACAGATTTAAGTGCTTCCTCTGATTTGAAAGTAGTGTAGAGGGAACTGTGCAGCTAAATTCTCCAATAAGTAGATATGGAATTTTGTTAAGTATCCACAAATTCTGCTGCAAAGCGAAAAATTACCTTTTTTGGTGGCTCAGAGCATGTGCCTGTGGAAGAGAGGGTACCGGACACTGAGCTGATGTATCTTACACTGTGTAGTGTAGGGCTGAAATGAAAATCAATTTCTTTCTTGTGAAAAGCTTGCAAGAATCAAGAAGCATTACCAAGATCTCAGAACGATCTCAATAATGGTTTGAGATCTGGGTGGATGAATTTTTCTTGATATATCATTTACCATTTACTGTTACTGTTTACCATGTGTCCTGAACTTTCAGTAATGCACAGGGGGAAAATGCCCACCATTGCTTTTCTGCATATGCTCAACCCTCTTCCAAGATGGAGCTGGCAACATTGGATGAAAACAGACATGACGCTAACCACCCTTTAACCACCCTTGGTGGTCATTTATGCATGCATCAGGGTTGCATAGGGCACCAATACAGCCCTGCAACATGCATAAATAACCACCAAGGGTGGTTAAAGGGTGGTTAGCGTTGTGTCTGTTTTCACCCATTGCTGCCATTTTGGAAAAGGGCAGCCGTTTTGCACATGCACATTACTGGAATGAACGCGGTACATAGTAAATGGTAATGGTAAATGGTAATGGATGGTAAATGGTGATGGTAAACACTATCAAGAAAATTCTCAGTCAAGAAAGTGTCAAGAACCAGGGATTTTCTCTATTATTGAGTCTCACAAAAAAAAACAAGTCAAGAACCCTGATTCTTGGCAACATTCACAAGAAAATAGAGATCAGGTTTCAGCACTAGTGCAGTGTATGCTACTTTCTCAAATGGGTTATATATATATATATATATATATTGCGAGTACTTGGAAGTACTGAATGTCCGGAGTATGGCTTGTTGGAATTCATCTATCATCGAGCAAGTGCTGGCCCTTTAAGGCTATCCTGCCCATCTCTCTTGATTGCACCCCCTTTCTGGAGTTATAAAGCTAAGGGACCCAGAACTTCAAGCAAGCTCTTCTGGGGTAGGAGATCTTGCTAAGCAGGTGCACTGTTGATGGGAATAGTTAAGGGAGATGGGAGCTTATCAGTTACACCATCCCAGGGAGTTTTGCAGGGTTGTTTATACACAGTTTCTTTTATAAATATGTTTAATGTGGCACCAAGCATAGTCAGCCTGGTTGAGATGGTTTCATTTTGTATCTAAAGATCCTTCAAGGCATTTTTTCTTCTCCTTTTGTATCCACCAGTACTGGAAATAAATTTTCATTGAATAAACAATGCTTTAGTTTCCATCTTAAGTGATTATCTAGTATTACTGGATACTATTAGTCCACTTAACAAACGTATTAAACAATCAAAGAGAGAGACTACCTCTGCAGTCATCTGTGACCGACAGACTAGGTTTGTACGCCACGGGCTACCAGGGTTGAACCAGTTGGGGCGCTTGATCCCCTTTGCTATCTGGAAGGGATTGGGGGGGCAGAGGAGCAGTCTTCAGCCCCCATTGAGACTCCACTTCCGCGGACCCCTGCCCACTCCTACCCGCTCCTTCCCCCCCCCATTCTCACTTCCCTTTCGGGAGTCCAGTGCTCTGAGTCACATTGCACCATGTGGTCGCGAGCTCCCCTAAGTATCCTGGGGACCAAGTTCCACCCCTCACTCAGGAACCCCTCCCTGAGTCCACTTCCTTGTTGCCGGGACCGGTGAAGAGCTCCTACGCCGACTTCAGGGCCTCTCCCATCCAGCATCAGGTTTTGACTTCCTGGACCTTAAGGTTACTGCTGCTGTGGTCACAGTATGTCTTTGCCATGGCATCCTTCCCCAGGGATGAGCTGCTACCCTCGTTGGTTGGGTTTCCAGGAAGCCACCATCCAGTTCCACTCACCTCCCCCTGCTGGATCCTTCCGGTGTCTCTTTGAGGAGCTAGACCCACCCCGTCCCTGTGTTGGAGCCATGCATACCCTCCCCATGGTGCTGCTTTGCCAGCCCAGCTGATTCTGACTGTCTCTGTGTCATGATCAGCGGTGTCTCCTTCCTCCTCTGATGCCCCATTGCTCTGCCCTTTCCCAGGCTGTGACCGGTAAGTCTGTCTGCCACACACCCACACTGACAAGAGTGAGGTTGAACCCTGAGTTCCGCAGGGAGTGGATGATCCCTGTCAGGAAAAAAAATCAGTGTTACCATGCCTCCACCCAACTATGTAAAAAATGGTAAAACAGAAAGGCTGTAAGGTGAGATACCATCCCATAAGATGGGCATTGGTGTCCTTCATGCAAGCTAACCATTGTAGGGGTGCATGATCAGTCACCACATGGAAGAGAGCTCCTGATAGATAGTACCGAAGAGCCCACATGGCCCACCAGAGGGTCAGGGCTTCCTTTTCAATGATGGCATAAGCCCGTTCCCATGTGTCCAACTTGCAACTAATGTAGGCTATGGGGTGCTCTTCTTCCTGCACCACCTGTGCCAGTACTGCTCCCAAACCTATATTGGACACGTCTGTATACAGTAAAAATGGCAAAAAAAGGTTGGGACTTTGTAAGACGGGAGTTTGACACAGCTGGTCCTTTAAATTGTCGAAGGCAATCTGAATCCCTTGGGGGGGTCCATTGAACTATTTTAGGCTGTCTCTTCTGCGTCAGCTTGGTCAGGGGAGTGGCTATAGTCGAAAAGTGGGGAACGTGCCTCCGATAATAACCGTCCAACCCCAGGAATTGCTGCACTTGCTCTTTGGTTTGTGGTAAGTTCCAGTCCCTCAAGACCTGCAACTTTTCCCAGACAGGATGAATGCACCCATTCCCCACTTTGTACCCCAGGTACTGTACTTCCCTTAGGCATAGCCTACATTTCTGGGGACTGGCTGTCAATCTGACTTGAGCTAGCACTTGAGCAATTTCTAGGGATGGGCGAACAGATCACGGTTCGGGTTTGGCCATTCGGTTCAGCTGTGTTCGGTTCGTCCGTTCGGTTTGTTCGTTCAATTTGTTCGCCAAGTTGGGGTTCGACTGTTCCATTTGGTCGTTCGAACAGGCCATTCGGTTAGGCCATTTGGCTGTTCGGTTTGGCCCTTTGGCCATTTGCGAAATGTTGTTATGGGTGTTTTTTTGTTTTTTATATGTTTTTTTGGTTTTTTATTTGGTTTTATATGCTTTTCTTTTGTTTTTTATTTGGTTTTTTTGTTTTTATATGTTTTTTTTTTAAATCGAATATTATATGTATCTATCTACACTAAATCTAACTGCTATTAACTATTCTAAATGTTATGAACTAAATGGATTATCTAATAAGTACACAGACCTATTCCTACAAATACTAAAACTAAATCACTAATGCTATCTCTATCGCTAAGCTAACTCCTGCAACTAACTATCTATCTATCTATCTATCTATCTATCTATCTATCTATCTATCTATTCCCCCCCATCCCATATCCATATCCATACATATGTATGGATATATATATATGGATATATGGATATATATATATGGATATATATGGATATATATACATCCCATATATATGGGATGGGGGGGAATCACAAACAGAAGAGGAGTCTGTAGTGAACTTAATACATACATACTCAATGAGTCTGTAAAGTAAAATTCATAACACAAGGTTTCAGTTTTTAAGTTTCATTTCAGTACAAAACTGAAATGAAACTTAAAGCAATCTAAAAATCTTACCCAATGCCTGCTGTTCAGGAACAGTGACTAGCTCAGAAGGTGTTGGAAAAGGGGGAGGCAGATAATTAGTTTCGTTTCTTGCAAGCCTCTCCACCACTGGTGCCTGGAAGTCAGCTCCTCAGTGACTGACACCTCCCTGTCATGTTTGACCTTCCAGTGAACCTTTTTTTGCCACCCGAACTCACCAAAACGTGATCCGAACTGACCGAACTGTTTGGCCGTTTCGCTGTTTGGTGTTCCATTCGTTCGGTAAGTTCCTGTTTGTGTTCATGTTCGGTCGTCCGAACAAGCCGAGTTCGGGCCGAACTCTGAACTTCCGAACCACGTTAGCCCATCCCTAGCAATTTCGTGGAGGTGTTTAACATGCTCATCCCAGGTGTTGCTGAATATAACAATGTCATCAATATAAGCCACAGCATACACTCCATGGTTGCACAATAGCTTGTCCATCAATCTTTGGAATGTAACCGCGGCTCCGTGTAGGCTGAAGGGCATCATTACAAATTGGAATAACCCTAAATGGGTTGCAAACACCATTTTCTCCTTAGCTCGAGTGGTCAAGGGAATTTGCCAATAGCCCTTAGTGAGATCCAGGGTTAACAAATATTTGGCATGTCCTACAGTTTTTAATAAGGTATCTACCCATGGCATGGGGTACGCATTAAAACGTGATATTGCATTGACGTTCCTGAAGTCTATGCAAAATCACATGGACCCATCTGGCTTCCCCACTAATGCCAGTTGGCTCCGCCGTGGACTACGTGATTCCTCTATCACTCCCAACTTCAGAATCTCCTTAACTTCCTCTTCCACTATTTGCCACTGGTGACGGGGGTTATGGCAAGGGGGCTCCCTAGTAACCTTGCCAGGCTCTGTGGTTACATCATGCAAGATTAACAAGGTGCACCCTGGCTTATCTGTGAATACCTGTTGGTACTCGTCTAGCAGAGAGTTTATCTGCCCCTTCTAGTGGGCCCTATATACACCCCACAGAGACCTCCATGGTAGTGTCAGCAGCCACCACCACCGTACTGGAGGATTGGCAGCCCCATGGAGGCACGGGCGACTTCTGGCGCCACACTCACCAGCGATGGGACAAGTCCCTGCCAAGACAAGACACTCCACGGCACCTCCCCTTGCCACGCCTACCTCACCGGCCCCGCCGATCAGCTCCAGCTGGGTGGGGCGACCCTCCATATCCCGTAAGCAGCCTTGTAAGCAGAGCGCCACCCTGCATGCTGGTGGGTGGAGCCAGCACAATAAGAGACCAGCACTGAGAGAGCTCAGTGTTGGTGACTGAGCTCAGGCCAGCCGACCAAAAGTTAAGTGTTTGTGTTTATCCTTATGGTATATTCCGTACGACTTGTATTGTATGTTGTGACCTTCCCTCCCTTGCTTTCCGAACAGAGTGTTTGCTAGCTGAGCATGTGTGTGAGAGTGTGGAGAGTGCTTGTGCTAAGGTGTGTGTTTCCCCCATTCCCCTCTGTGGGTTTCTTCCTCTCCCCCCTCCCTCCGTAAGCAAGCCCCATTCCCTTCCCGTCTGGCCTGGTTCCAGTTCCTGGTTTCCCCACACCATCAGTCACTGTTTCCCCTCCCCAACCTCAGGTGTGAGAGTGGTTGTGGGCAAGGCGAAAGGTGGGGGCCTTGTTCTGTCCTTGACCTCGGCGCCCAATGATGATAGGGGCCTTGTCTCAGTAATATGCTGTGGCCCACATATTATCCAGATGGGCTTTTATCCCAGAGTGTACCAGCTGAGGGCAAGACTAGGACCTGAGGCATGTGACTGGAGTGTGCGTCTCTCCTCCCCCTTCCCCCCTGACAGGTAGGCTGGTGAAGTAGCCCCTTCCTCTTCTAAACCTACAGATATCTGATCACCTTGAGTTGAGACCTTCCTCTCCCGCCATTCCTTTAATAAATTAATATGACAGGTTTGCCTCTCAGGGTGTCTTCCTGGTTGGCGTAACATGTAGTCCACCTCGCCCACTTTTGCCTCTACTTCAGAGGACCCTTGCCATGTGGCTAATAGTTTAGATACTGAGGAGGGTAATAAAACTAGAACCCTTTGGCCAGGTTGCAGCTGTCGGGGCCTAGCCCTCTTATACCATTGCTTTTGAAGATGTTGAGCTTCTACTAAATGTTTCTGTGCAAAAGCAGCTACCTGTCCTAATCATTCTCGTAATTGGATTATATACTGAATTTGGTTGACCGGCTCCTCCTTCTGGTTTCCCCAATTTTCTTTAACTACGTCTAATAAACCCCGAGGCTGTCGCCCATACAGTAATTCAAAAGGAGAAAAACCTAGAGAACTTTGGGGTACCTCCCTGTGGGCAAACAAAAAGGCTGGTAGTAAGGTGGCCCATGACCTTGACTCTTCTTGGACAAACCGTCTAAGCATCCCCATCAGTGTTTGATTAAAACTTTCCATCAGGCCATCGCTCTGGGGATGGTAAACTGATGTTTTTAGGTGTTTTACCCTTAATAGCCTACATAGCTGCTTCATCAGTCATCCTGTAAAGTTAGTAACCTGATTGGTTAGGATAGCCTTGGGGAAGCCCACCCAAGAGAATATTTGTGGCAACTCCCTTGCCACAACTGGGGCTTTAATTGACCTCACCGCCACTGCCTCTGGATAGCGTGTGGCAAAGTCAACCAGCACCATAATATATTTATGTCCTTCTGCTGAAGGCTCTAATGGCCCAACTATGTCCAGCCCTACCTACTCGAAAGGGGTCCCTACTATGGGTAGTGGCACCAAAGGGGCTTGTGCTACGCACCGCCGGTTGGTTAATTGGCAGTCTGGACGTGAGACACAGAACCGCCTCACTTCCTCTCTTATGCTGGGCCAATAAAACCGGGCTACTATTCATTCAAAAGTCTTTTTGGCCCCAAGGTACTGGAACAGGGGGGCTCATGGGCAATACGGAGGATACCCGCCCGCACCAGGATTGGCACCAACAACTGGCAATCCTCATCCCCAGTACTGGCCTTTTTATCTAGTCTACCCTATACAGGCGGTCTTGTATCAATTCGAAGTGAGGGTATCTATCCTTACTCTCCTCCTCCGTCACTACGCTGTTGATCACTGTCACTTGTTCGTAGGCTCTGACGAGCAGCGGGTCATTTCGCTGGGCCGGTATAATGCTATTTGGGCTTACCAGCCATAGGGTGTCCCAGGTCCCTCGAGGTTCCCCTCCACTTCGCTGTTCAGGGTCCCCCTGAGATTAGGAAAATACTCCAAGAGCTAATACTATCTATAAACTTTGGTTTCCCCTTTTGTAAGACCAGACAACCAGGATAAAATGTTTCAGGGAGTATTGTGTGAATAAGTTCAAAAGTTATTAAACAATGGATGTTGGATGCTTAGATGATATACTGAGTAGATTCATACACATCACAAACACATTTATGTACAAAGGGGGAAATTTTGGATAAATTCTTTGAAATAGACCTATGGTTAGCTCCAGGGCTGTAGCAGCAGCTCCTTTTTCTGCTCTGCTATTTCATTCCACCATTTCAGAATTGCCTGCAACTTTCTGCAGCTTTTCCGCCAGCATTCCACAAATTCCACCAGCATTCTGCTAATTTGGAAACTGTCGGAACAAACATTGTTCTGCTACTTCGCAGTGCTGATGGAAATTGTGGAAGATTGAAACTCTCAGAACAAACATTTTTCTGCTATTTTCACAGCTGGTCGAAGTAGCGGAATGAAAGTAGCAGAACAGTGAAAGTAGCGGAATGAAAGTAGCGGAACAACGGAAGTAGCAGAATGAAAGTAGCAGAATTAATGTTTCTATTGCACTGTGCAGCTCATTGCAGAAGAAATTTTTCAGTTGGAAAAAGCTACCACAACGACTTGCCATTTCAGTCCTAGTTAGCTTTTAGTCAAAATTGTCAGGGGATGAGATCCTTGAGTGCTGGGACTGAGAGTAAACTGAAGTATATGGGTCACTCCATTTTGATCTGTTATGCACTTCTCTGAAGTTGGCAACTGTTGGAGACAGGATGCTAGGCTAGATGGACCATTAGTCTGACCAGATATGAACCTTACATTGTTAGGTTACTTCTACCTATATATTTGAAAAAAATTAAATCTATCTTAGGTCACCGCACCTCAATTGTGGCCTTCCCTCCTTCACGCATCAGTGTAAGACTTGGCTGTTCCACCAGAAGTTTGGTGAGAGAGACAGGTAGGGGGAGGGATGGGATAGGGTTGGGGGGGGTTTGAAGGTTTTACTGTTTGTTTTAAGTTATATGTATATTTTATACTTTTATATTGCACGCAGCCCCAAGCTGCCTTTGGCAGGAGGGGATGGAATAATAATAATAATAATAATTTAGTGATATAGTTTAGGGATGCCTCTGTCCACAAATTAAAATCACTGTGAGAAACCTTTTCCAAGCCTATTCCCCCCCCCCTTTAAATTAAGGAGATCTTGTGTTTTTTTAGAATTTATTTATTTATTATTTTTTCCCCACAGCCTTTTTGCAACAATCCTATAATATTTTTATGGCCTTGCTTTTCCACGGGCAGGTACAAAGTAAGACAGTGATACTAAACAAGGAGATATCAAAGAATGAATTTCCCCTGTTGCTTTAACCACATGAAAGCTCTCCAAATGTATTCCCCTGATCCTCTTAGTGGTTTGTATAATGAGACTGGAAGAAGGGAACACTAACATCTCTCTGTTCCATTTGCGGCTGCTAGGAGCTAAAGGATCGCTGTGCTATGGTAATGATTCTATTTGAAAAGGGAATATTTGCCACTGCCGCCTTTCTTCTTCTTATATATAATTTGTTATGCACCGACAGTGTGCTCTGCTTCATACAGGAAAGGCTGAGTCCCTGCCCCAAGAGCTTACAGTCTAAAAGAGATAGAAAGATCAGGCAAAACACACTGGGAGGCCCAGAGGATGGAGATAATTTAGAACTTGAAAAAAAAATTGGGTTAATGATGGCTTAATGTCAGGATGTGTTGATGTCTCTGAGGATTAGGTTTTCAAGAGGGATCAGAATGGAGAAGGTGAGTGTTGGTCTCACTGGGACAGACAGACCATTCCAGGCAGAGGCGGCAACACAGGAGAAAACACAAGCAAGGAAGTGAAATTAAGACAGTGATATATATCTGCTGACTCCTTAAGTGCACTAGAAATGAAAGGCAAGGGGCTTGAGTAATAGCCAAAGAAACACCCAACAAAGGCGTTGAATAGCATTGTGTTAATAAAATGTAGTAGCGTCTGCTCATATTCTCGTTAGCTCCCATGAAAAGGTTTTTCCACCCACCCACCCACAGAGCTATTCAGGTTGAACAAATTTGACTGTCCACTGTTATGTCTAATAAAAGGAGACTATATCCAAACTGGTTGTCAATTAGTTTAGCTCTTCAAATGAAAAGTTCTCCCACTCATGTTGGAGGCTCAATCATTCCCACACCCTCCCTAGCACTTGTATCTTCACTTCTGTTTTCTTTCACCCTTCTAGTTCTTTTTCTTTCCATCATCAGCTATATTTCTCCTTCTCTACCTCCCATTTCTCATTTCCCAGACAAGTGCTTCCATCCAGTGCTTTCCTACAGACATAAATAGCACCAAACAGCTCCTACTACTGGTCCAGCTTGGAATAATTTAAAATATTTTCTTTGAACAAAACACTATATTTAACAAAAAGCTGCCAGGACCAACTTGGAAAGGTCTGAGAATTCCCAGGTTTTTCTTCTTTTTTAAAAACTTACCCGGTCCAGAGCAAGCCACGCATGGCTGGAATTCCCCAAGAAGATGAATACTTCTCTGGAGTCCCTCCATAAGGCCCCCCACCCCTGAGCCCCCACTAGGCCCTGCCACCCCATTCCCACTGGCCTATTCTCTCCCTGGCCAGCAGAGTTCAGGGAAGGTGGAGCAGGGGCCTAGCACCAGCTTCCCTGCACTCAACCGAGAATATTCTGAGTTCTGAAGTTTTGGGGAACATTCCTCAAAACTTCAGAACTCGGAAAATCGAGTTGAGTATCTCAGTCCTCGGGGTTTTCTCAGGAAAGCCGAGGACTGAGTTTAAGCACTAGTAAAAAACCCATTTGTTCTGGGGTTGTCATAAAAAAAAGTTGGCTGCTGGACTGTTCTGTGCATGCATGACTGTCATTTTGCATATGTGCAGACAGACTGCCCTTTTCAAAAATGGTAGCAACAGTGCAAGTGCCATTTTAGAAAAGGGCAGCATACACACCAGTGGCCATTTTGTGTATGCACAGTTCTCTTAAATTTTGGAGTGTGTGTGTGTTATTTTTTGTTTTTAAACAAAACTGAATGAAAGCAAATGTCAGGGCACAAGAAATCTGAGGGTGGGTTCTGGGGCTGGAGTGGCAGCTTCTAGATATTGGCCACAGCCCTCCCTGCTAGTAACTTGGCCCCAGAACCCTGACAGCAGGTCCTGGGGCTGGAGTAGCTGTTTCTTGATGCTGTGGAAAGACATTGCTTCCGTGTGAGGAATGATGGCCCCAGACCCATCATGGTGGGGCCTGGGGCTAGAGTGGCAGCGTCTAGATATTGGCCACAGCCCTCCCTGCCAGTAACTTGGCCCCAGAACCCTGGCGGCGGAGTGGCTGGAGTGGCTCTTTCTTGATGCGGTGTAATGACAGCGCCCTGTGCTAGGAATGATGGCCCAGACCATCACGGTGGGTCTTGGGGCTAGAGTGGCAGCTTCTAAGTATTTGCCACAGCCCTCCCTGTCTTTAACTTGGCCCCAGAACCCTGATGGCGGGTCCTGGGGCTGGAGTGGCTGTTTCTTGATGTGGTGGAAAAACATCATCTCCGTGTGCGGAATGATGGCCCCATACTCATGATGGTGGTCCTGGGGCTAGAGTGGCAACTTCTAGATATTGGCCACAGCTCTCCCTGCCTGTAACTTGGCCCCAGAACCCTGACGGTGGGTCCTGGGGCTGGAGTGGCTGTTTCTTGGTGCGGTGGAATGACATCGCCTCTGTGCGAGGAATGATGGCCCCAGACCCATGACGGTGGGTCCTGGGGCTAGAGTGGCAGCTTCTAGATACATATTGGCCACAGCCCTCCCTGCCTGTAACTTGGCCCCAGAACCCTGACGGTGGGTCCTGGGGCTGGAGTGGCTGTTTCTTGGTGCGGTGGAATGACATCGCCTCTGTGCGAGGAATGATGGCCCCAGACCCATGACGGTGGGTCCTGGGGCTAGAGTGGCAGCTTCTAGATACATATTGGCCACAGCCCTCCCTGCCAGTAACGTAGGCCCCAGAACCCTGACGGTGGGTCCTGGGGCTGGAGTGGCTGTTTCTTTTTTTATATATATCTATCTCTACACTAAATCTAACTGCTATTAACTATTCTAAAACCTATTGAACTAAATGGAATATCCTAATAATTAACTACAAAGGCCTTGTCCTACAAACACACTGTATCTCTATCTATCTCTATAACTAAGCTAACTACTATGTATATCTATCTAGTAACTATCTATCTAATAACTATCTATCTATATATACAATATTACACAGGGGGAAACACAAAGAACACAGTGAGGGATACAAAACTGAAATGAAAATCAATCTAATAATAATCCTACTCTAAATAAATCCAAAACTTAAAACAGGGGAAGGGAATCAGGGATGGAATAAGAGGGAGAGGGAAAGGATTCAATGGAGGGGGGAATGAGGAAGGAAGATTGAACACAGGGAACACAGGGAGGGGTAAAAACAAAAAAATAACACCTAAATCTATCTAAGCTAAGCTAAATAAATGATACTATGGACGTAGATGGGTTGAATGGGTGAAATAGGAGGAGGAGTGCAATGGATTGAGGAGAACAAAACTGCTGGGAGAGGGAGCCTTCTGAAACGCTTGCTGTTCAGGAACAGTGACTAGCTCAGAAGATGTTGGGAAGGGGGGAGGCAATCTGTTCTGTTTCTTGCTGCGCTCACCTCGCCGCAAGCCCCATTGGCTCCATGCAGCCTAGTCCGTGATCAATCGCAAACTGCGAAGCCAGTGGTTTGAGGTGAAAAGGGATGGTGATTCAGCAGGCTGGCTGCTACTCCAAGCCTATCCATCCCCGGTGCCTGGAAGTCTGCTCCTCAGCTGACTCCCCCTCCCTGTCACATTTTGCCATCCAGTCACACGTTCTTGCCACCTGAACTCACCCAAACATGATCCAAACAGACTGAACTGTTCAGTCATTTCAACGTTCAGAATTGAGTTCAGTCCGGTCTGTTTGTTTTCAGATTTGGGTTTGGGTTCAGTCGTCCGAACAGACTGAGTTCAGGCCGACCTCTGAACTTCCGAATTGCGTTCACCCATCCCTAAGCAGCAAGTCAGATCATCCTGAGGAGGTTGGGGTGGAAGGGGGATTGTCTCCAAGCAGATGCCCTGGGGAAGTCATCCAAAACTCGCTTGTATGCTGGTGGCTGGGCGCCAGGGAAGCACTTGCTTTGCCAGTAGGTGGCCTCTAAACCTCTCCTAGTTACCTTGTTAATTTCACCTGTGCTGGGGCAGGAAAGTGTTTGGGGCATTTTAAAGTGCTGCTCATGCTGAAGAATGGGTCTGGTCGGGTTACATCTTTACATTTAGCTTGTGTGAGGCCCTGGTAGGTGTTGGGGGCTCCAGCAGTGGGAGGATTTTGTTGGGGTGGAGGCTTTATCTGGTCACTGTTCCCTGCGGTAGCTCAGGGTCTGTTTCACTCCTCAACAGCAGCCTGAGTTGTTCTTGTTTTTTTTTTTTTTTAATTTCCCTGCTGCTGATGAGTGAAATAGACCATTTCTGTCTGAGTCACAGCAGCAAACAGTGACCAGATACAGCCCCCCACCCCAGAAAAATCCACCCCTGCCCCAGCCCCCAACATCTACCAAGGACAGGAGTAGGGTGGGAGCTTATAACCAAGTGCAACCTAAATTGGAGGTTTTAGGCCCTGTGCTTCTGGATGGTTACTTTTTGTTGATGGTGCTGGATATGGATTAATTGCTGGAGTGGATGTTTGTGGGTGAAGTCGCTTGAAAATTCAAATAGGGTGTCTTCTTGCTGCTGGCTGATTTTGGGGTGTTTATGTCTGTTTGTTCTGACAGTAGATGGGTCACAAGATGCCACTTTATGCTAATGACATGGCTCTTAATGCAACGCATGCATGGCGTGTGCTTCTTGGGTTCGGACTCCAGTGTAAACAGTGGTGTGTGCTGGTCTGTTCCTCTCCAGAATGGTTGTTTGGCAATGAGTGTCTCCTGATTGGTTGTTTGCTTGTCTGATGTCACACATGCAGCACTTGTTCTGGTGACCAGAAGCAAAAGACCAGATCCAGCCCCTCCCCCTGAGAAAAATCCTCCCTCCTCCAGGGGCAGTGGCAGTGTGGGAGCTTACAATGGGTGATTTCAGAAATTATGAGATCACACTCAACCACAATGAACCACGGTCATTTCTGCGGCGGGGCCAAAGTGCGATTGCAGATGTTACAAGATCACAGTCAACCACGGTTAATTCCCGGTGGTGGCTGTGACCCCGGAACGTCTGTTGGAGGGAACGATGTCCCCCCACAGATGTTACCACAGTGTGGAATTACATTCACCACGCGAGCGGCCGAAGTGGCGGGGCTGGAGGCCGTCACGTGTTGAATGTAATTCCACGCTGGGGTGAACCCCGGCGTCATGTCTGGTTGGGCGCCATGGCCCGGGATCACCGGCGGCATCCCGGGCCGTGGCGAATCCAGCCAGACACGGCAGCCTCATTGGACCCGCCGCCCGCCCGTCTCCCCAGAGGGCGGGCGGTGGGGAGTGGGGAGGGGGCGGGGCCGTGCGGCCACACATTGCACCACGTGGCCCCGCCCCCTCCCAGATTCCCCGCTGGGATCCCCCCAGCACGTCTGATATGGCGTGACGGGGTCATCCCAGCGGGGAATGGATAGGTTGTTTTCGGTATGGGGCCAATGGGCCCCGTAACGTCTGAAAACACCCTCTGTTTGGCGTCCGCTAGATGTTCACCACAATCAATACCCACATGGGGTCAGAATCAACCATGTTTCCGGAGCTCCAGCCCAGACCATGGGTGAAAACAGACATGACGCTAACCACCCTTTAACCACACTTGGTGGTCATTTATGCATGTTTCAGGGCTGCATAGAGCACCACTACAGCCCTGGAGCATGCATAAATAACCACCAAGGGTGGTTAAAGGGTGGTTAGCGTCATGTCTGTTTTCACCCCATCTCTGAAAGCGTGGTCAAAGAGATTCCCAACAGGAAACAAAAAAAAGTAATGTCTGAATGGCAACTACCGGCCAGAACCAAAGACAATGATTCCCAGCTGGGGATAAAGCATGCAGCATCGCTCCCAGGCAACCAACAACAACACAAACCGGGGAGGGACATTTAAAGGACACACGACAGCAGCCAGGACGAGTCGTCTCAGTGCCTTCCGGGTGCTTTGACTGCGGCCTGACCTGGGATTGGCATAATGTCTGGGTGTTTTCAGACGTGACGGGGCCAATTGGCCCCGTCACAAAATCAATAAATTGATCCCCCGCCGGGATGACCCATCACGCCCTAACAGATGTGCCAGAGGATCCCGGCGGGGAATCGGGGACGGGGAGGGGGCAGGGCCACGCGGCGCAACATGCGGCTGCACGGCCCCACTGCCTCCATGCTCCTCGCCGCCCACCCTCTGGGGAGACGGGCGGCCGCTGCGGCCAATGCGGCCGTGGCGCTCACCCGAAATGGCCATGGGCCTGAATCCCTGTGGGGATTCTGGGCCGTGGCCGCCATCCAGATGTAACGGCGGGGGTCACCCCAGTGGGGAATTGCCTTCACCACGCAACGGCCTCTGGACCCGCCACTTCGGCCGCTTGCGTGGTGAATGTGATTCCCCGCTGTTCCCCCCAACAGACATTACGTGGTCCAAGCCACCACAGGGAATTGACTGTGGTTGACATTGACCACGTAACGTCTGAAAATACCCTCTGTTGCGCTGCCCTGGACCGTGGTCCGGTGGTCCGATTCCCTGCCGTGGTCCCAGGCCCATCATGTCTGCTTGGGGCTTTCCTTGACCACGGGAGGTGGTTAATCTGTTCACCCCTGCCAGGAATCCACTGTGGTGAATCGGGAACGTGTAATGTCTGAAATCACCCAATGATGTGCTACTTAAATTGGAGTTTATACTCTAGTCTAAACTCTTATACTCTAGTCTAAACTCTAGTCTAAACTTGAGTCCCTAACCAAAGAGTGTACCCCCAGGGTTAAAAGGGAGTTCAAAATGATAAGAAAGGGGATGAGCAGAGCAGCAGAAAGGCAGATTCAAAGGGTTGTTTGGGTTGGTAGTGAAGGGGTTTTGGGTAGGAAAGGGTTTTTGGAGGTAGAAAAGCACCTTAACTTATCTACTTAACCTGACAGAGGTTTTTTGGATAGGAATATTTGAAATTTACATCCTGTTTCTATAGTTCTCTATCTTTGTTTTCCAATGAAGTATTTTTCTTTCCTCAGCACTCATAAGACTTCACCTGGAGTATTTTGTTCACTTTTGGGCACCAAGGATGCTGACAAAACTGGAGAAGATTCCGAGGAAAGCAGATAAGACAATAAAGGAGCTGGAAGACAAGTCATATGAGGAAAGGCTGAAAGAATTGAGTATATTCAACATAAAAAAGAGAAGAAGACTAACAGGGATTTTCAAATATCTAAAAGGATGTCCCAAAAGGATAATGAACTCCCCTGCCTCCTCCTTCACTGTCATAGATGGCAGAATGAGAAAGAATTGGCTTAAAATGCAGCAATGTTGATGTTGGTTAAATGTTAGGGGAAACTTTGTAACTGTCAGAACTGCTGGGTAGTGTCCAGGGAGGTTGTAGATTTTCCTCCTTGATTGTTTGCAAAACTCTGCTAGACAAACATCTGTTTGGGGTGTTGAAGGCCAGGTATAGGGACCCTTTTAGAACTACTTTGTAAACTGGTACAAGCTCTGAGGATCACATAGAAGTTGGGGGCAAGGGTGCCTGTGGGGAAATGCATCAAGGGGGCGCTATACAACTGAGCCACCCACCTCACTGTGTTCATCCAAATCTCTAACCTGGGGTCCCCCACAGCTGCCAAACCCCAGAAAAACCTAGTTTTCACTGCCACCACCTGGGTTCCAGAAATCAGAGGGGATCCACACAACCCAGGATATGTGAACCCCAGAAGAAGCCCACAGCTTCCCAAGGCACCCTAGTCCTCTTTATCTGGTGTTCTCCCCCTTCCAGGAGGCAGAACCCTTAGAGCAACCCAGAGGTGCTTAACTTGGTCAAAAGCTGTCTTTGGCTAAAAGACCCAGAGGGGAATTCCTTTCTCCATCTTTGGTAGCTATGTCTTCCAGGTGAAGGGAGGTGTTCTTTATAAGCAAACACATACACTCCCAGTGGAGTTAAGAATAGAAAAAGCTTAGACTTATAGGGTTAAAAAGGTACACAAATGCACAAAAGGGTAGGAAAGCAAGATAAGTCATTGAGCAAGCCCCAGAGTCTAGTTTGAGGGGAAGGAGGACCCTTTTTTAATCTGAAACTGCCTAAACTGTACTGGTTCAGGCAGGCAATCTGGTAGCATATAACTCCATCTACAGGTAACTTACATAGGGCTCAATCCTTAGTTTCTATCTGGCAGATCTTGCAGATGTCAGAGCAGGCAGGAAGGGGCAAGAGAGCCAAGAAGGGGCAGTCTGCCCCTTTTTTTGTTGTTGTTCTTTTTATTTGGTTATCAAGTATTATAATATACAGTCGCGATAATTTATAATTACATACTATCCTATTCATATCTTTTAAACACTCTGAACCCTTTATCATGAACTCTTAACCTGAACATTGCAAATTTAATACTGAAATAGTTTTTTGTGTTCCTCCTGGGTCATCTTGTTTTCTTCTAAGGCTAACACAACTGGCACACATGTTTTTTCAAAGTTTGTAGACTGATTCTTTAAGCTTGCATGCAGTTTTTCCATAGTGAATATGTACCAGATCCTCTTGATCCATTCTTCCTCAGACAATTCTTCTGCTGCCTTCCAATGTCTTGCTATTATATTTATATTTAAAGCCGTTAAAAATAGAATGTTACAAGAATCTTGGCACTCAGAAAGGTTTTTTTTGATTCAGGATATAAACCTAGAAAGGCTATCTCTGGTTTAAATGGGATTATACCTCCGGCTACCTCGTTTGCTAATTTCCAGACTTTGCCCCAGAACACTTGCACCTTGCTGCACTCCCACCAACAAAGTTTGTAGTCCCCTAATCCCCCACACCCACGCCAACACTGGCCCTTTTCACTGTGTTTACTATATTTAAGTCTTGCTGGGGTGAGGTAGTATCTAGTGACTACTTTTATCTGAGTTTCTTTACTCTCCAACGAGGACACACAGTTAGCCATATGGTGCCATATCTTTTTTGCTTCCTTTCCCCCCAATTCTATCTGTAAGACTCTGCTCCAATTCTCTAAGTACTTTGTGGGCTTATCATAAGTCGCCCTCTCTAGCTCTTTGTATATCCTGCCTAGTTTCCCTGTCTTACTTTGCTTAAACAATACACTTCCTAGTTTGGACGGTTCTCTGCTAAATCCCTCCTTATTCTGCTTGCAGGTACTCATATGCCTAATCTGTAGATATTGAAAGGTGTCAATCTTATCCTGCATGAGTTCCTCCACTTTTTGAGGAGAAATGAAGCTCCCTTGCTTGAATAGCTGTTGCATTCTTATAATGCCCTTATTCCTTAGAGTGCTTCTTAAGGCAGGAGCAATCCCTTGTTCCTGAGCTAATAATTAGTCAATTGCTGTGTATGGGGAGATCCCCCTTTTAATTCCCAATTTATTTTCCATTTTTGCCCACATTCTCAAAAACATGCCGACAAAGGGATGGTCTCTTCTTATGTCCTTATCAACTGACCCTTTGTCCACTATTACATTTTTAAAGGATTTTACCTGAATTGTGTCCCTCTCCACTACTACCCATTCAGGCACCTTTAGCTCATGATACCATTCCGGCAACACCCCCAGGGTCACTGCCATATGATACAGTTTCAAATCCGGTAAATTTATTCCACCCTTGTTTTGCATTATCATTAGTGTTGCTTTTTTAATTCTTGGTTTCTTGCCGTTCCACACAATTTCTTTCATGAGCACATCATAAAGTTTAAAAAAAGAATTAGGTATATGAATAGGCAAAGTCATAAATTTATATAAAATCTTTGGGAGGACAATCATCTTGTACAGATTAATTCTTCCTAGCTAGGAAACCATCAGCCTTTGCCATGGTTTAATCTCTTCTTTCAGTTTCCTCATTAATGGAACAAAATTGGCAGAGTAAAGATCCTTTATATCTCTCATTGTTGTCACTCCCAAATATTTTAGACCTGATTCCGCAATTGGGAATGGAGACACTTTCCTTAGTCACTCTCCCTGCTGTTTGTCCCGACCAAAAAGTAATGCAAAGGAATTGTCCCTATTGATTGAGTACCCAACTTTGCCAAATTGATCTATAATTTTAATAAGCTCCGGCAATGAGTCTTCTGGGTTCCCCACATACAGAAGTAGATCGTCCACGTAAAGTGACAATTTTTATGAGTGCTCTCCTATACCTATCCCCTCAATCTTATCATTTTGTCTTATGGCAAACGCCAATGCCTTCAATACCAAATTGAATAAAAGAGGTGAGAGTGGGTACCCCTGCCTGGTCCCCCTTTGTAAGGGGAAAGCCTCAGTTAGACTGCCATTTATCCTTAACTTTGAATGTGGCTTCTTATAGATTGCTTCTAGTCATTTCACAAAGTTTCCCTTGAATCCCATCTTCTCCAAAAGCACAAATAGACATTTTGGCTCAACAAAATCAAAAACCTTCTCAGCATCCGCTGAGATGATCATTGCTGGCTTTTTCTGCTTGTGCAGGGCGTAGATTATGTTTCTAGTTTTCCTGATGTTGTCTTTCCACTGTCTGCCTGGAATAAACCCTGCCTGGTTACTGTGAATAATTTCTCCCACAATTGATCTTAATCTGGTTGCCAAAATCTTTGAGAATAACTTAAAATCTGCATTCAGCAAAGATATAGGCCGATAGCTGCCACACTGATCTGGGACTCGTCCCAGTTTAAGCAGCAATGTTATATTTGCTTCATAGAAGTTCTGTGGCATTTCTCCATCTAATAATATATTGTTGAAAACCTTGGTGAGATGTGGCACTAATATTGTTGCATATGTTTTGTAAAATTAATTGGGGAATCCGTCAGGGCCACTCGCCTAATTGACTTTTGAGGCCGTGATAGTTTCTCGTACTACTTGTTCTGTGATTGGGGCATTTAAAAATACTTTCTGACCTTCATTTACCTGAGCCATATGTATTCTATTTAGGAAAGCACTGATCTCTGTCTTATCAGGCCCCTGAGATTTGTATATTTCTTTATAGAAATTCAAGGAAGTCTCCTGTATGTGTGGTGCTTCTGTGCACCTTTCCCCTTCTTTACTGTGAATCATAGCTATATAAGCCCTCCTCTGTTTTATTTTCACTAGCCTCACCAGTTTTCCCGCTTTTATTACTGTTTTCATAGAAATGAAATCTAATTTTTTGAAGTTGGTTTTTAATCTTTTCTAATTCTAATATATTAATAATTTCTTTATTTTTAATTATTTCTTTTTTTAGAAATGGGGAGGGTGCTACTTTATTTTGTGCTTCCAATCTTTGTATTATTGCATAGGTGTCCTTTGCCTGCAATCTCCTATGTTTTAGTAACATGGCTTGAAGCAAAATTATTTTACCCCTGATTACTGCCTTTGCTGCCACCCACAGCATCGCTGGTGAACTAACCGAGTTTATATTTAGCTCAAAGAACTCCATTAAATCTTCCTGAATCTTCTTCCTGCTTCCCATATTATTTATTATATTCCTGTTTAGCTGCCAGTTAAACTGATGCACCTTTCCTGAACCATTATCTGCAAAATTGGTAATGACAGCATTATGGTCAGACAAAACTAATGGGAGAATAAAGCATTTGTGGCATTTATGAGCTTCATATTGGGCTGTCAAGACATGATCAATCCTTGTGTAGCTGTTGTGAATGGGGGAATAAAAGGTATAATCCCTCTCAGCCCCATGTAAATGTCTCCACACATTTATCCAACCATAAGATTCCAGCAGCTTGGCTACTTTTTTTTTTTTGTCCCTTCTGGGTTCTCCTTGCCTAGAATGATCTAAGCTAGATAAGGTTATATTGAAGTCTCCTTGTATGGTTATCTTGCATACTCTGTCACTTTTTCCAAATGTGTTTCAAACAAGGCTGCCTTCCTTTCATTAGGGGCATATGTATTTACTAATGCCACCTGTTTATTTTCCAACATCAATGATACACAAAAACCTACCCTCTCTGTCCTTAATGGTTTTTTCCAGAGTAAAGTATTTCTTGTTGCTGAAGCCTATCAAAAACCCTGCTTTTTTTTTTTTTGCACACGATGCAAATAAATCTCCCATTTTTTTGTTTGCAAATCTGGCTACATCCTTATCTAATAGATGTGTTTCCTGTAAAAAGAAGATCCCTACCCCTTGTTCCTCTATCACATTTCTAACTCTTTTTCTTTTTTTGTGGGGAGTTTAAACCTCTGACATTGAGAGTGATTGTTTTAATTCCCTCCATCATTACATATTGTCTGTATTAATTTGATGTGCAAATAAATCCAGCACCTGAACTTCTGCCTTCCCCCTACAAAATATTCTGCAGCTTTTCTTACTTGATATGCTTTTAGTTTGCTCATTTTACTTTGTGGACCATTTACTGTAATCTTATTCATTTTGGGGATGACCTTCTTGATAAACCAAATCTTATTGTAGCAACCTTTAGCTTTGCTCAGACCTCCCCCCCCTTCCCACCCCCACCCAACCCTACCTTTCCCTGTCATTTTCCCACTCCCACCCTCTTGCCTGGATCCTTGTTTCATGTCCAGACCTACCCCTTATTCCCATCCTTTGAGGATCTGCTGGACTTTTTAATCGCCTGTTTGTGAGACACCTCCACGTGTCTTGCTTCCCCTCAACCCCCCACTCATATACCCATACAATACTTTTAATATATATAATATAATGAGCCTCTTATTAAACACTCAACACCTGCCACTTAATGTTAAACAGACCCAATAGAGAGCGATATAAAAAAAAACAACAATATTTCTCTCTCTTCCCCCCCCTTTTCTTTTCCCTCTTTCTTTCTTTTTGCAAAGGGGGCACCTAAAGAAGGCTGCCCCCCCTAGCCCCTTAAGCTTTAGTTATACTGCACTGCTGATTTTCAGAACCCCCGGTGCAGGAATTGTTCCCCAGCACCCCTTTGTTCATGTCACCTCTGGTTGCAAGCATGGAGCTGCAGGCAGGGAAACCAAGAATGCTTCCAAATCCTCTGTATTTTTGAAGATCTTTCTATTTTCTTTCCATAAAATCATCATTTTTTCAGGGAAAAGCAGCCTCGGCTATAGGTTCCTTTCAATAAGTGTTCCAAAGTATTTGTTCCACCTCATTCTTTTTCTAATGGTCTCAGCTGCGTAATCAGGAAATATTTTTACAGGCTGTTGTTTAAAAGTTAGCTTTCTCTTTATTCTAGCCTTCTTTAAAATCTCTTCTTTTACTTGATAACTTGTAAACTTAACCACGATGGGGCGAGGAAAGTCTGCCCTCCCCTGTCTGGGGCACCAGGTTCTGTGGGCTCTGTCTATTCCCGCTTGATGGAGCTACATATCCTCAGAAAAGTTCTCCTTTAACATCGCCCAGACCAGCTCTCTGATCTCCTCTGCCCCGGCTGCCTCTTCTACTCCATTAATGCGCAGATTCCCTCTGTGTGAACGGTTCTCTAGATCTTCATATTTACTTTGCAGCAGGGATGGCTCACCTTTCAGTTGGTTTAATTGCTCCTCAGCTGTGAGGGACTGATCCTCCAGCACTGCAATTCTACCCTCTGCAACATCCATTCTTCTCACCACACTCTCTAGTTTCTTGTTTCCTTCCTCTATTGAAGAGTGAATCCTTTTCATTTCTGTTTTTAGCTCCCTTTTCATTTGTATAAGGAGCCTGTGCCTCCCTTCCTCCTGGTCAGTTTCCCGGTCAGTTTCTGCGGAGGCCTTTTCCTTCCCTATTTCGCGCCCTGCCGGCGCCATTCCCCCCCCCCCACACACACACACTTCTCTTGCTCTCTGCCTCTCTGGGCTCCGAGGCACTCTGTCTCTGGCAGAAATGCTCGAGGGCATTGCTTTGCGATAATTTCTGTTTGTTTTGTTTTTACCTGCCATCCTACTTGCACGGTGTGAGTTTCCTTCTGTTTTATAAGATTTACAGCTCATTTCTAGAGATGGGGGAGTGGAGCACAGACGGAGCCCAGCTACTCGTGCTGATGCATGCGCAGATCCCCTCAAGTCTGTCCCTTTTAAGGTCCTATCCCACTCTGCTGAGATTGGTCCATTGGAGGTCACTTGGTCTATGATCCAGTCCAAGTCAGGGACGTCTCTGCCCAGCCATGTGGTGACAACCCAGTCACTTGGTTCAGGAATGTAGCTAGGTTACCATGTGCTCACAAGAGAAAGGAGGGCAG
This sequence comes from Sphenodon punctatus, assembly GCA_003113815.1. Lineage (NCBI taxonomy): Eukaryota > Metazoa > Chordata > Lepidosauria > Sphenodontia > Sphenodontidae > Sphenodon > Sphenodon punctatus. The sequence goes on along the minus strand of QEPC01010383.1, from coordinate 516,585 downwards.
GTCCGACCCTAATCAGGAATGCAATGCTGTCCTGCTAGGGTCCCTCCAGAGGCAAAGGCAGGGGCAAAAGACTTTTTGTCACAGTGCCTACTGTACTCAAGAAGAGAGGGTCTAGATAATGGATCTGTTTTCTGTCCTTGTGTGCATGCCTTCATCTCTCTTCACCTTGACCATTTTTAAATGGACCGCGTGGGTGGGTGGACGGGTGTGCATCATCGGTGGGTGGATGTGGGGGTGCGTCTGTTCCCATGGGTGCACCCCCACCCATCTCCACCCACGAAGCCTCCTCCAGTTAGCTGGATGGCTCCGTGGGTGGGTGATGGAGGGAGGTGGGTGTTGCATGGGAGCATGCATGCACCCCCAACCACCTCCCCTAGTATTCCCACGGGCACACACCCATCCCCACCATCCACCACTATGGCATTTACACTGATGCCTACCCCCCCCAGAAACCCATCCACACACCCAGTGGGTGGCAGGAGGCATCCGTGTAAAAATGCCCCTAATCTGAGCTTAGTTTTTAAATGTTTTGGTGTAGGAACTGGTGTAGAAATTTGGCAGGGGCTGTGTTTGACTCATGTGCCTGAGGTTCTACACACCTGCTGTAGGCCTTGGAACAGGGTTTGGACTACAAGATCGCTGATGCATTTTACAACCCTAAAATTCTATGATACTATGATTCTTTAGCCGAAGCTATAGACTAAACCAGGTTTGTGGTGGTGTTTTTTAAAAAAAGCAGAAGCAAAGTGTAATTTTACCAATATATATATTGGTTCTAGTTGTGTTAATTATTATAATTAATTGTGTTAATTGTTCTAACTTCTGCATTTTGATTGCCTTGCCCTTAGCCATCACTGCATATAAAATAATGGTAACAGTTTTTGCAAGTGCAGGTATCACTAAAGCAGATGGGAATGTGGACAGATGAGAATGATACTCTATTGAAGTTCAGTTCCTCATTTGTATGGGCACAATTTCCCTGAGATCTAAGCTTGTATAATGCCACGTAGTTGCAGATTGTTAGAACAGAAGTCTATTAAATTAAAACCAAAATCTGAAACAAAAAACATAAAAATAACTAGTGAACAAGCTGTACTTCCAGAGAAGTGTCACAAAGCCAGTTTTCTGTATGGGTCTCCATGGACTTCCCAGGACTTTTGGTAGGGGAATAAATTCTGTCATCACTGTGAGGCAATTTATTTAAATCCATCCCTTAATTCTCTTATATCCCAAGACGCTCTCTATAAAGAATGTATACCCCTTGACTGTTCTGGTGGATTTGCAAAACATTAACCTATTTTAAATTCTTCTAAGTTTGTAGAGAAAAAAAAAAAACCAAACCCCCACCCAAACCATGAAGCTCTTGAAAACTTTTAGACTAGAGATTTTTTTTAATCATTGATTTTCTCCTCTTCCAGCCAAATTAGACATTGATATGTTTTATCCTCCCTCCCCCCTCCCCATGATGGCACATATAATATTATTCACAGCACCTCTTCAGAAATACTATTACTACTTAGGCCAGCAGAAACCTCTTAATTGGAACACCTCAGAAGATGTAAAAATATTCCAAATAATCAGACATGCCAATTAAAGAAGAGACAACCTTTATCACAGTTATACTGTATTCTTAATTTACAGCACATAAAAGAGAGGGTTTTTTACTATTATTAATATTGCCTGGTTTTTTATTTCTAAATGAAAAGAAAAATAAGAAATTCACATCACATTGCAAATAAAATGTTAAATGTGTTGTTTGAAATGCAAGTCAGTTGTGCTCTGTTTTATGTCTGGGATGCTTCCGACTGATTTTTTTCTTTCCACAGTCCTCAGAAGGGGCCTTGCAGCTTGCATTCCACTGGGTGTTTTAAAATGAGACAGCCCCAAGCAGGGACCGTCTGTCCGTGCGTGGGACCTGTTTAATCTAATTTTATTTATTTATTTTGGCGGGTGTGTGTGTGTAAACCCTCCCATCCCCCATCCCCCATGCATCTCCACCCCCACCCCATGCATGGAGTTTTTTGCAAAAAACTGGAGTTCCCTGTGCGGTGATGGACTGGGTGGTGCATGGGCAGAATGACTATGCATGGGGCCTTTTGTAAGAAGCGCTCCCCCATGTATGGTGCCCATGCACCCTTCCCCCGCACTGATCATGGACACCACTTGCCCACCTGTCTCATTTAAAAAACATTTAAAAACACCCATTGTCCAAGGTGGTTGGACATTTCTAACTTCTGGGCAAAGGTGTATCTACATCAGGGACAGGGGTTGCAGCTACACCAGTGGTCTGAGTGTGGCACCTGCAGGTGGCGGACACAGGTCGTTGATTTCCCCCAGTTTGTGTACAAAAACACACATGCCGTGAACGTGCAGTGCGTGCACACATTGTGTTTGTGCAGCATTCACGGAGCTTGCATGCGGGTCTTGGATTGGAGCCCAAGTTCATCATTTGAAAATATGGCATTCCAATTAAGGAGAATAATGTCCCAATTAAATAACATAAATAGAACTGGGGAGAACTGTCTCCCTGTGCCATTTAAACAGAAGTTCCAATTAGTGTCCTGATAAATTTTGCCAACTGTACCATTAATGGTGCCATCTGATAGAGTGAGATGGTCAAGCCTTTTTGTATCGAATTCAATTATTATAAAAAGTTTGCAGCTCAAGGACACAACACAGAGGCATGAAGTTAAGGACATGCTGAATTATGTGCCCAACTGAGCTTTCAGTTATAAACTCTTCTGAGGAGAAACTGTTTGTTTGTATGTGTCTGTCTTCACAGAGAGCTTCCTGCCAAGAAACCCTGATCATGACTGGGCATATAGACATTATGATAGTTTACCCCTCTCTGACAGTGGGTGAAAACAGATGAGACAGTAGCCCACATTATCCCCTTTTCAATGGGTGGCCACCTGCCCAACTGTTAGGTGGCCACCAGATGTTTGCCTGCACCTGACACTTACCCGCCCCACAGCCCCCACTTTGTGTGGCATCCCAACGAATGTGGAGTCTGCCATGCGGGCGAATACTGACTGATGTGGGCAAATGTGCACCCACAGGGCTGCCTCCCATCTGTTTGGATGTATGTAGCCCCTGCACGCAAATACATGTTTGCCAGGACCATAAATTCCCTGGTGGGGAGGCAAGAGTTGTCCAAGGAGGGACTGCATCTCTGTAGTGGAGAGGGGTGGCCGGAGCATGTCGGGGATGAACACCTGCCTGTCTGTTCAGTTCATTATGAAGAACCTGTGATTTGTGGCTGCCTGGGGGCTCCATGGTGCAACGCATGACTCCAGCGAGGACTCTCTCATCTGTTAACACCAAACGATGAAACTGAATATAACTAATGGGGCCAGTCTCATGCCCCGTGACCATTGAGTGCAACTTGTGCACATGAACGTGCACACAAATCATGCGCATACCCATTGAAAGCACATTGCACTGCACGGAATCTGCACAGGACCCACATGAATCCCATGTGGATCGAACACAGATTGAGTCCAATCCTGTTTCCACCAACGTGAAAGAGAATTTTGCAACTGACTTCATTGGATGCAGGGTTTGGCTCAGCACAAGGAAATACTTGTGGCAGGCTTGGGGGTGAAGAGCATTACTTATTTTAACTCTCCTTCTAGTACGTACACATGAACACCTCACTAGTGGTTGACATGTAATTTCCAAGTTGCTGAAAAGTGTTTCTTTTGTTGGTCTCAGAGATGTAATTTTTCATACCTTGAGTGTTAATTTCAGAACTATGTACATTTATGATATTGAAATATCTTAGTGAAAGGCTCTAAAGGCCTTCTTTTTCTTGATTTCTACCATAGACCTGTCCTATATTTTTTGGAATGTTTTTTGTTTTGTTTTTTAAAAAGAGCAACAGGGCATTCAGGAACTCTTTAAAAGTCCTCCATATTTCCTACTAATGCATGTACCCTTTGAAGTGACAGCTTCTATTATAACTAAGTGTTTTATTTAATATAAAAAACCTTTTGTTTAAATGCACATAGCTTCATACTGCAGAATGAAGGCAGACTGTTTCGGTGATAGCAAGGTGTCTTTTTTAAAAAAAAAAATTGGGTGAAACTCTGATATGTGAAACAGTACATAAGTCTGATGCTAAAAATTCTAACCTACCTAGTTTACTCTTTTAGGGGTTCAAGCCAGAGAAATTATACTGTTTCCCAAGAATTCAGTGTTAACTTTTGGTTTTGTTAACTCCCAAAATATGCTGATTAACATTATTGCTTGTTTTTGTCTGATCCTTCCTTTAAAATAAGTAATCTTGTTCTGTATCAGATATATAAGAACAAATCACAAAATTTGATGAATTTTGAGTGCATATTTATTTATTTATTTAAAATTCTTATACCCCTCCCTCTCTGGCCACAGGTGGCTTGGGGAGACTTACAACAATTAAAAACAAAATTACAATAATAATTCAATTAAAATATGACATAATATAAAATCCAACTATTCTCCCATCTCCGCCCCTCAGCTCCCCATCCCTCCTTCACCCATCCTCTCACAAATGCCTGGCGAAACAACCAGGTTTTAGAAGCCCAACAAAAAGTCAGCAGGTCTTGGGCTAGACAAACCTCCTCCGGGAGGGAGTCCCACAGCTGAGGTACAGCCCCTGAGAAAGCCCTCTCCATAGTGCTCCCCTGATTTACTCCGGGGACTTTCAAGAGGACGCCCCTAGTGGAATGCAGGTGCCAAAGCAGGACACAGGGAGTGAGGTGGTCCCACAGATAGGTCAGGCTGAGGCCGTGTAAGGCTTTAAAGGTGAGAACCAATACCTTGGATTGGTTCCAGAAGACATTAGGCAGCCAGTGAATAGAATGGAGCACTGGTATAATGTGCTCATGGTGACCTGACCCTGTAAGGAGCAGGGCCACCACATTCTGCACCAGCTGCAGCCTCCAGACCATCACCAAGGGTAGCCCCACATAGATCACATTGCAGCAGTCCAGTCTTGAGGTAACAAAAGCATGAATGATGGTGGCCAGGTCAGAGTTTGAGACAGAAGGCTGAAACTGCTGAACCAGAGGTAACTGGCAGAAAGCCCCCTTTGCCACTGCCCCCACATGGATTTCCAAGAAGAGCTCTGAATCCAGTAGCACCCCTAGACTCCACACCTGGGAGACCAGTGGGGGACAAACTCTGTCAATGACCAGGGGAGTTACACCCACCACTCTCCCCACCAACATTACCTCTGTCTTGTCAGGATTCAGCTTCAGTCAGCTCTGTCTCATCCAGTCCTCCACAGCTATCAAACACTGGGAAAGCACAGAGACTGCCAGGCCTCCGCCGGATGAAAATGAGAGGTACAGCTGAGTGTCATCAGCATATTGATGACAACTCACTCCGAACCGCCTCACGACCTCACCTAATGGCTGCATGTACATGTTTAACAAGAGTGAGGACAGAATAGAACCTTGTGGGACACCACATGGGAGAACTCGGGAGGAAGATAACTTATCATCCAGCACCACCCGTTGGGTCCTACCAGCTAGGTAGAAACAGAACCATTATAGAAACGTCCCACCCAATCCTTCCCCATCCCACAAGCGAGTCACCAACAGCTCATGATCAACTGTGTAAAAAGCTGCTGAGAGCTCTAATAGGACCAGGTAGGTTGAACGTTCCTGGTCCATCTCCCAGTGCAGGTCATCAACCAAGGCCACAAGTGCAGTCTCAGTACCATACCCTGGGTGAAAGTCAGACTAGGAGGGATCTAGAAAGCTGAGGATATCTAGATGCTCCTGGAACTGCTGATCCACCACCCATTCAATAACCTTCCCTAAAAAGGGAAAGTTAGAGACTGGCCGATAATTGGTGAGCGAATCAATGTCAAGCAATGTTTTTTTGAGCAGAGGGAAAATCACCGACTCCTTCAAATGATCTGGTACTCTGCCATCCCGAAGAAAGGCACTGATCATCCCCCACCAACAATGGCCCTAATGTCGCCCGGCAGGCCTTGACCAACCAGGATGGGCATGGATCCAATTCACAACAAGTGGCCCTAACTGTCAACATCCACTGGCAGCATTTTCTGAAACAGATCCCATGAAAGCAGCGCAGATGGGGCTTCCGCACCCTCTGATTCTCCTCCTTTTGCAGAAACTACAGCACTGAAGTCATGGTGAATCCTAGCAGTTTTATCAGCAAAGTAGTTGACAAACATGTCACAGTGGGCCCTGGAAGATTCCACATCCAGGTGGAGGGATGCCAGACTGACAGCCTCCTCACCACCTGGGACAGCTCCGCTGGATGAGACTTTGCAGCTGCTATGAGGTCAGCAAAGAATTCCTTCTTTGCTGCCCTCACAGCTACAGTATAAGCTCATAAACTAGCTCTATGCCGCAACCTGTCAGCTTCAGCCCGAGAATGGGGCCATCACCTCTCTAACTTCCGCCCTTCGTGCTTCAAGCGCCCAGCCCCTCAGTGAACCAAGGTAACCTGTGATGCTGGAGTTGGGGGAGCAGATGCCTCAGAGCTATCCGGTCAATGGCCCCCGCTAGCAAGATGTTCCAAGCCATAACAAGGTCCTTGACTGAATGACCATCGAGATCAGAACAGAAGGCAATTCCCCCAGAGCGGTCCGGAACCAATCCATTTCCATCAATTTCTGGGGGCGAGCCGATCGAATAGGCTCCACAGGTCTTCAGGGGCAGACATGTGCTGGGAGCCTGGCCCAGAAGAGGTAATGACAAGGGCATTGTTGATACGCAGTTTATACACCAACGGATCCCCGCCAATGCAGAACACCAGGTCAAGAGTATGCCCCCAAAACATCTGTAAGCCCAATGACCATTTGGGACAGGCCCATGGTTGCCATGGTGGCCATGAACTCACATCCCACCCCCACAATACCAGCATCAGCGTGAATATTGAAGTCCCCCAGGACCAAGGTCCTTGGGGAGTGCAACACCACCTCCAACACCAGTTCAGCTAGAGTGGAGAGGGATGCTGCTGGACAGGAAGGTGCACGGGAGACCAACAGCAAACCTAATATGTTCCATGCCAAGTGAATCATCAGATGAAAGACCTCGATCCCTGGTGTAAACTGCACTGGATACCTGCTCACAGTCCATGACTCCCTAAAAACAACAGCTACCCCTGCCTTCCCTCACTCCTTGGTTGATGTTGCATGGAATACCCGGGCAGAACAAGGTCTGCCAGAATAAACCCAGTTTCCATGTCCAGCCAGGTCTCCGTACGACATACAAGGTTGGTAGCCTGGTCCAGAATTAAATCATGGGCCACTGATGATTTATTAGCCACCTACCTTGCATTCAGCAGCAGGAGCTTAAGCCTGAAGGGCCTCTGATCTGCATCCACCTCTCCATCCACCCAGGTGACAGATCAGGGAACAGGTACTAAACATCTCATTCCCCTCACAGATCTACAAACACACCTGTTGGGACCATATCTCCCCCGCCCTGTCACTACCCCAATGGCTGTCCCCTCGCCCCCCTCCACTCAGCCTTGGCTATCGACTTTAGGCTGCTCCATCTCCCTGGCAGAGGGGACTCCCACCATCATCCCATTCTCCCTCCCTCCTGCCCATCCCCTTCTATTGAGAAGGAATGTCCAGGGATTCAACCCATGCATGAGGGTTTAGCAAATTTCACAAATCTCTCCAGAAATTCAAATTTGAACTTCCAAGTTTGTCAGTTTCCATTTCCACACAAGTATTTGCTTCACTATCATTGAGATTGGAGTCGCATGGCCTGAACCAATGAAAGGGATAAGAAAGAATGTCAGACATTTTGAATTTGGCCAGGGGAATAACTAGGTTGGAATGAGGCCTGGTGCAAAATATGAAATGTCCCCTCCTTGCAGTGGCAGGGAACACAGTTACACCAGGGAGCACAAGCCACCAAGACTCATGGGCCCCAGTGCAGCTGCACCACCTGTCCCTATTATAGATACACTAGGGCTGATACTTGTTCCTCATATTCTCACTTTTCTCGATGATAATCAGGGTTCTCAGCTCGTTCTTGAAAAGAAACGAGCTGATAATTGCCATGACACTCACCATCACCCTGAACTTGTTTTAAAAATCACCTTATACTCACCTGGCTGTCTCTCTCCAAGCCTGGGGCTACTCCAGGAGTCCTCACCGCCCTCTCCACTTCTCAGGGAGTTCTCTGAGGAGGCAGACACCTCACAGCAAACAAAAACAAATTTAAAAAACTCATGGTGCTTGCAAAAAATGGCTGCCAGGGACGCTGTCTGCATGCACAGCCTTTTTTCAAAATGACGCTGTCAGTGTCGGCACCATTTTGGAAAGGGCAGGCGTTCTGTGCAAGCATGACCAGCAATGCGCATATGCAGAACAGTTGTGGCAGCAATTTTGCACATACACAGAACAGTTGCTGAAATTTTATTGAGATCTCAGCGATGTTGCTAGAATCGTCCAAGAATTTCGTGAGAACTAGACATGGTTCTTGATCCAGACATAAGCTAGACCCATGTTTCTGCTAGTGGTGTCGTGTGAATTCTCTCAATGAGGATAGAAGCACTGGACTTGAAAAGAGCAATCGCAGTGAATGGAGTTCCGTTGAAAACAGGATATTCACTTTCACGTGTGCGGCAAGGTAGCTACAATTCTTTTGAATTTTTCCCTAGTTTCTGTTCGGGAATTGCAATTGTTTGGTACCTCCGGTAGTCCTAATCTATGTGCCTCCTTAGTGCAAAATGAACTGAACTTCTAACACTATGGTTTATATACTGGCTAAGTGATGTAAAATTGATGGAAAGTTACAGAAAGTGCAGCAAATTGATGAAATACCAGAAATTGGGGGAAAAAGGAAGAAAATGATGGAAATTGATGAAAAATATCAAAAATACTGCAAATTGATGAAAAATGACAAAAATTGGCAGGCACCAATCTCAATAATAGCAGAAATGTGGAATCTATGAAGAGTGAGGAATTACCGACCATCACAAACACTCTCAAAAGGTTCTCGATGGTACAAGAACACTTGTTCTTGTCTCCGAGGCACATGCATTTGGTTGAAGAGTCGGACTGAGTTCCCTCCTATTCAGACCTCAACCAAATGGAACTGAATATTAGATATTTTCTTAATCAGTTATGAATCAAAGCAGGAAAATTTGTCAGATTCACTATTTATTGTGAATATTTGTTTAAGCGCTATACTTAATGTGTTAGGACTGACTCAAACCAGCTATTTCATGTTCACCAAATAGTTCTGCAAAAAATGAAACTGCTGGATGAAATTTCTATCAGATTACTGTAGTACAGTGGTCACAATTTTGTTGTATGGCAACAGTCATTTGTGCAGTACAGCCGTGTCCATTTGTACATGAGCAAAATGGTGGACTTTTTTTTTTATTGTTCAGATCAGAAATTTCATCCATTCTAGTTTTCAGTTAAAACAATCAAAATGCCAGACTCCAATGGAATCAGACCAAGAATTTTTGTTTGCTTCAGCCCTTAAAATGATTCCCTATCGTTCTCTGATGTTTCATTCCTGGGAACCAAAAATTGCATTACTTCTCCAAAGACATGGAACTTTTACTTGTCTTATGAAATTCAAGGGAAATTGTTTCCTTCACTAAACTGGGAACAAGATGAAAGTCACAGAAGAACAGGAGATGACCTATCAGTGGGTCAGCACTGCAGACACTCCTATGCTCAGAAGTACCCAAACTTTATACTGCTTTGCAATAATTTCAGCTCTTTAATATAGGGTTTTTTTCTGAGGCATGTGAATTCATATGCTGCTTCAGGTGGTTTCAATACAGAATAAAATTTCCCCACATTTTAAAAAAAAAAATGTTTGATGCACCTTGTCATTATGCACCATATCAAAAATTTTTAAATGGATCCAGCTCTGAAATAACTGCTATGTTTGACAGTCACAGAACAATCCTAGTCCATCAGAATTTGAATTAATAGAGAACTGTTTCATAGGTGTACTGAAAAAGAAAAGACTCTGTGTTCTTGCCTTGCCTTGTAGTACTTCAGCAAATAGAATTACTTAATAGGATTACTATTGAACTATGCTGCACATTTCTGTTTTAGGAATAGTCTTTGTATATCATCTTCTTTTGTATTTTACATGCGTAACCATATTAACACATAATAGAAAAAAAGTAATGTGGAAAAAGAAACCAGGATTCTTATAATGAAGTAAACTGGGAAGTGGGTTTCCATATGTGTATTGTGCTTAATAATGCTGCTGTAAGTCATATTCTCAGCAATCATTATTTAAAATAATTTTAATGTATTTTTTTTTTCAAAAATGTACTTGCCTATTGAATACGATTTTATAATTCCTGCTATATAGAGGATACATTTCCACCCCATTCTTGTTATTTGAGATATCAATTTAAGATGGATCAATTGGGTTTGTATGTACTGTACTTGGCAAAAAATGGATCCGTTTTAATTAATAATTTCAATTATTTAAAATGGTGATCAAAATGTAAAATACAGGTTACTAGGGCTTGAGCTGAAATCGGCACCTGATTCAGTACCTGCTGGCAATAGCCACAATTTGGAGTACGGTGTTGGGTACTCTGCTTGGATATAGGGACGTGCATTTCATTTCATTTTTATTATAGGCCCTTTTCACACAGGCTGTTTTTACACAGACGGCCCCACCAACCGCTGGGTGTTCGGGTGGGTGTGCATTGCGGAGACGTCCGTGTGAATGGGCTGACAGTGGGTGGGGGGGATGGGTGTGCACACTGGGTGTCCACCTGAACACCATGGGCGGTAGGTGTGCGTGCATGCACGCATGCTCCCGATGCACACCCATCTCCACCCATCACCCACCCATCTCCATGCACGGAGCCATCCAGAAAATCAGAGGAGGCTCCTGCATGGAGATGGGTGGAGGTGGGTGTGCATCTGTGTAAAAGGACACACAACCACCTCCACCCACTGCGCCAGCACACACATCCCCCCCATCTGTGTAAAAACAGTCAAAGATACTCTAACACTGATAAAATGGGTGTTGCATTTTATTATACATGTTGCAGGGCACCCATAGATCACACCTGTATAATAAAATGTAACACCCATTTTATCAGTGTTAGCGTGTCTGTGTGAAAAGGGCCATAGAGGGAAGAATGCCTCTATCGTTAAGGCAAGCAGAACTTTGTGCATTATGGGGTGAAGATTATAATATTTGGTTTCTGGACATGCTTTGCTTTATCGTTTTGATTTTTAGTATGGTGGAGCCTTAGGATAATGGGTTTGTTTCCCATATGTTTCTAAGGTCCGGGAGAAACAAAATCATGCTGGAGGGGTTGGAATTTAGATGTTCCTCCCCACTACCGGAAGTGAGCCAGATGCCATTGGAAAAAACAGGCACCAGGAACTAGTGCAAACTTGGGGATTTGGACTTGTAGTACCCCCATATGGAAGTTTTTACAAGTCCACATCTCTGAGTCTGCGCTAGTTTGTGGTGCCTGCTGATTCCAGTGGTGCCTGGCTCACTTCCAGTAGCAGGGAGGAATGTCTAAACCCCACTGCACAAGTTTGTTCCTCCCGGACTTTAGAAAATGTGAGAAACAAGCCTCGTAAAAAAACGCCCACTGGGGAGGTAAATTGCCTATGGTCTATGTTCTTTGACCATGGAGAAATATACTGTACACATTCCCTGCTTCCTTTAACTCTAGGATTCTACCTCTGGATCTAATATCTAACTTAGATTCAGGAGATATTTCAGGAAATGTTAGAAGATTCTGAAGTGCATTGGGGGAAATTTTCAGTGAAGCAGATATGGGAATAAATTATTTCCTGACACTCACAGTTAATCAGGTTATGTTATGAAATGTAGGATTGAAAAATCCTCACCAGTACTTAAACTAGAGCAGTACATGGTGGTATATCTTCCTGTTAAATGTCAATACTGCACTGCTGTACCCACAAAAACAGGTATACCATCAAAATTTTAACATTGGGTACTAATTGGTACTCGATTTATGGTTTATGATTCTTTAACTCATTTTTACATCCAGTACCAGTTTTTGACTGTCTGTCCCAATTTGTTTACTCGTAAAATGATAAATCGGCAACATGGTAATGGTAATCCACAGTATTACTGGGTAATTGGATGCTCGATCAGTACTTGTGTAGCCCATTGGTCAGCCGACACAGTATCTGACATTGAATGATTTACAACGGGTAGCAAATGAGTTACCCGTTTCTGTTTGTGATCATACATCTTCAGTAGGCTAGCCTCAATGGTAAACAATTTTCTGAAATTTCTTGACCTTTTTCTTTTTGGAAGGATAGGTGTTGCATTCACAAACCAATCATTTTTTTGTAAAAAAAGCAGTCTCTGAGCTTAATGCAAGTCTGGGGCATGTAACTACAGACACATTGATCTAGGTGGAATTATACCTGTTTAGACTAAAGCCATTTTCAAATGGACTGAAGCACCTCCATGGTCCGTGGAGGATGGGTGGCGTTGGCAGTGGGTAGGGGGTGCATGTGTGGCCCATCCCATTGATGCCCACCCACCTCCACCCATCTCCCCACATGGAGCATCTGCCATTTGTGCCTGTTAACGGTGTGCACCAGGGCACCATGTTGTTTTTCATTTTTCGTTATCGTTTTCATTATTAAAATTGGTCATTTTTGTTAATAAAAAATGACATTGTTTGTTATTGTTGTTGTTATCAGTATCGGTACTGATTTCAAACGAAGGTTTTATTTTTGCTATCTGTATTGATTTTGTGTGCCAATGTATAATTATTGTCAGAAGTGGAACTCCTTCCCTTTGTCATTGTGATACAGAAAGAACTGCACACAATAATATATACTGTACACAATATGTAGTTTGATTTATATAATATATACAGAATCTTAGGTAAACCTATGTATAATACAAAATGTTTCTATCGTATAATCCTAATATATATAATAAAACAGTCTAGTATCTAAATTGCAAGAACTATACTAAGGACAAAGAGTTCCTTGTTGAAGATAAAGAGTTGAGAGCTTTTGTTTCTTCTTTTTGTTTGGTATATCTTGGTTTTTGTAAGCAATTGACCAGAAAGTGTAGGTACACCGCGTTATGTATGAGGATTGCATATGGTCATTACTTATGTATATGAACTGTTTTTTAAACCAATAAAATTGTTTTTAAAAAAATAAATAAAAGATATGTGGGTACATATATATATACAACTAATATCTATATCTACTAAATATATGGATCAAGGGAGACAGACAGGGGAAGGGAAACGGAAAACTCAGAGGTATGTCTACTATCTCTAATCTATCTCTATTGTGTGTGTGTATGTATGCATGTGTGTGTGCCTAAGGAATAAGGATTGGGATGTATGGAAGGGAATAAGGGATCTATCTATCTATCTATCTATCTATCTATCTATCTATCTATCTATGAGGTTTTCTAGTGCAAGCACCAGCAGCTTCTGCAAACGCATCCTGACAAGCAAGAGAGCTAACACAGAGTGAAGCAGCCCAGACCTACAATTTTAAGGATTGCAGTGCCCTCCCCCAGAGCCCTCCTGATTGGTTCTGGGAAGCAGAGGCATTGCGGAATGACAGGGTGCAATTCAGTTGCTGGGATCTGCTTTTGCTGCTCATTGGCCAGAGATACATCCATCAGGTTCTTCTCCTCCCAGTTCAGGAGTTCAACACTGTTTCTGGATCCGAGATGTCTGCTTCTTCCTCTCCTCTCCACATTTCCCTCCAAAGAACACCTGCCAGGCTTTATAACACCTGTGATAACTTTCATTATCGTTATTGATTTTGTTATTATTTTTGTTATTTTCGTTATTGCAATAATGAAAACAAAAATGACAATTTTCGTTTTCGTTATTAATATAATGAAAATGACATGCACACCCCTGTTACTCCATTTGTGGGCGATGGTTGGAGGTGGGTGGAGCATGGGAGTGTGCATGCACCCCTACCCACCGCAGTGATGTCACAGATGCCCCCCCCCACTGCCCACCCACCTGGACATGTGGGCAAGGGGGGGTGCATCCATGCAAAAAGGCCCCAAGTTTAATATTGTTCCTAACTTCTGAAGGAAAGATCATCTTTTCTCATCAATATCCCACTTATTTCACACTGCATTTCTTTTATCACTCTCAGATGAATAATGCCATTCTGCCCTAGAGATTTATTGCACATGAGTTTCTCAATTAGTTCCATAACTTCTATTTTAGGGGCTTCCATTTCTTTTAAGGCCACTGTCTGATTTACCATAAAAAGTGCCCTTGGTATAAGAATCCCCCCATCATCCTCTACAGGAAAGACTGCTTCAAAATAAATAAATAAAAATAATTTAACTTGTCATGAAATAGCCATTTCTGAGCAGTGTCCTTTAGCATTAAATTCTTAACAGCAGATAAATAATAACGATATCCGCTGCTCATTGCAGCATACCTTTCTGGGGAGGGGTCGCCGAAAGCGCATTACACCTGTGCTTTACATTCTGCATTGACTACCTATAGCTTTCTGGGCACAATTCAAGGTACTGCTTTTCACTTTTAAAGACCTAAGCAGCCTGGTACCCACATATCTTTTATTTATTTTTTTATAATCAATTTTATTGGTTTAAAAAACAGTTCATATACATAAGTAATGACCATATGCAATCCTCATACATAACGCGGTGTACCTACACTTTCTGGTCAATTGCTTACAAAAACCAAGATATACCAAACAAAAAGAAGAAACAAAAGCTCTCAACTCTTTATCTTCAACAAGGAACTCTTTGTCCTTAGTATAGTTCTTGCAATTAGGTTAGATCCCAAATAACTTTTGGTAGTCTTTCTTATCCATACTTCTCTCCTCCAAAGCCAGTATAATTGGTGCCCAGATATCTTCAAAACCTCGCAACTTATTGTGGAGGTCTGCATGGAACTTTTTCATGGTAAACATATACCAAATTCTTTGTGTTAATTCCTCCATGGAGAGATCTTCGGCCACCCTCCAATTTCTGGCTATGACTTAATAGCTGCTAGAAATATAATCTTATAGAACTTTTGGCATACAAGCATACTTTTCGTGTCCGGATACAACCCCAGCAAGGCGATTTCAGGCCTAAAAGGAATAACTTCCCCAGCGACATTCTTTACTAATTTCCATACTTTACACCAAAAGACTTGAATTTTCCCACAGTCCCACCAACAATGCTTGTTATTCCCTATTTCTCCACAACCCCATCCAGCATAACCCTTTCCTGGTTGGGTCAGCAAACTTCATTCTTTCTCGCGTAAGGTACTATCTAGTAGTCAGTTTCATCTGGATTTCCTTGACCTTTAGAGAGACTGCACACTTATTCATGTGGTGTCATGTCCCCCCTTTTCTTTTTCCTCTAAAGGCAAACTTAAGTCATTGCTCCACTTTTCAAGATACTTGATGGGTGTACCGTAGATCACTCCCTTCAGTTCTTTATAGATCCTCCTTAATCTACCTCAGGCTTTATTCCTCTTAAAAAGTATCCTCTCTAGCTTAAGCGGTTCCCTACTTAGCCTTTCCCTGTTTTGTGGGCAGTTAACCAGACCCTCAATTGAAGATATTGAAAGGTATTCAGACTCTCTTGTGTCAGTTCCTCTAAGTTCCGCTATTTTTTGAGGGACTGCAAATGTATCCGCCCCCCACACAAAAAAATTTGGTCCATCCTGGTTATGCCCTTATTCCTGAGAGAGGATCTGAGTTCAGGGGCTATGCTTGGTTCTCTGGCTTGAATTTATTTATTTATTTATTTATTTATTTGTCATATTTATTTGCCGCCCCCTCATGCCTACAGCATCTCGGGGTGGCTTAAAACAGATTAAAACAAAAAATAATAATAAAATGTATCAATTTTATCAATTTTAACACATTTTAAAACAATTGAATCTATAGGAGTGATGGGAGACAAACCTCCTCCCACTCCCATTCTTCTTATTATTTTCTCCCAGTTATTAATCAAGGTTCCCGCGAATGGGTGCTCATTTTTAAGTTCACTGGGGATGCTGCCCTCAGATCTTTTAGTGTCTGCATCTGTAATAGTTCCTTTTCCAAGTTTGCCCACTCAGGAGTATTAAGGTCCATGGTACCAATCATACACCGCCCCTAGTGATGCTGCCATGTGATAAAGCTTTACATCCGGTAAATTAAATCCCCCCTTCTTAAGCAGTTGCATTATTAATAATAATAATAATAATAATAATAATAATTATTATTATTATTATTTATATGCCGCCGCCTCATGCTACAAGCATCTCGGGGCAGCTAACAACATTTTAAAGCACATAGCTAAAAATACAGTTAGAACAACCTAACACACCTAGATTAAAATAACCCATACCCAAACCCTACCTAACTCAACCCAGCGCCCTGCCCACTACCTATCTCTCCCATCCCTACCCACTCCCTTCCCCAGAGGCCTGGACGAACAGCCAGGTCTTACATGCCCGGAAGAAGGCCAGCAGATTCAGGGTCATTCGAGCTTCCTCCAGGAGGGAGTTCCACAGCCACGGTGCAACCACCGAGAATGCCCCCTTCATTGAGGCCCCCAGCTAACCAGGGGGACCTCCAAGAAGGCATCCTCGGTGGACCACAAAGATCACCCCAGGACCCAAGGAGTCAGGCGGTCTCTCAGATAGGAGGGGCCCAAGCCATATAGGGCTTTAAAGGTTAAAACCAGCACCTTGAATCGGGCTCAGAATGCTAGAGGCAACCAGTGCAGAACTCGGAACACTGGTGTTATGTGCTCCCTATGGCCCTTCCCTGTCAGAAGATGGGCTGCCGCATTCTGTACCAGTTGCAGGTTCCGAACTGTCACAGGGGCAGCCCCACATAGAGCCCATTTCAGTAATTCAGCTTCGACGTGATGAATGCATGGATGAGGGTGGCCAGGTCAGAGTCTGAAACACATGGCTGGACCCTCCGGACAAGATGTAGCTGGAAAAAGGCTCCCTTCACCACCGCCTCTACCTGGCAATCCAGCCGAAGGCTGGGGTCCAACAGGACTCACAAGCTCTGGATCCAGGGAGCCAGCGGGGGGTGGACCCCATAGATGAGGGGAGCCATTACCCCCGTCACCCAACCCACCAACATCACCTCCATCTTATCAGGATTCAGCCTCAGTCTACTCCACCACATCCAGTCAGCCACTGCCTCCAGGCACCGGGAAAGCACCGAGACTGCAGGACCTGGGTCATTTGAAAAAGAGAGTTATAGCTATTTTGTCTCCATTTCTGTTTAACATCTATGTGCAACCCCTGAGGGAGGTTTTGAGATGGTTTGGTGTGTGTTGTCACCAATATGCTGTGTCATCAGCATATTGGTGACAACACACACCAAACCATCTCAAAACCTCCCTCAGGGGTTGCACATAGATGTTAAACAGAAATGGAGACAAAATAGAACCTTGCAGTACGCTGCAAGAGAGGTCTCAGGGACTAGATGTTTCAGCCCCCAACACCACCCGTTGACTCCTTCCTGAGAGGAATGAGTGGAACAATCCAAGGACCATCCCATCCACCCCACCCAGGGACCACAATAGTCTCAGCAATAACCCATGGTCCACTGTATAAAAAGCAGCCGAGAGATCAAACAGGACGAGTAGTGTTGAACTCCCTGATTCCATCTCTTGGTGGAGGTCATCCACCAAGGCCACCAACTTAGTCTCGGTGCCATACCCTGGGCAAAACCCCGATTGAAAAGGATCTAGAAAATTGATGGCATCCAGGTGACCTCAGAGCTGCTGGGCCACAACCCGTTGAATAGCCTTCCCTAAAAAGGGAAGGTTAGAGACAGGCCGATAACTGGCCAGTGCATCAACGTCCAAAGATGGTTTCTTTAACAGGGGCTGCACCACCACCTCCTTGAGACAGTCCAGCACCCTGCCCTCCCAAACGGAGGCATTGATCATAAGAACATAAGAACATAATAAGTGCCATGCTGGGTCAGACCAACAGTCCATCGAGCCCAGAATCCTGCCTCCAACAGTGGCCAGTCATGGGGGCCTGGGAGAAGCACCCAACATGTCACCATGCTATCCATTCCCTGTGGGTCATCCCCAGGCTTCCGACAGTAAAGGGTTTTGTTCCCCAGCCCTATCTGGCTAATAGCTGCTAATAGAACTATCTTCCAGAAACTTGTCCAAACCTCTTTTAAACTCAGCTATACTTCTGGCCTTGACCACCTCCCTGGGCAGTAAATTCCACAACCTAATTTGTATGCTGAGTGAAAAAAAATAATACTTTCTTTTGTCTGTTTTTATTCTTCCACCTGTGAGTTTCATGGAGTGTCCCCTAATTTTGTACTAGTTGAGAGGGTAAATAGCCATTCCATGTTTACAAGTTCCACACCACCCATGATTTTATAGACCTCTATCATATCTCCTCCCAGCTGTCTCTTTTCCCAGCTGCCAGCACTGGCCCCAAGGTCTCCCTAGAGGCTTTCATCAACCAGGATGGGCATGGATGTAATTCGCAAAAGGGGGCTCTAACAGACCCCAGGACACCCACGGCATCAGCTGGTGTCAATTTCTGAAACTGATCCCACAAAGATGGACCAGATGGGACATTCATAACCCCAAGCTCTCCTTCCTCTCCATCAATCCCGGCTCCAAAATTATGCTGAATTCGAGCAATTTTCTCTGCAAAGTAGGTGACAAACTCCTCACAGTGGGCCTGGGATATCTACCCCTAAAGGCGGAGGGAGGCAGCACTGACCAGCCCCCTCACCACCTGGAAGAGCTCCACCGGGTGCAACTTTGGAGCAGGTATGATGGCGGAAAATAATACCTTCTTTGCCACCCTCCCTGCCACAGCATAGGGTCACAATGGGCCTCATGTTGTAGCTGATCCATTTGAGTGTGAGAATGACACCAGTATCACTCTAACTGCCTTCCCTCCTGCTTCATACACCTCAGCTCTTCAGTAAACCAAGGAGCCCTACGATAACAAAGCGGTGGCAGCGGACGCCTCAGAGCCACCCAGTTGATGGCACCCTCCAGCAAGATGCCCCATGCTCAGAAGAGATCATCAGCCAAGCGGCCATCAAGGCCCAAGGACACCTCCCCCAGCGTGTCTTGGAACCGTTGCGGTTCCATCGTTCTCTGGGAGCAGACCATTCTAATAGGTACCACTCATTTCCAGGGGCTATTGTGCACTAGGAGTCTTGCCACGTTGCGTGTCTCTATTTTTACAAAAGGAAAGAGAGCTATGTTTCCCAGCAGACGAGATCTAACTGGATTGGGCCACTCTTTTCCAAGTTGTATAAAATGAGTTTACACTTTACTTTGATGCCAAGCTAGCAAAGCAAGTATTGAAAATGACAATATATTTATAAATAAATGGAACATGTGACTTAGAATATAAAAAATAAGCAGTTTATTTAAATTTAAATAGAAAATATCAGTAGCATACATAGAATGGTATTGATAGCCAATCAAAGTTACATGATCTAAAAAACATTTCTATTTTAAGAAAATGTCTTCTAAAATCTTAACATATGCTCAATTCATTGACTCAAAGATATCAAGAAAATATACTTCACCAGTTCTTCCCTTTTCTGCCATGATGGTGAGAGAGAAACCCCAACTTAGTGTAGGATTTCAATGTCAAAAAGCAAAGCTAGTGTCTCCCTTCTTAAAGCAAAGTTTGCCAGAAGATGACACTCCTGAGCAGTGATGCTGATGACGTCAGTTAGCATGGAAATACACAGGATTCTGAGCAAGTAAAGAGACTGAACAGAGAGTCAGATTTCTTTCAAAGTTTGAACAAAACCTCATATTTCCATCAAAATGAATTGTCAGATTATAGAGAGAAACGACCACAGCTTCAAATTTGTTTAACAAATTAGTTGAAGCAGCTGTGCCAACTAGGAAAAACTAAAACTTAAAACTCTCACTTTGGAGATGTTCATGACTGGTACCATTTGTCATTTAGACATATAGACTGATAAGGCCCTTGGTCTGGCCTCCAGCTTTAGCCATTTTTTTCTGTTTCCTTGGATATGGTAAAAAGTTCACTGAGAAGTTTAAAAAAAGTTCATTGGAACACAGCTGAGGAGGCCTCAGCCTGAACCAAGGTACATATAGAAACTGATTCCAAAAATCAATTCATTGGATACAAATTAATACAGTAAAACACAAGTTCAATACATTGAAACAGAAAGTTAATATATTGAAACTCAAAGTCAATACATTAGGAACACAGGTGGCCAAAAAATATATGCTTATAAAAGGAAATACATGACAGTCTGGCCTGCAGGAGGTAATGATCCAACCATGACAAGGGCATAGAACTAACCTCACCCACTACTGGATCACCCACCTCAAAGCCAAAACAGAATACCAGGTTGAGCATATGCCCCCCCTCATGCATCAGGCCATTGACCATTTGGGACATACCCATGGTTGCCATGGCAGCCATGAACTCACGCTTCGCCCCTGCAAGGCCAGTGCTGGTGTGGATACTGAGATTCCCCCAGGACCAAGGCCCTCGGGGAGCACAACACCACCTCCGACTCCAGTTCCGCTAGAGCGGAGAGGGATGCCACTGGGCAGGAAGGAGCCCGGTACACCAGCGACACCCCAATTTTGTCCCCTGCCAAATCAAACACCACATGGAGAGCCTCAATTCCTGGAATAGACTGCACTGGATACCTCCTAGTAGTCCAGGACTCCTTAAAAACCATAGCTACACTGCCCCACCCCTGGCCCGCAAGTCTAGGCTGGTGCTTTATGGAGTACCCTGCTGGAACGAGGTCCAGCAAAATCCGGCCCGCCTCCCCATTCAGCATGCAAGGTCTGCGGCCTGATCCAGCATTAAATCCCAGATCACTGGTGCATTATTTGTCACAGACCTCACATTCAGCAACAAAAGCCCCCCCAAAAAGGGACCTCAGGCCTTGATCCATCCTCTGATCTGAGGGGGGGCAGGCTCTGGGAATAGGCACTTAGCACCTTGGTCCCCGGGCCACCCGTACCCTTTGTCTCTGGCAACCATACCTCCCCGGCCCCAGAACGATTCCCATGGTTGCTTCACCACCACCCTTCCACTCTAGCTTGACCTCAACTGCTGGATGCCCTTCCCAGGCCCCAGTGGAACCCCTGACCCCCACCCCCCAATAAAACTGCCCCACAATCACCACCACCTGCTGCCACTAAGGTTTGCCCCCCTCATGCCAGGGTGCCCCATGTCAGAACCTCCCCCCTCCCTAACCCAATTCACCCTCTCCCCCACTGGGGTTGAGGTCCCAATCCGAAAGGTCATCCCCCAACCACCCCACTGTTCCCCTTAATCTGGGGTTCAATCCCAAAAAATAATAATAATGAAAAAGCTGCTCTTTCAAAGACTTCATTCCAGGTTACGTGTCCAAGTTGCCCCCAGCTTCTGAAATATGTCTGAGGGGCTTCTGGGGGGGGGGGCTCCCTACACCTCCTGGTCACCAAACGGCTACCAAACAGTCTATGCCCTTTGTTCACAGCCCGTTGAGAAGCCACCTAAGGGCTGCCACCCCTGGGAGCTAGGGCTCCTCTTGCAGGCAGAAGGTTTTTACTTGGGAGGTGGGGGAGAAGGAGAGGAAGACTCCAATCAGGGAGACAGGTGCCATCAACTATGTCCTGCCCAGACTCCACACCAACCCCAGCCCCTGGGAGGGGGAGGGTGGAGTTGTTTTATTCTTAAACCATTTTCCACATATTTTGTGTTTTTCATATTGCATGCCAGCCTGAACCTTACTGGAAGGGTGGGGCAAAAACAAAATAAATAAACAAATAAATAAATAAATAAACAACCACATTCATTCTATCCCATTGTACTGAATTAATCTTCATTCTTTGCCTGGTTTCTCCACTTTGATCCATTCCTAGACTGTGGTTCTCTAAGTTTGCCCATTATTTTAGATAGCGTATTTTATTTTTAATTTCTTTTGTATTTTATTGATTTTTTTTCTTATTACAAAACAATAACCCATTGTATCATAGGGTGAAAACAGACATGACACTAACCACCCTTTAACCACCCCTGGTGGTCATTTATGCATGTTTCAGGGCTGCATAGGGCACCAATACAGCCCTGAAACATGCATAAATAACCACCAAGGGTGGTTAAAGGGTGGTTAGCGTCATGTCTGTTTTCACCCATAGAAGGAGCAACATGAAAGTGAGCAGTTATGACAGCTTGTAGGGGTGGGAACTCTGGTTCTGCTGGTATTTGGGTGTATCGACTTAATCTGACAAAGCTGATATTTACCTGTACCGGCATACCGGATTTTTAACATTGGCCATGGTACCGGATTTTTAAAATTGCGGCCATTGAAGTCAATAGCCGCAATGTAAAAAAACTGGTACCGCGGTCAATGTTAAAAATCTGCTATGCCGATACCGGTAAATCCGGTACCTGGGAAATCCGATACCGGTACATCTGGTATCCGGTATTCTTCCCGGTGTCCCACCCCTAGGGTAGGGTACATCATCACAAAAAAAGTGAATATCTAAAATCATCATCACAAAAAACTTGAATATCTTGTAAACTCTCAGGCAGGGATCATGTCTATCTTGTTTTTTGTAAAGTGCCAGGTACATCGCTGGCACTATAATAATAATAATAATAATAATAATAATTAATAACCTAAACCATTACTCCAAAGTAACTTCCTCTTGACCCTCCCCACACACACAATTGTTGTGGTGGAGCTAATAGGTAGCGGAGGTCCAAGGTTCTGGGTAACCTCTGAAGGCACGGAGAACTGGAAAACTATACTGAAGGGAAACTAATTTAGGCATCACTTATAGGGATGTGCAAATGCAGTTTGGAAGTTTGGAGTTCAGACCGAACTCAAATAGTTCGGTCGACTGAACCGAACTTTCGAACCGAACTCGAATTCGACTGAACTGTTCTGTCGAATTCGAACCAGTTCGGAAGGACAAAAAAACCAGTTTTGAATGTACAAACTCAGTTTCGAAGTTTGGAATTCGACTGAATTCTAATAGTTTGGTCAACTGAACCGAACTTTCGAACCGAACTCGATTTTTGAACCGAACCGAACCGAATTTCTGAACTTGGTTCTGTTCGCATATCCCTAATCACTTAAGAGGTAAGGTTTGGAGGAATACTAATCAGGGGATGTCCGACCCATAGCTTTATCTCTAGTCTTGAGGGTTTGGCCAACAGTACCAGCTAAGAAAGAGAAGACCACTTATCCCTGGCTTGGCAGTACTAGCCACCCTTTCCTATTGAACCAGTTAGATCTGGGTCCTGACTGGTTTGGATTGGGCAGTGGTGGTTGGCCAGGAACTTAGAAGCTAATGAACCTGCCATTTTACAGGGCTTGTTGTTGGGTTTTGTGCCCCTCCCCCCCGGGACCAGACTGAGTTGTAGCCAATAAAGAGTTGCGGACTTTTGACCCCAACAGTTGTGTCTATCACCTTCTTTCGTGCTGCAGAGACAAACAGTAATAATATTTACATTACTTTTTCATTGCTCTCTAGTCAGTGGAGACTCATGCAGCCAAGGGACGAGAGGGAGCCTGAGATTGGGTGTTTTCACACAAGACACTCTCCATCCACTACCCACCCACCACCCACACTATGCATGTTTCAGGGCACCCATAGGGCAACACTGCAGCCCTGAAACATGCGTAGTGGGTGGGTGGGGGGTGGGTAGTATGTGGAGAGAGTCTTGTGTGAAAATGCCCATACATCTTCTTCTAGGTCTTTTGTCATGATCCATTGCCAGGGAATCTCAGATAAAGGTCAGATGAGAATGCAGCTACAATGCAGACAAGAAAGTGGCTACTGTTAGGGAAACAATAGACAACAATAATCCAACAACCCAGGAATTTATATTCACAGAAATCCTTTTGAGATGATGCCTGATTGTTTTAAGTCTCACACCACTTTTAGACAAGGGTGCTGAACGTGCCTCTGAAGCCGCGCGTTAAGGGGAAGCCGGCACTGTGCCACGCTGAAGGAAGTGACATGCTCCCCATTGACGGTAATGGTGATGGCTGGAGATGCGGCGCTTTCAAGAGGCGCGTTCTGGAGACCTGAAAATTGAAGTCTCTAGAACGCGCCTCTGCAAAGCTCCGTGTCTCTGGCCACTGCCATTACTGGAAACGGGGAGAACATCACTTCCAGCAGCGCGGCATGGCTTCTTTCTTAGCGCGCAGCTCCGGAGTCGCCTTCAACGCCCTCGTCTAAAAGCGGTGTCAGTCTGGTTGCACATGCTTAAAACAAAGTTTAGAAGAGCCCCACCAGCAAGACCAGATGCAGGTTCTTAAGGCAGCACAGACATTGGTTTACAACATACTACTTTAGTGACACTATTCATGAAAATGCCCTATATCTTTACATTCTTCCTTTGAGGGAACCAAGGCATAAACTGTGTGCCTTAGTGGGTATTTTCAGACGTTACGAGATCACAGTGAACCACGGTGAATACCCACCTATGGTCACTGTGGCTCGCACGTCTGTTTGGCAGCTGCCAGATGTTCGCCACGGTCAATACCTGCATGGGGTCAATTTGAACCACGCTTCCCGGGCTAGCCGGGGGAATGTCCAGGGAAGCGTGGTCAAAAAGATCCCCAGCGGGGACCAAAAAAAGTAACATCTGACCGGTTGCCACGGCACGGGATCCCCGGCGGGATCCCGGGCCACGGCACATCCAGCCCGACGCGGCAGCCGCAGTGGCCCCGCCGCCCGCCCGTCTCCCTGGAGGGTTGGCGGCGGGGTGCGTGGAGGGGGCATGGCCATGAGGCCGCACGTTGCGCCGTGCGGCCACACCCCCTCCCAGATTCCCCGCCGGGATCCCCCCGGCACGTCTGATATGGCGTGACGGGGTGACCCCAGCGGGGAATGAAAGGGTTGTTTTCGGTACGGGGCCAAGCAGCCCCGTAACATCTGAAAACACCCAGTGACTCAGTAGGGCAACCTTTTCTTCCAGCCTTGGTTAGCTTGCACACCTGGGTCCTCCAGAAGACATATTGTTCACAGAACAGTGATTTGTAAGCAGCCTGCCCTCAGCTACTCAAAGGGACATATTCATTCAGTTCTGCTTTAAGGGAAGGTATGCTATGAGCGCATTGGGGTCAATCTCATGCCCCGCAGATCCAGCGAACACACCCCTGCACACTTTTGCATACACACAGTTTTTGCGCAGCACAATGTGCTGGCAATGGGTGTGTGTATGAGGTTGTGAGTGCGCATGGGTGGACATGGGATGTGCGGGGCACGAGATTGGTCTCAGAGTCTGAAAGGTGAATCACAGCTTAATAGGGTATGGGTATGGAATGAGTGAGATGTAACTTGCTTTCAGAATATTTTAATTAAAGTGTGGAGATAAATACAAACAAAACTTAGTAATTTCATTTCATTGTTTCTTTATACCCCGCACTCTTCTGCCATTCGCAGCTTGAGGCTGCATTCAACATAGTAATACACAAAAAGAAAAAAAATAGATCCAACATGGACCAACAGTTCAATAGCAAAAACCCTTACAATTTAGACAATGAATAATCCATCCACCAACTAGAGAATTCAAATTAATCCTTAACTTCCTCATTTCCTCCTCACTCCTCCCCTCCTGCTGCCACCAGGGGGAAGGACCAACCGAAACCAACACATCATTCCCATCTTCTAATAACCTACAAATCTATCCTTTACCTTTCCAAACCCACCCTGCTGCCACTAGGGGGGAACCACCCACTCCATACCACTTGTTCTCACCAAGGGAAGGAGTTCTTATGAACCAATCATTGTCTAATACAATCCACCCATACTATGACATAATACAAGAGCCCCCACACTATCAATTTCAATACAATACAATGCAGGCCCCCATATAATAAATTTCATAACACAAAAATATCCCTTTACTTAATCATAGCAACAAATCCCCAGCACAACAGCAGTTCCTCCCCTTCAAAACACTCTCAATAACAGCTAATATAATCCCCCTGATAATATCAGACAAGAAAAAACCTGCATCCAACACTCGCATTCCTCGATGCTTTAACTCCCCTCGCCACCAAACATCAATGATGTGAACCAACCTTCCTGGCCCCAGCCACCGGTTCCAGCCACCTGTCCCAGCCAAAGGGAACACCCCTTTGACAGTGCCTCTTCGGCACATGCCACTGGCACAGCCGCCGGCCGGACCTGGTTTTAATACTAGTGGCTTGGGGCTCACGATCTCCAGTCCCTGCCTCCGTCCCCTTATCGGGCACAGCTGTGGTGGTAAGCCTTTCCAGTCTCCAGGAATCACTCCCAGCTCCCGCCGTTGTTCTGTCTCTGGGGCAATAGTCCACACCCCGTTACACAAAATCTCAAGGGGGGGGAAGGGGCACATTACCATCACTGTTCCTCTCTATGCCCGGCCGATCTTCACGCCTCCAACAAGGGAAAGAGACCCTCTTCCGCATGCCGCCCACACCTACAATTCCTTGCCCAGGTGGCACAAGGGCCGGGCTGCCTGTTAATCCTGCAGCTCCATATATACTACCTATGTAGTATATATGTAAATTAATATATATGCAGCCATTGGGTGAGGTGGTGAGACGGTATGGTTTGCAGCGTGTCATCAATATGCTGATGACACCCAGCTCTAGCTCTCATTTTCATCCAACCCAGACCAGGCAGTTTCGGTGATTACCTGATGACTGGCAGCTGTAGGGGACTGGATGAAGGCGAACCGACTGAGGCTGAATCCTGACAAGATGGAGGTGATGCTGGTGGGTAAAGTGATGGGTGTGGTGTCCCCTGCCATTGATGAGGTCCATTCCCCACTGGTTCCCCAGGTGTGTACTCTGGGAGTGCTTCTTGATTCTCAGCTCCGCCTGGATGTCCAGATGGGGGCCGTGGTGAGAAGCATATTCTGTCAGTTAGATCTTGTGTAACGGCTTTGGCCATTTGTCTCCGATTCTGACCTGATCACCATTATCCATGCATTCATCACCTCAAAACTGGACTATTGTAGCACACTCTACATGGGGCTACCCATGGTGATGATTTGGAGGCTGAAGCTGGTGCAGAATGCGGTGGCCCATCTCCTTATGGGGACGGGTGGCTGAGAGCACATTACACTGTCTGCCTATAGTCTTCTGGGCCTGATTTAAGTGTTGCTGTTTACCAATAAAACCCTACACAGTCTCGGTCCTACCTACCTGCGGCACCACCTCACTCCCCATGCTCTGGATCCCCCTGCGGTCCTCTGGGGGCACTCTTCTTGAAGTTCCATGAGTTACTTGGGGGGGGAGGGGTCTACTATGGAGAGGGCATTCTTAGTGACTGTACTTAGGCTGTGGAACTCCCTTCCAGTGGAGGTTCAGGAGGTCCAGGACCTTTCTTCCTTTTGATGAATGTGTAAGACGTGGCTGTTCAGCCAGGCATTTGGTGAGGGAGATGGGTGAAGGGTGGGGGGGATGAGGGTTAGGGTGTGTGTGTTATTTTTCTGTTTTCTTTGACATCCCCTGTATGGCTTTTTTTATTCTCTTGGGGTTTTTTGGATTGTTTATTTATTGTTTTTTTTATATTCATATTTCTATTTCTATTTAATTTATTATTAAGCTGCCCCGAGCTGCTTTGGCAGGAGGGGCAGGATATAAATTGTGTTAAATAAATAAATAAATAAATTTTAGGTAGAAGTGTGTCAGAAATTAATGGCTGCATTAGCCCTGAAGGTATTATTCATGATACACAATATATACATATATGGGTATTTTCAAATATGATGCTACTACGGGTGGCCATGCTTTACCATGGTGGTGTCATGTTTGTTCCCTCCCTCCCGATATGTACTTCAGGTGGGAACAAATAGGTCCCAGACCATGGCAGGATTAACTCCAGGTTATGTGCTGGGCTCCCTGCCAGCCACATCCTAGAGTTAGCCCTGCCACGGTCCAGGAAAGCCATCACCGGACCGGGGTAAGTGGGCTGACACGTATGATAGCCCACTCTATGTAATTGCAGCTGGTGGCCGGATCTTTTCTGGGTGGGTGTGGTGGTCTCATTGGTTACTGAACCCACCTGTCAGGGAGGGGGCTGTGCCATGTTGAGCAACGTGGGGGCTGGGGCCGTGCAGACCATGTCTGCACATTCTTCCACCTTCTCCCTGTCCCATCCCCATCGTTGGCTGCCAGCACGTTTGTTTGGCAGTGGGGCTAACTCTTGCCTGGGGTGAGATTTCTCACCCAGTTCAGAATCAAAGCGTGGTGGTGCTTAGCACCGTCCCTTTGGAAAATACCCTATATGTGAATGATATCAGCTAAAGATTCAGCACCTTTCCTTATTCAATATGCTAGTTTTTACTGTAACACAAGTCTAGAAGTTTGGAAAAATGAGTTGGACTTGTGTTTGCTACAAGTGAAACTCTGAAATATGACTCATAAAAACATGTTTGCTCCCTGTGGGTGCATATGTATTGTTGGAAAGTCACATAGTGATTTTTATGTATCCCAATGGTTTTAACATTTAACTCTCAATCACATAAATTTTTCAACTCACATGCTTTAGTTGACTGCAAAATGCAATATATTCCACTGCGCTAAATAAAAGTTCTTTCTGAAGACTGCTCTTCTGTAGCTTTCCAAGGAGAGTTGAAATGCCTAGTGTATACATTGTGAAGGGTCTGAACACAATTGGGTGTCATGTGAGATAAGGAGTGAACTCCTCATCAAATTCACACACAGAAAGCTAACGCTTCAGAGGTCTTTCTGAAACATGAAACCAAATATATGTCTCCCTAATACTACCATGGACAAAAAAGCAAGAGGAAATCTGACACATTAATGTCAAATTGAAAGTGATTAAGAGTCAAATTCATTGTGTTGACCTTTTCCCATACTGGGAATGACCGTTTCCCATACTGGGGAATGGAGCTAAAATGTCCTGAATGGAGCTAAAATGAGTATCTGCTACTATCCAGTATCCGATCGGATATTACGGTAACCTGTAGTATATTGAATAGGCATGGGCGAACAGATCGCGGTTCGTGTTCGGCCATTCGGTTCGGCGGCGGTCGGTTCGTGTGTTCGTGTTCGGCGGTTCGGTTCGGCCGCGTTCGGTTCATGTGTTCGTGTTCGGTTGTTCGGTCGTACCTCGCGTTCGTGTTCGCCCGTTCGGTTCGGTGGCGTTCGTGTTCGGCCGTTTGTGTTCGGTTGTTCGGGCAGGTCGTACGTTCGTGTTCGGCCGTTCGGTTCGTTCGCCATCGGGTTGTGCGTTCGTGTTCGGTCATTCGGTGTTTGGGTGGTTCGCGCGTTCGCGTTCGGCCGTTCGGCCA
>QEPC01010383.1:436018-474554 GCA_003113815.1 Sphenodon punctatus | reverse complement strand
GGGTGGGGGGAAGCAGCCTAGGGGAAGGATGCAGGGGGGGGGGTCGGGGGAAGCAGCCTAGGGGAAGGTTGAAGGTAGGGGGTGGGGGAAAGCAGCCTAAGGGGGGGAGGATGCAGGGTGGTGGTGGGGGGAAAGCAACCCCCCTCCACCCATCCCCCCCAGTGGATCAGTCAGCCTTACCTGCTGCTGCTCTTCTGACTGCTCCAGGAGTCCTCGCGCTGGTCCCAGGCTATGCGGGGGGAGTTGTTTGTTTGTTTTTAAATTGCCCACATGTCCCCGCGAAGCCAGGGACACGTGGACAATTTAAAAATAAAATAAAAACAACCACTGTCCACCAGTGCTTGCTGCTGCCTTTTCACTCCCCCTCCACCTCAGTGGAGGTTGGGGGGGAGCACTGAGCAGTAATGGCAGCAGGCAGCGCAGGTGGCAGTGGGAACTGAAGAGGCACATGGCGCTTTCAGTCTGAGGCAGGGAGGAACGCACATGTGCGATCCTCCCTGCCTCAGTCCCCCCCCCCCAGCTATCCCGCCGGGGCTGTCAGTGCGACCGCTCTGGTGAGATGTTCCATTGCACCCATTGAGCGGTGAGTGCAATGGAAAGGCTTTGCACCTCCCTCCACAGCACGTCCCATGCGTGCTGTGGATGGAGAAGCTCAGCCGCCCAAATCACATTTTCCATAGGAAAACGCTGTGGGCGGCTGAGCAGCTGAGCCTTTTTGTCCCTTCGGGGACCCACTCCCCAGTCCCAGAGGAGTGGGTGGATCCCCAAACGGAGATGTTGCAACACAGTGACAGCTACAGCAGCCTCTGCAGCAGCTTAGAGGCTGCTGTAGCTGTCATAAGCGGCACGGGTGTTTTGTTTTTTTAAAAAAAACAGATTAAACCCCGTCGGTGTTTCTCACAGTGCTTTGCGGGGCACTGCCCAGAACTCCTTGCAGGGGGAGTTGCCACTGCTCCCCACCCACCCTCACCCCACTTCACCCACCTCCCTCACCAAAGGCTGGGTGGAACAGCCAGGTCTTGCACTGTCCCTAATATGAGGCAAGGTCAGGGGCAAACCAGGCCTCCACCGGGAATTCCATAGCCTAGGTGCTGCTACCGAGAACACCTTCTCCATTGTAAGCCCCCTGCACCACCCAGGGGACACCAAGAAGGGTGACCCCAGCAGACCGCAGGGGTTGATTGAGAGCACAGAGAGTGAAGCAGTCATGCAGATTGGAGGGACCCAACAGTGGCAGCTCCTAGTTCAGGGCTGTTGGACAGTGCCCCACAAGCCCTGGCTGGACTGCTGCTGCTGCCCTAAGTTATGTTGGGGGGGATTTTTTTTGAATTCCCTCCCCCCGGCCCCTATCTTTTTTTGGTGGGGGGCTTGGCATCTAGGTCCAGCCACGCATGAGGTGCTATCTCTTACCCAATCAGATCTGTGACTCATTGGCTCCTGTGGAAACACTGCGCTGGGGAATCCACTTGCTCTGTTGTTGTCTGTGATCGGGTCGGCACTCAGCATCCCGCATGGCATCACTCATCGAGCTGGATCATCATGATGTGTGCGCATGCGCTGCCATTGCCTGGAATAGGCTTCCGCCAACTAAGCTGGTTTTCACTGACTGAAAGCTTAGTTGGGGGAAGCCTATTCCAAGCTCCGGTGGTGCACGCGCACAGCACAGCCAGGCAGCTTGGGGAGCCTGGATGGCTTACTGTGCATAGCAAGTCAAGCACATGGCATGGTGGGTGGGCCAGGCGGGGGACTGGGGGAAGAGCTCCCAGTCCCAGAAACAATTCAGACACAGTAGAGTCCAACACACATGGTGTGTTGGGGAGTGGCGAGAGACTCATCGGCAAGCAAGGTGGCGATTCGGTGAAGAGAAGTAATAAGCCACTGATTTGATGCACGCACAGAGAAGAGAAGATTGTAGGTCTGAATTGGGGCCCTGCAGGCAGGCCCACATGGGAGGAGGGGGCTAAGTCTCTCACAAGGCAGACAAGTACGCATGTACGAGAAGGCGATGGTCTTAAAGTCCTTTTTCTTAGTATCTTGCACATGCTCACTTGTATTTTTGGGGCGGGTAGGGAGGAGGCATTTTAGGATTCCTTTAGAAATCCTCCAGCAAAAAACCACAAATATTTCTGGGTGATACAGCTATCACTCTGACCAATCTCTGGCCACAGAAAAATGCGGGGAGCCTGAGTGCGACTGCACACTTGACTGTGGGGGTTGGGATCTAATCTGTGTATTTTTGTGTGACACTGTGAGTGACGGGCGGGGGGGGAACTCGGGCTCAACTGTTTGTTGTTCAAATTACTTGTAACCAGGCAGCTAGTAAGAGCCTCACCTTGCCTCCTCTCACTCAGCCCCCACCAGCACATGTGGTACTACTGAGCTGCTGCTGGTGAACTCCAGTGCTGATGCCTCGAGGGCCCAGGCATTGCAGGCAGCAAGTTTTTCTATAAGGCAAGGTGATGGTTTTATTGTATACTTGTGTCCTAGAGTGCTAAAAATGGAGTCCTGGACTCCTGGGATTTTGTTAGCTGCCCCCCACTCCTGGAACTCCCTCCCAGCCCACATCCATCTTGCCCCCTCCCTTCGTACCTTCAGATCCCTCCTCAAGACCCACCTCTTCCGCTCTACCCTCCACGACTCCTCGCTCCCCTCACCTAACTCCTGCTGATATCCTCCATCCAGTACAATCTGTTACCTAAGGTCTGTGTACTCATATCCTCACCACATGGACCAGCCAGCCATCATTATTGATGTAACTAAGCCAAGTGCGTGCACCTGGGATCTTGCATCCTCATGAATATTACACTCCTTGTCTCTCCCTCTGTTCCCCTTCCTTTGTCTCTCCCCCGCCCCCCGTCTCAGATTGTAAGCCTTAGGGCAGGGACCATGTCTATTCAATTACTTTGTAAAGCACCAGGTACATTTTTGCTGCTATACAAATTCTTGTTTAACAAATAATAATAATAATAATAATAATAATAATAATAATTGGGTGCTTTTGCTTTCTGCATTTCCATCCTGATTCCTGGATGATTCTGCAGCTAGTGGACTCCTATAGGGTGGGTGGGTGGGTGCTGCTTGCTGCTACTAGGTTCAATTAAGCACTGAATGTCTCATGAGTCATGTCTGGGATTTTATTGGAGAGGTGCTTTGTGAAGTAGTGTACTAAGGTACAGTGACACAGTAGCGATTGGTTCTTGATTCTGGGGTTAATCAGGGTGCTTTGTGAGTGACTCTGAGATGGGGAAGCAGCTAGCCATCTGCTTCACTACCCTGCCCTGAAGTATTCTCACCCTCTGCTGTGTGTGTGTGTTGGGGGGACCCCAATCCCATTCCCTGCTTCAGAAGGGACTTGTGTGGGTTTGTTGTTGTGGTGGGGTTTTTTTATTGTGATTCACGGGGCCTTAAATATTAATTGCTCCCAATGGACATGCAGCAGACGGTAAGAATGCTTCTTCAGAAAGGACTTATGAAGCAGGTATTGGGGTCCCCCACAACACAAACGCAGCAGAGGGTGAGGGGGAATTAGTATTTAATGTCCCATGATTCGCAATTTTAAAAAAACAAACATAACACACAGAAATCCCTTTTGAAGCAAGGAATGAGATTGGGGTCCTGCCCCAACACACACACGCAGCAGAGGGTGAGAATACTTAAGGGCAGGGGCAGTGAAGCACTGGGAGGGGGGGCATTATAATATGGGATGGAATCACATATGCTTCTTACATACAGATTGGTTCTGCCCTTTTAGTATATTTTTTGGATTTTTAGGATATTTTAAATTAATTTTTAAATTGTGAGTAATTGTATGTTTGAATTATTAATTGTAATTGTTGATTGTGTGTGTTGTCAGCCACTCTGAGCTGCTCTGTGAGCAGGAGGGTGCTGGGTAAAATTGAAATAAATAAATATATATGATTGTGCTGCCAGCTGCCTTGGGGGGGCCCGGGGGAGGAGGTTGCACTGGGAGACAGGGGGAGTGGGAAAGTAGGTTGCAGTGGGGGAGGGGGTGCACTGGGAGACATGGGGAAGGGGTGTGTGGAGTGGGGTGCACTGGGGGAGTGGGAGGACTCAGGGAGTCTGGCTGGACAATGGAGTATGGGTAGGGTTGCCACAGATGCAAATTTTTAGAGGGCACTTATAAGATATACAGGTTTCAGGGCTGTATTGGAACCAATGTAACCCTGCAACCTGTATATCTCATAAGTTACCTCTAAAAATTTGCATCTATGGCAACCCTAAGTGGGGGGATTGGCTGCACTGAGAGACATGAGGGAGGGGAGTGGGGGGGAACACATGGAGTCTGGCTGGGCAATGGAGCTGGGGTGGACTGGAAGACTGTGACACATGGGGAGGGGGTTTAACAGATATGAAGTGAACTATATTTTGGGGGACAAGTAGAACTCCTCGCTGCTGCTTTTGTGGTGTGTTGAGGATAAGATGGCTAGCTTAAGAAGACATGTTTTCAGTTGTTTGATTTTTCTTATTTTGTATTTTCCGGTGCACTGCTGGTTTCCCCCCTCCTCCCCCAAGCATGTGCAAAGGTCATGGCCATTTTCTGGGACCCCATTGGCCATGGCTACTCTTTCTTAGTTATAATTGGTCCCTTTTCTCTTTTACACATAAATGGTCTGCTTTCTGTTTTCTGGGTGGGGTACCTATAGGGGCTTGGATGGAGGAAGGGTTTCCAATCCAATTTTTGCTGGAATGTTCCTTGCATTTAAAAATGGCCCCACCCTTTTCAGTTTAGTGGGATATTGTGAGTATTTATTTATTTATTTATTTATAAATATTTATTAGCCACCCCCTCATGCCAGAGGCATCTCAGGGTGGTGTACAACAAATAAAACAACAATATCATAACTTTTTAAAATCAAAAATGTAAAACATTTTAAAACAGTCCCCAACCACCACATTTTAACATATCTTTAAAATCCAAAACAACTCCCCCCATATACCCTCCCCTCCCACCCTCCCCTCCGAAGGCTTGGGCGAACAGCCAGGACTTGCAGGCTCGGCGGAATGCCAACAGACCCAGGGCCAGACAGGCTTCCTCCGGGAGAGCGTTCCAAAGCCATGGCCCGGCCACTGAGAACCCCCTTTCCTTTGTGGCCTCTCACTTAACACAGGGGACCTCCAGGAATGTGCCCCTGGCAGACCGAAGGGATCGCTCTCATCTATGGAGGGCGAGGCTGTCCCCGAGGTATGAGGGGCCCAGATCGTATAGGGCTTTATAGATCAAAACTAGCATCTTCAATCTGGCTCAGTACACTATAGGCAGCCAGTGTGGAGTGCAGAGCACAGGTGTTATGTGCTCCCGCCACCCCGTCCCCATAAGGAGATGGGCCGCCGCATTCTGCACTAGCTACAGCCTCCGGACCAGAAACAGGGGAAGTCCCACGTACATCACATTGCAATAGTCCAGTCTTGAGGTGATAAAGGCATGAATGAGAGTGGCCAGTATGGGCCCGGAAATGTATGGCCTGAGTCTCTGTACCAGATACAGCTGGCAAAAAGTAGCTTTAGCCACCGCCTCCACCTGTCAGTCCAGACGGAGGTCCAAATTCAACACCACCCCCAGACTCTGAACCTTCTGGGCTACAGGCAGGTGGACCCCTACTATCAGAGGAGCCAGCACCTCCCTCGCCCTCCCCACCACCATTACCTCTGTCTTATCGGGATTGAGATTCAGTCTGCTCTGCCGCATCCAATCCACCACGGCCTACAAACATTGGTAAAGTAACGATACAGTAGGACCTGGGTCAGTTGAAAACAAGAGGTACAGCTGAGTATCATCAGTATATTGGTAACATTGCATCCCAAACCTTCTCACGATCTCCCCCAGGGGCTGCATATACACATTAAATAATAGTGGAGACAGAATCAAATGCAGGTCAAGGCCTGGGAGCTAGATGTTTCAGCCCCCAACACCACCTGCTGGCTTCTCCCCAAGAGGAATGAGCGGAACCACTCAAGGACAGTCCCGTCCAGACCCCCCACATCTCACACCCATCTTTATGGGGCGAGTTTCAGGAAGTGACGTCAGCCGATGTGGTGGATGTCCTGGGGTCTGTGAGGGCCACCTGTTGTCAACTAGATCCGTGCCCGTCCTGGTTGGTAAAAGCTTCCGGGGAGACATTGGGGACGGTGCTGGCGAGGGTGGTGAATGCGTCCCTTCGGCAGGGGAGGTTGTCGCCTTGCTTAAAAGAGGCTGTGGTGCGCCCCCTGCTGAAAAAACCATCGTTGGACGTAGACGCGCTCGCCAGCTACCGACCTGTCTCTAACCTTCCCTTTTTAGGGAAGGTTATTGAGCGGGCAGTGGCGCTCCAGCTCCAGGGTCATCTAGATAATATCGGGCTCCTTGACCCGTTTCAATCTGGGTTCCGCCCCGGCTATGGCACCGAGACGGCGTTGGTGGCCTTGGTGGACGACCTCCGCCGGGAGATGGATGCGGGATGTTCGACATTTCTCATCCTGCTCGATCTCTCGGCCGCTTTTGACACCGTGGACCATGGGCTGCTGTTGAGACGACTGCGTGACCGGGGGGGTCTGGACGGAACTGTTCTTGAATGGTTCCGTTCATTCCTCTCGGGGAGGAGCCAACGGGTGGTGTTGGGGGAAGAAACATCGAGCCCCCGCGCCTTACCGTGTGGCGTTCCGCAGGGATCGATCTTGTCTCCATTATTATTTAACATCTATATGCAGCCCTTGGGGGAGGTCGTGAGAGGGTTCGGGGTGCGATGTCACCAGTATGCTGATGATACTCAGCTGTACCTCTCGTTTTCTACCGACCCAGACCCTGCTGTCTCGGTGCTATCCCAATGTTTGGAGGCCGTGGCGGATTGGATGCGACAGAGCAGACTGAAACTCAACCCAGATAAGACGGAGGTAATGGTGGTGGGGAGGGCGAAGGGGGTGGTGGCCCCCCTGATTGGGGGGGTTTGCCCCCCTGTAGCTCAGCAGGTCCGGAGTCTGGGGGTCATTTTGGACGCAGGCCTGCGGCTGGAGCAGCAGGTGGAGGCAGCCGCGAAGGCTGCCTTCCGCCAGCTTTATCTGGTACGTAGGCTGCGTCCGTATGTCTCTGGCCCGGACCTGGCCTCCCTCATCCATGCCTTCGTCACCTCGCGACTCGACTACTGTAACGCGCTCTACGTGGGGCTTCCCTTGTTCCTGGCCCGGAGGCTGCAGCTGGTGCAGAATGCGGCGGCCCGTCTTCTTACGGGGACGGGTCGCCGGGAGCACATTACACCGGTGCTCCGAGCGCTGCACTGGCTGCCGATAGTGTGCCGGGCCAGGTTCAAGGTCCTAGTAATGATCTATAAAGCCCTATACGGCCTTGGCCCCTCTTACCTTAGGGACCGCCTCGCCCTTCGCGCCCCGGAACGACTCCTGCGGTCTGCCGGGGGTGCCCTCCTGGAGGTCCCCCGTGTTAAGCGGGGGGCCACGATGGAGCGGGCATTCTCGGTGGTAGGGCCGCGGCTGTGGAACTCCCTTCCGGAGGAAGCTCGCCTGGCCCCAAGCCTTTTGACTTTTCGGCGGAACTGTAAGACCTGGCTGTTTGCCCAGGCCTTTGGGAGGGAGGGGGGGGGTGATTTTTAATCCCCCACCTGTTTATTTATTGTGATATACTACCAGCTTATTGATATGTTTTATAGTGGTATTTTAAATGTTTTAAATGTTTTTATTGTTGTAAACCGCCCCGAGCTGCTGTGCAGGATGGGGCGGTATAAAAATCTAATAAATGAATGAAAATGAATGAATCTCAACAGCAGCCCATGGTCCACAGTATCAAAAGAGGCCAATAGATCTAGCAGGATCAGAAATGTTGAACATCCTGCATCCATCTCCCGGTTGAGATCATCCAACAAGGCCACCAACGCCTTGTTGCATGGTGGTGCCATCCATAGGTAAGCACCAACACTTTGAATCAGGATTGAAAGACTATCAGCAGCCAGTGTCTAGCTCAGAGCACTGGTGTAACATGCTTACAATGACCCATCTCCATAAGGAGATGGGCCACCACATTCTGCACCAGCTGCAGTCTCCGGGCTGTCACCAAAGGTAGCCCCATGTAGAGCGTGTTACAGTAGTCTAATCTTGAGGTGATGAAGGCATGGATGACAGTGGTCAGGTCGGAGTCAGAGACATATGGCCAAAGCCATCACACCAGATGTAATTGGCAGAAAGCATGCCTCGCCATAGCCTCAACCTGCAGATCAAGGGGCACATGTGACAAATGGCCCCAACAATCATTTTCCTCTTGCACAGTCTTATGTTTAAACAAAAATGGATGAAAGCAAACAATAATTGTTTCCTTATACACCTATTTTTGTAACATTAGTTATGAACACAAATGGAGCTTCATTAGTTTTTGTAAGTAACAGAAAATGTTATGGATTCACATCCCTAGTAACAAATATGCTGCCCAACTCAGCTGTAAGTTGTGATTATATCCCCTCTATCTTAGCACTAGATTCTGCTTCTTTCATTCATGTCAAAGAACACTAATAAAAAAACAAGTTACAAAACTAGAATAACAAACACCATTTTGAAAATTCCCCTTCACTTAGGTAACGTGGACCTGGTGGTTTGGTGAGTTTGCCAATCTTATGCCCCTGTCAGGGTACATTCCATGCCCTCCACCTCCTGTGCTTGAAGAAGCTCTTAGATTCAGGAAAGTTGTGATAAACCCTTGAGAGCTAGCAATCCTGCCATCCTGTAGTTTCCGTCATTCTAAGGAAGAAATTCTCCACTCTGCCAAACAACAAAGGGTAAAAACAGACATGATGGCGGTCCAATTTGACCTGTGAGCACATCTGTTTTGGGGCTGCCTGATATTGGCCCACTTCTGCCCTGGACCATGTTGGCAGCTAGCCCAGGCTGTGACCTTGGAAAATCCCAAGGTCACATTCCGGGCTAAGGCCTGCCTGACCAGGCCAAAGTGGGGTAGCAGATTTGTGGAGTTGCAGCATACCCAGTATGGGCTGGGGGCCACCATGGTTGGCATCCAAAGTTCTGTCTCATTGGCTGCCATGTCTGACTGTCATGGTGGGGGCAGGACGCTGAGAGCATAGTGCAGGCAGGACCTCCTGCCTGCATGTTTCTGGTGCTTCCAATCCAACCCAGGCTCTGCACTGACCTGACCTGACCAAGGCCTTGTCACCCAGGATTTGCCACCCTGTGGAGGTCCGGCGGGCAGTCCCATCAGCCGAATGTCTGTTTTTATCCAAAATACTAGTAACTTTAGTTCTCAGCCATCGCAGATTAGTATTTTATTAATGCTGTTTATGACAATCACATCATTCAGCTTGTTCCATACTTTTGATCAGCAATGTGAAGCTGATTTACTAACAACAAATTCATACATCATTTGATCACTTACAGCCATCTCACCCTCCCCTCTGTTGTAAAACAGGACAAAAAAGAATTTGATGATGGCTTGGCTTGATGGATGGGTACAGCAGTCAGGTCATATGTAAACTAAGAGTAGTGCAGTATATCTAAACTTAGCTCTTAATAATCAAATACACAAACCAATTCCCATTCTCACTGCCTGCTATCCATGCTCATGTCATATACTTTCATCAGGTTGCCTAGTGATTGGAACCTAGGATTTAGAATCCGAGAATCAAAAAATTGAAGAGTTGGAAGGTCTTCGTGGGTTATCTCATCCAACCCCTAGTCAGGATACCCCAGTATCCCTGACAGGTGTCTGTCCAACCCTTTCTTGAAAAAGAAATCCTCAGGGAATCATATTCCACAACCTCTATTAGCATACCTTTTCCTTCATCTTTACATTTCCTTACCACTCTGCTCCTGGGCCCTGTTGCTGCAGGGGGCTGGGAGCTGGCTGGGTCCACCCTGCTTCACCTCAGGCCACCGCTGTGGAATTTGAACCCCCAAGAACTGAGCCGGGTGAAGGATTTGGCCCAATGGCCTCACTGATTGTGTCTCCCCGGATTCCTATTGTTGTGTCCTCCCTCCTGGTGGCAGAGGGAGAGGGGGCAGGGGCAGGGATTCTTTCTGGTGGCTTCCAGCTGGGCTGGTACATACAGGGGCTGAAAAGTGGTGTGCCTGCTGGCAGCACCTCAGGCGCTCACCACAGACCGCACGCCACAGACCGCATGCCACAGGACGTGCCCAAGGGTCCATGGAAATGGCCCTTTATAGGGACTGGGGCACAAGCTCATATGGGATTTGAGGTGTCTTGGTAGGGTATATCAGCATGGTAATTGGCGGGGGGTTAGTTGAGGTGGGTTATTTTTGTGA
Source organism: Sphenodon punctatus (assembly GCA_003113815.1). NCBI lineage: Eukaryota > Metazoa > Chordata > Lepidosauria > Sphenodontia > Sphenodontidae > Sphenodon > Sphenodon punctatus. The sequence goes on along the minus strand of QEPC01010383.1, from coordinate 464,285 downwards.
TAGTGTGTTTAGGTGTGTTTAGGTGTGGTTGGGGAATTAGGGAGGTGAAAAATGGAGAGGGACTGGTTTAGGGATGAGGGGATTAGAAATTATGATGGGATGAGGTCTGGGGGTTCTCCCTGTTGCTGGGGTGGGTTGTGGGGGTGGGGGTCTCCTCCACTGCTTGGGCGGGACAGCCAGAGGGGGAGCCGGGGCCAGTTGGGGGGAGGGACATGGACATTGGGGTAGTGATGGGACGAGGGAGATATGGTACCCATTGGCAGGATGTTAGATCAGTGAGGCAGGATAGATGTTTGTTACCTGTCCTGCTCACCACCGCCCAGGCAGCTGAGCAGGTGGTTTATGATCAGAGGGCCTCTGACCTTGCTCTCATGTTGTTAAATGTGAGGTTGGTAGTCAATAAGGTATCAACTGTCCAGAAATTGATCCTGGACCATGCAGACGACCTTGTATGTTTCATGGAAACCTGACTGAACACTGAGTTGAGGCCTATTTTGACTGACCTTGTTCTGGCTGGGTATTCTGTGTAGCATCAGCCATGGTCAGAGGAATGGGGGCCATGATTTTTAGGGACTCATGGTCTGTTTGGAGGTATCCGGTGCAATTATTATTGGGTATTGAGGGTCTCCATCTGGTGATCGATTTGGCAGGAGACATTTTGGGAGTGCTGCTTGTATATCGTGCACCTATCTGTATGGCAGCCTCCCTACATGCTTTAGTGTAGTTGGTATTGGAGGTGGTGTGGCAGTCCCCAAAGACCTTAGTCTTGGGGGACTTCAATATCCACACCTATGCCCACCTTGGAGAAGCAGAGCATGAGTTCATGGCTGCAATGTCAACCATGGTTCTGTCCCAGATAGTCATCATCCTGACACATCAGGGGGGACATACCTTAGACCTTATGTTTTGCACCGACCTTAAGGAGGGAGTTCTGAATTAATGAATAAATTTATTGTTGGACCGTAGCCATCACAATATCAAACCTAAAACAATCGACATCACAATACTGGATACAAATCATAGCATACAATACAAATCATAACATACAATACACATAGGCCAAAGGCCTGCGTCAATAAAAAATAAACCTTAGATGTCTATTACTAAATACAGAGTGCCACAGCCAAATTGATATCTGATACATTCTACCCCAAAATCATTTCAAATCGTTAACCCTCCAACTGTACCCATCTAATTTGATAAGCCATTAAACAAAAGTTTGCCATGGCCCTAGTCACTACCGAGTCATTTGGACTCAAAAATTCAGTCAGAATATTTTGAACAGAATTAAACCCCCGGTCTTCAAAATCTCTCCCAAAAATGTAAATCTAGGTCCACTTAGCAGAGGACAGACAAAAAGAATATGAGCAGGGGAATCCACTTCCCCCATATCACAAAATGTGCAGAGCCGTTAATCGTAGGGGAGACCTTTGTACCGACCCTCTAAAAGGGCTGACGGAAAGCCGTTGCACCTCATTTTAGCAAAGACTGATCTCCTACTGAAGTCCTGCCACTCGAACTGATAACATGACCCCGTAAATGAGGGGTTAAATGGCAGGAAATCGGGGGCAGCCTTCTGCTCCCAGCTTGCGTATTTCAACTTCCACGGCTTTAACCCAGGGGTCCCCAAGCCCACTTTCCAGGGCCAGAGCCAAAAGGGAATTATCATTGGTGGGAAAAAGAACTAGCTTGCACCAGAATAGCACCAAAGCCTGAAGAAGATATACTCTAAGGGGAGGAACGAGTAGCTCAGCTCTTAGTACCACCTGGGGTGTACTCCTAGGCACTCCCAGGATCATCCGGAGAAATAGATTTTGAATAGTCTCCAGGTTGCCAAGGAAAGTAAGACCCCAGACCGGAAAGGCATAAAGTATCTGGTCTAAGGTTTTGGCTCTAAAAAGGCGTAAGGTGGGTGGAACCAGTTTTCCCCCTTGACCGAAGTAGAACTTAACTATGGCCATTGATGATTTCCCCGCCAGCCCTTTAGCCGCCTCGCAGTGCAAGTTTCAACTTGCAGTAGCAGAGATAACCACCCCCAGGTAACGAAAAGATCGAACTTGATCAATGGGGTTACCCTTGATTGACCAGGCATGGATTTTCCGGGCACCCCTTGGGTCCACAATCAAAACCTTTGTTTTGGTAAAGTTGATTGCGAGCTGCTCACCAATTTTGGGGGCGTGTGTATCACTATCTTTCATATATGCAACTGCATCATTTAGAAAGAGGTTAAAGAGGGCAGGTGCTAACAGACAGCCTTGCCTAACCCCAGAATTAACCCGGACCTGTTTTGTAGGTGCTTGTTTTGGATCAAATTGGACTTGTAGGGTGTTCCCAGTGTGTAACTTAATTAATAGAAACAGTAATCTAGGCTCTATGGATGTGGAAATCAGTTTCATCCAAAGGCGTTCCCTAGATACCGGATCAATCACGTTCTCCCGATCAATAAAGCAGAGATAAATTTTCCTCCCATCACTAGCATATTTCATAAATAAGGCTGCCAGGACAAAAATATGATCCAGCGTGGATCGTCCTTCCTGGAACCCTGTCTGTTCTGGTACGATCATTTTGGAGCTAGAAATCCAAACCCTCAATTTTCCCAACAAGAATCTGGAGTATAATTTACCAATGATGCTCAACAGGCTGATCGGCCGGTAATTCCCGGAGGAGGAAGGATTGCCCACCTTATAAATTGGAACAACAGTGCTATAAGCCATGATGGAGGGAGGCGACCTGTTTCATTTATAGCAGGGAAAAGGGGTGCCAGAAACTTGACCCACCACTCCAGATCAGATTTTAATAGGTCGGGGGGCACACAATCCGGCCCTGGGGCCTTCCCTGACTTTAATTGGTTTATCAAAGTTGCCACCTTCTCCTGGGTAACTGGTTGCCATTGTTAAAATCTGGAGGGGGGTGGGACAATGATGTTAAATTCCCCCAGAGAAATGCCGGAGTACAAGGTAGTATAAAAGTCCTCTCAAACCTCTGGCGCCAGGGCTAGATTTCTAAAGCCCTTATCCCCTCTCAAGGAGGCTCTAATAATACCCCCAAATGCCTTTGAGTCCCTACCTTTAGCTGCGCCTTGGAGTAGTGACCACTGATGCTTTTGGAAATCCAGTTTCATAGCAGTCAAAAGTTTACGATAGCTGCTCCGGACCGCTGAAATATTAGTTCTCAAATATTGACTAGGATTGCTTTTCAGTCTCCTAGCTAAACCGTGCAGAAATGCCTTAGCCTTCCGGCACTCTGAGTCAAACCAGAATGGTGATTGTATAAACTGTTTCATCCCTCGAGGTGACGACCCCATATAGGTGAGGAATAGAGCCAGTAAAGACAAGAGTTGTTCATAATTAGAAAAGGGATCTGGCACACACTGGGATTGAGGTTTATCAATCAAATACAGTATATTCAGGGAGTGAATAAAGGGAAAAATAGTCTCTTTAAGTTCTTCTGACCATTTTGCTCGCATCAGTACCATCTCCTCATCTGGAGGAGGCCGCATCCCAAAGTCATCCTCAGGTGGTTGGGGCTGGAACTTGGGATCAGCCATCCTCATAGAAATTGGGAAATGGAAAGATTCAGGTCTAGGGACCACCTAGAGATTCTGTACATAATAGAATAGACTGATAGAAACCAGAAAATAATCAAGGGTACTAGAACCCTGTGTGGAATGAAATGTAAAGTTTCCTTCCAGGTCATCCATTACACGCCCATTAACTATAACTAGATCTAAATCCATTATTAATTTGTCCATATCGGATTTCCTAGAACCAACCACCTGATATATAGAATTACGTGGAGGGATATACACATTGTTTGAAGAATCGTCCAATGTATAAAGAGAATGCGAGGCAACAGAAATACCTAACCTTACATTAAAGTCCCCTCCTATCACCAAATAAGCAAGCGGAAACTTATTCAAGGCAAGGAGAACTTGCTCTACCAATTCAGGCCAAACGTCTGGAGAGTAATATGATGAAGAATCCGGGGGAAAGTAGACATTACTCAAAAGTAATTCAAACCCCGAAGGAAAAATACAATAATACAAGGCAAAGTTAGATTTAATAGCTGCTAGAAAAAGAACTTTAACACGCAAGGAACTAGAAATCAATAGCCCCAAGCCACCACTAGGTCTACCGAAATGTAATGAGGGAGTCACCTGCCCTGTACCCAGAACACATGGAACCCCCTCCACCTCTCTAAACAAGGTGGCTCTAATAACCATGTTTCTTGGAGGAGCACAATATCCTGCTGCAGCAAAAAAATTCAAAAATCAACATCAGAATGATGACCCCTCCAACCCGCAATTTTCCAGGAAGTTACCAATAAGCTGGAGGCAGTTCCAGGCTTCAGTCATGCATTGTGCAGGGGAGGTTGCTTGGCATGATGTCTCAAGACTCTTCCCATAGGAGGAGCCAAAGCCATCGGCTGTGAAACCGAAGGCTTCTGAGAAGAGAAGCTCTTTTTAGAAAAGGAATGACAACTGGGGAGATGTTGGTCTAAATCAGATGGCAAAACCTCCACACACCACTTCTCCCAATCCCCCCTCCCACAGAGATGAGGGGTAGCCTGTTCTGCTGACAGATTTGACCAAGGGGGCGGTACATTCACTATTCCCTGCGGTACCTCCACCCTTTGCGTCGTCAAAGTTACTTTAGTTTCTCTAATACTAGATGCTATTGATAAAAGGGGAGTCTTGCCTCCCTGCCACCCCTGCCTCATAACCCACTCCTTGGATTGGAGACAGGGCCAAGGAATGGGGGGGAGAAAGAGAAATGTGCGGGTGGAAAATAGGGGGCCGGTCTGCCAAAGAAGTCCTCCGGGGAGTCCTCTGACAACCGTCCCCACTTCTCCCTTGCCCAAGATCACCCAACTGAGTACATAGAGACTCCAGCCTCCTTAGAAAACCAGCTTGCATAGTTGCCAAAGGAGACTTCTGGCTTTCACGGCCCTTTGGGGTTGAGGACTGTACTTCCGTACCATTTGACGTAAATAAGGGAGGTGCACCGACCCCAGGACAAACTTTAGAGGGGATCCCTAACTGGGACACTGCAGAAACTACGGGAAGGCGGGCATTTAACCCCGTCTTCCTGGAGCACACCACTAAGGTTCATCATTAGAGTCAAGTGAAAACACTCGCCTCTGAAATGGCTGCTTCTTTCCCCCAGATGACTCTATAAAGAGCAAAGGCATATTCGCATCCCGAACCTCTAATTTTCTCCCCAACACCTGGAAAGTTCGGGAGATATAAATCGCATTTTCCCCAAAAATAACTTTCTTAATAAGAATTGAGGATAGTGGAACGGTAGCAACAAATGTAACAATTACCGACTGTCTGTCTTTAAGGTCCACTAAATGATCTACTGAAATAACATCCCAACTGGTAATCACGGTTTTCTTTAATAGCGGTCTTAGATGTTGTGCCACATCTAGGGGTGTACTCCACAGGGTGGGTCGTCGACCACGTAACGGCAGAATGGTGAAAATTAAGGTTGCTAGCAATAGTCTGAAAGTCTCTACCTCTTCAGAAAGGAGGCATGGCACCACTGGGTTATCTGGGGAAGGGGCCGTGCCAAACCTGGGCTCATGTGACCGAGGAAGGCCCAAGGAAGAATGAGAAGGTTTCTCCTCTTGTCTTTAAGAACCTGACCCAATTTTAAGGGGGTTAATCCCATGCACATGCTCATCAAGAGAGCCCATCTTATCCTGAATCTGCGCGAGTTTAAGGAACATAAAGCATAGGGTATCAGCCGTAAGCATAATATGGTCAGTTAAAAAAGTGGCAAGTTTCTCTCCAACCAGATCGGAAGTATCACCCTCATCAAAGCACTTATAGGTTTCCAATACAGGTGGCCGTATCAAAGAAGGAGTTGAAACATGGGCAGAAGGTGTGGCGGGTACCTCCTCATGCATAACCAACAGTGGTTGAAAACGGTTGGAAATGGGGAGTGGAGGGGGGAAACATTCCCCACCCCTCTTAGAAGCAGGAGCCAAAAAACTCTCCATCCTTCTCTGTCTGGAGGTACCCCTTGGCGAGGTCTGATTATTTGGCTAACAAGAATTTCCTCTCTTATTCATCCTCCGAAATAGAAGGGGAAGCGAGGAAAAAAAAGAATACCCCCGGTCCACCCGGCCGCTCACCTAAGGCCGCGCGCACAAGGGCGTGCCCTTGCGCGTGCAGCCCTTAGGTGCGCGGACCCCAACGTGCGCTGCCGGCAGCTGCCCCTGCTCTTTATGCCAGAATCCTGTCACTCACAGGTGACCTGAGTTGGGGAAGAGACGCCTCGGGGCTCAGAGGAATCCCTCACTGAAACTGCTCTGCTCACCGGAGGGAGTTCTATTCATGGGGGAGATATCAGCTGTGCCCTTGTCATGGATGGATCATTACTTCCTACAGGCCTCTCTCCTGGTGCATGCCTCCCCCCGGAAGGGTGCCCAACCAATTTGAATGGTTCACTCTTGGAGACTGATGGAACTGGAGTGGTTCCAGAATGCTCTGGGTGAGAGACCCTCTGATCTTGACGACTGTCTCATTGATGATCTTATTGTGTTATGGAAAACTGTTGATGGGGGCCATTGATCAGATGGCTCCTAGGCATCCGCTTCCCAGATGACAGCACCACAGGCCTCCTTGGTTTTCTGAGGTGTTGCAGGTGCTGAAGCAAGATGGGAAGCAGTTAGGGCGACGGTGGCATCGTTCGTGTGCCGAAGCCGATGGATTGCATCATAGAGCTAGTTTATGAGCCTATGCCATGGCTATGCAGGCAGCAAAACAAATTTTTTGCTACCCTCATAGCATCCACAAAATCCCATCCAGTGGAGCTTTTCTGGGTCATATGGGGGCTGGTCAGTCCAAACGACCTCCACCTGTGAATGGAGTCATCTAGTGATTGCTGTGACATGTTTGTGGATTATTTTGTGGATAAAATTGCTCGGATTCACCATGACTTCGACGCCGCACTTCTTACACTAAGGAAACCAGAGGTTATGGAAGCCCCACCTTGTCCAAGTTTATGGGATCAATTTCAATCGGTTACACCCGCCGATGCGAAGTATGTTCTTGGGGCGGTCAGGGACATCTCTTGTGAATTAGACCCATGCTCATCCTGTTGGTCTAAGGCCTGCCAGGAGACACTGGGGCCATTGCTGACCGGGGTGGTCAATGCCTCCTTTTGGGAGGGCAGAGTGTCAGGCTGTCTCAAAGAGGTGGTGGTGCGGCCTCTGCTCAAGAAATCATCGCTTTACATTGACTCTTTTGCCAGCCACTGGCCTGTCTCTAACCTACCTTCATTTATTTATTTATTTATTTATTTCCAGCATTTATATCCCACTTCTCCTGCCTAAGCAACTTGAGGCAGCTTACAAAAATTAAATTATTTAAAAATATACATAAAATATATAAAATACATAAAAGGGAGGCATAAAGGAAAATTAAAAAACCCATCCTCCCCAACCATCCTTATCCCCCTTCATCCATTTCGCTCACCAAAGGCTTGGTGGAACAGCCAGCTCTTGCATTGTCGCCATTCTGTACTAGCTGTAGTTTCCAGACCATCACCAAAGGTAGCCCCACATAGAACACATTAAAATGGCCTAATCTTGAGGTGATGAAGGCATGGATGACAGTGGACAGGTTGAAGTCAGAGACATATGTCTGAAACTGTTGCACCAGATGTAAATGGCGGAAAGCACTCCTCACCATAGCCTCAACTTGGAGATCCAGGCAAAACTGTGGATCAAGGACTACCCCAAGACTCTGAACCTGAGAGATCAGTGGGGGATGAACCCCATTAATGATGGGGAACATCACACCCACTGCCCTCCCCACCAACATCATCTCCATCTTATCAGGATTTAATTTCAGATGGCTCACCTCATCCAATCCCCCACAGCTGCGGAATATCGGGTAAGCACAGAGACTTCTGGTTTTGGTTCGGATGAAAAGGAGAGGTAGAGCTGGGTGTCGTCAGTATACTGATGACACTGCACCCCATACCGTCTCACAACCTCACTGAGTGATACATGTATACAATGAATAAGAGAGGGGACAGAATAGAGTCTCTCGGAACTCCACACATGAGGTCCCAGGGAGAAGATGAACAATCCCCAATCACCACCTGCTGGGTTTGGGGTGGGAAGGAGTGGAAGGAAGGATCCAGGAAGGAGCAGAACCATTCAAGAATGGTTCCACCCACCCCAGAATAGTCCCACAGGTGAGTCACCAACACCTCATGTTCAACAGTATCAAATGCAGCTAAAATATCTAATAGGATTAACAGGGTCAAACAACCCTGATCCAGTTCCCGGCGAAGGTCATGGACCAAAACCACTAATGCAATCTCAGTGCCATAACTTGAATGAAAATCGGACAGTGAGAGATCAAGAAAACTGGTGAGGTTCAGATGCTCCTGCAGCTGCTGAGCATCCACCAATTCAATAACCTTCCCTAAAAAGGGAAGGATAGAGAGTGGCCTATAGCTAGTGGGGGAGTCAACGTTGAGTTATGGTTTTTTGAGCAGGGGCTGCACCATCGCCTCATTGAGGCAATCTGACACCCTGCCCTCCTGCAGGCAGGCATTGACAACATCTGCCAGCAATGACCCCAATGTCTCCCGGCTGGCCTTGACCAGCTAGGATGGGCATGAGTCTAGTTCACAAAATGTGGCTCTAACAGTTCCCAGAACATCCGCTGCAGTGGCGGGCGTAACCCACTGAAATAGATCACACACAACCGGACAAGATGGAGCCTCCATAACCTCTGGTTCTCCTATTGTCATAAACATGGGGTCGAAGTCATGGTGAATCCAAGATATTTTATTCACAAAGTACTCAACAAATATGTCACAGCAGGCACTAGAAGACTCCAAATCCAGGCAGAGGGAGACTGGACTGACCAACCCCCTCATCACCTGGAAAAGCTCCACTGGACAAAACTTCGCATATGCGAAGGATAGCGAAGAATTCCTTGTCACAGATGCTATCAGGGTAGCGAAGACAGACACGGCATACGACCATAAATGGGCTCTATTCTTCAATCAGTCAGCTTCAGCATAAGACTGGAGCCACTGGCACTCCCACCACCACCCTTCCTGCTTCCTTTTAGAGAAGGCTAGGAGCATCTGGACCGCGTCAGTTTTCTTGATCCCTCGTAGTCTGGATTTCATCTGGGTTATGGCACCAAGACTGCACTTGTGGTGCTGGTCGACAACCTATGCCGGGAATTGGATCAGGGTCGTTCATCCCTGCTGATTCTATTAGATCTGCCATATGCATTTGATACTGTTGACCACGAGATATTGGTGACATGCCTGCGGGACCTTGCAGGGGTGAGTGGGTTGGTTCTTGAATGGTTCCGCTCCTTTCTGTCTGAAAAAACTCAGTTAGTGGTGCTCGGGGATTATTTTTCATCATACCGAGACCTCTCGTGTTGAGTCCTGTAGGGTTCTGTCTTGTTCCCTCTCCTATTCAACATGGACATGCAGCTGCTCAGTGACGTGGTCAGGGAGTTTGGTGTGTGGTGTCATCAGTACACGAATGACACCCAGCTTTACCTCTCTTTTTCATTAGACCCAGGTCCAGTAGTCTCGGTACTTAATCGGTGTCTGGCAGCTGTGGGGGACGCGATGAGGGCTAATTGACTGAGGTTGAATCCTGACAAGCTAGTAGGGATGGGCGAACGTGGTTCGGAAGTTCAGAGTTTGGTCCGAACTCAGCCTGTTAGGATGACCGAACCCAAACCCGAACTCAATGTTCAATATTCAATTTCGAACATTGAAATGACCGAACAGTTCGTTCAGTTCGGATCGCGTTCGGGTTAGTTCAGATGGCTAAAACATGGTGTAGTGTCAGGTCACTGGAAGGCCAAATGTGGCAGGGAGGGGGAGTCAACTGACTCAGCTGAGGAGCAGACTTCCTGGAAATGGGTGGAGAGGCTTGGAGTAGCAGCCAGCCTGCCCAATCACCATCCCTTTTTGCCTCAGACCACTGGCTTGGCAGTCTGCGATTGGCCACGGGCTAGGCTGCATGGAACTAATGGGGTTTGCGGTGAGGCAGGTGCAGCAAGAAACAAAACTGTCTGCCTCCCCCATTCCCAACACCTTCTGAGCTAGTCACTGTTCCTGAACAGCAGGCTCTCCCAGCAGTTTTTTAGGAATGGGCGAACAGATCATGGTTTGGGTTCGGCCGTTCGGTTCGGCTGCATTCGGTTCGTCTGTTCGGTTTGGCTGTTCGGTTCGGCTGCGTTCGGTTCGTCCGTTCCGTTCAGCAGTTCGGCAAGTTCGCCGAGTTCGGGTTCGTCTGTTCGGTTCGGTCGTTCGGTTCAGCCGTTCGGTTCAGCCGTTCGGTTAGGCTGTTTGGCTGTTTGGTTCGGCCGTTCGGCTGTTCGGGAAATGTTGTTATGAGTGTTTTTTTGTTTTTACATGTTTTTTTGGTTTTTTATTGGGTTTTATATGGTTTTTTCTTTTATTTTTTTATATGGGTTTTTTAATCTATTTTTTATCTAATATTATATATATATATATCTACACTAAATCTAACTGCTATTAACTATTCTAAATGCTATGAACTAAATGGATTATCTAATAAGTACACAGACCAACTCCTACAAACATGAAAACTAAATCACTAACTAACTACATCTCTATCACTAAGCTAACTCCTACATCTATCTATCTATCTATCTATCTATCTATCTATCTATCTATCCCCCCCATCCAATTTCCATATCCATATCCATATCCATATCCATATCCATATCTATCTATCTATCTATCTATCTATCTATCTATCTATCTGGAGATATGGAGATAGATAGATATATGGATATATGCCTGCTGACAGTGCCCTTTTTAACATGAGACCCCGCCACATGAGATTATTGGGGGGTTGGTTCCCCAATATCTGCTCTATCTTTAAATTTAGGGGAATTAGTCAAGTTTAGTCAAAATTGGGGGGGGTCCCCGTGTTCAAAGGGATCAAGCTGAGGACAGTACGTCCTCTCCACCCCTGGAGTTTATGTATCCTCCCCAAATAGAAAGAAAAAGACACAAATGCTCCAATAAAACTAAACGAGGTTTATTGGGTTATAAAATAAACCAATACAAAAAGGACCCAAATAAGGTACAGAAACACATACAGGCTAATACTACAACACAGTCCAGGTCTGGCTGATGGAACATGAAGGGAAAAAATGCAAACAAATGTGAGGGAAGGGAAAGTAAGCTTGAAAACAGACTGCGGCTGGGAAAGTATAGGAAACCCCTCCCCCTCGTAGCTACTGGGGATAGAGCCACCCAATATCTACCATTCCTTAACTTCAGGAGGAATGACTCAAGGGCCTTAAGCTGGGGTTCCCTGGAGTACAGAGGTACAAACAGAGGCTACAAAGACAAACAAAGGCTACAAAGAAAGTATAGGAAACGCCTCCCCCTCATAGCTACTGGGGACAGAGCCACCCAATATCTACCGTTCCTTAACTTCAGGGGGAAATGACTTAAGGGCCTTAAGCTGGGGTTCCCCAGAGTACAGGGGTACAAAGTAAACACAGACTGCGGCTGGGAAAGTGAAAGTATTCTGAAGAGCGAGGGGTGGGGTTTAGGCTTTGCAGAGGGGAAGAAAAAGCAAGAGACAGGACCTATAGTTTACCTCTCCTAGCTGATTGAGCAGGATCATCAGCCCAGGATCCAGTGATGTTGGGGTCCAAAAGGGGGGGGAGGCCGAAGTCTTGGGGATCCATTAGCCGAGATACACGCAGGGAGACCTGCATGTATCTGGGGTCCAGGTTTCTCCGAGGTTAATGGGAAAACCAGGGGCAGTTATAGGGTACTGAACAAAGGATTTGGGAAGGCTATGATTGGTCATTTGGGGTACACATTGAGCTAACGAGGGGAGAAACCCAACTTCCACTTCCATCACAAAAGGGCCATTCAAGATGCATAAGATATCTTTGACACAGGGGGAAAGAGTAAACAACAGTGGCTGGAGGGTAGTTAAGGAGAGAAGGAGAGGACTAATGATTGTCTTCCTGGGACACAAAGGGAACCCCTGGATTTCTTTATTTCTGAGGGGGGGTTGCTGCTCCAAGTTCCAGTCATCGGTGCTCGACTGAATAGGAAGAGTGCCTCTTAATGGCCCCATACTTTACTCTAGGCATTTTCCTTTATCATCTCTTCCCCCAGGTTCAGGCTGGTATTTCACATGAGTGACCTACTTTCTGATGGGTTCCATGGTGGCTGGGCCCGATCATTACTCTGTCTTACAAGCCCCCCTCTTGCTCATAATGGGGGGCTATGCTCTCAAGCCTTTTTCCCCACATTTTCCAGCCCTTGGCCACCTCTGGGGGCTGTCCTTTCAAGCCCTCCTGGTCCAAGTTTGCTGGCCCTTGGTCATACAGCAGAGGGGGGTTGTACCCATTATAGGGAAAACTGAGGCCATCATCAACACCCTCCTCCACTGCCACGCAGGGCACTTCAAGGCCTGCAGGACATGAGGCTGTGTCTGTTTCTTCTGGTGGTGGTGCTGGAGCAGGTGCTGGGGCTACTTCTGATGTTCCTCCAGGGGCACTAATGTCCCCCTCTGTTGAGGCAATCCCCAGCAGTCCAGAGCTGGTGGATCCCATCATGGCTGCTAGAGGCAGGGCCCAATCCCCAGGCAATGTCAGTAGGGAGAGGAGCAGCAGGAGCAGCAGCAGCAGCACTAGCAGCTACAGAGGGGGGCACAGGGAGAGTACCGGCAGCATGGCAGGCATGGGCAGTCTAGCCTCAGGGTCCCAGTACTCCCCTTCATGGGACATCACTGTGATCACAGACAGTGAGTCAGAGGCAGACACTAGTGCTGCAGAGGAGATGTCTGTAGCTGAGACGATGTCTGACCCTCCTCCCAGAGCTGCGTTGCCAGTGCCATGAACTTCTCCCACTCCCAGCAGCGCTGGCAGCAGTGCGTCTGCCGGGGGGAAAGAAGGCAGGATGGGGAGGAAAATCCTCAGTTTGGGATCATTTTAAGCAGATACGGGCAGATGATCCCAGAGAGGTGCAGTGCACACTGTGCAATAAGGTGGTGAAGCGTGGGGAGGTGCTCGCCAACCTTGGCACAACTGTAATGGGTGAGACCTCAAGGCATGCCACAGTGCTCTGTTGCTCAGCGGGAAGGCAGGGAAAGTGGATGCCAGCAGGATCCTGACTACAGTGGCCAGTCACCCAGCTCCTTCAGCGGGCCAGCATCCTGCAACAACTGCTGCTGCCTCTAGCAGCATGAGAAGTATGGGGGAAGAACAGTAGCAGGAGCCTCCCCAGCAGCGCTGTCAGTCCACCATGGAGGAGATGGGGTGAGGGGATCTCACAGAGGCCATCGTCAGGGTGCCGTGGCACTAGCTTCCAAGGGAAGCCAAGTGCCTGTTGGCAGAAATGATTGCCCTGGATGGCAAGCCCTTCTCAATTGTGGAGGACAAAGGCTTCCAGCAGCTGATTGGGTTCCTGGCCCCCAACTTTAAGATGCCTTCCCGCTCCACTCTGAGTTGGACTGTGATGCCACAGCTCTACAGGGCTTTGAAGGAGTGGGTGAGAGAGCTGCTAGCAGGGGCTGGTGGGGCCACGGTCCACTTCACTACCGACCTGTGGTCCACCAGAAATGACCAGCATGCCTACCTGACAGTGACTGATCACTGGTGGTAGTACCCAGAGGCAGTGCTTGGCAGTGGCAGGAGGGTATAGGTGGGCCTTACTTCAGGCCCAAGTCATGGACAGCTCTCACACATGAAGGACCCTCGAGGCAGCTCTGGCCACCATGGTGAGGGAGTGGGTCACTCCAGGCGTGGCCGTCACCAAGGGATGTGTGGTCATGGATAAGGTGGCCAATATTCTAAAGACAGTCCATGACAGGGGCTTCACAAGCATCCCTTGCATGGCACACACCCTCCATCTCATGGTGAAGGACACTCTGGGCTTGGGGGAGAAGGGGATTGGGCCAGGCAACCTTAGTTCCCTGGTCAAGTGGGGGAGGAAGCTGGCGGACTACTTCAACCAAAGCGTGAAGGGCAGCGAGCTCCTCTGGGAGAAGCAGGCCGAGCAAGGGTCTCCCGGTGCACACGCTGCTCCAGGATGTCTCCACCAGGTGGAATTCCACCTTCCTGATGCTCGAGCCACTTCTTGAACAAAAAGCCGCCCTGCATCAGATGGAACTGGAGACAGACATTGAGGCACCTCGAGGGTACAACAGGGAGGAATGGGAGATTATCACTCACACGGTCTTTGTCCTGAGACCATTCCTGGCCATCGTGGAGAACTTGAGCAGCTCCAACACCCCCCTCAGCCAGGTGATCCCGCTGGTCTATAGTCTCTGCAGCAGCCTGGATGAGATTCTGGGGCGGGGACCGTGGCCCTCAGGGCAGGAGGACCTCAGATGAGGCGCTTGACCTGGCATGAAAGCTGAAGGCAGGGCTGAGTTCGTGCTTTGACAAGCTCCTGCACGAGGATGAATATGTCCTGGCAACCATTCTGGACACCAGGATCAAGGGCAGCATTGCATGGGAGACAGCACTCTATGGCCTCCGGAAAGGTGCGTAGGTGCAGAAGGTCCGGCAGGCAGAGAAGGCCATGCAGCAGGACACCCCTGGGGATTGTGGAAGTGGGAGCAGCGACCCCTTCCTGCCATCTGGGTCGATCCCTGCCCCCAGCCCTAGTGGTAACACCAGCACCAGAAGCAGCATGAGCAGCATCAGCAGCAGGACCCTTACTGCCAGCAACTCCTCCTCTATTCAGGCCATCCTGGGCAGTATGGGGCCCAGAACAAAAGGCAATTAGCGTGGCTGAGGGCAGTGGGGCAGGTGATACACACCCAGAGCTACCAGAGAGAGTATGATGGTGCCTCAGCAGCAGTGGAGACCTACCTTGAGGAGGAGCCATGCATTGATCCCAGCAGCGATCCCTTGGCCTACTGGGCCGGCAAGGCCAGCGTGTAGCCNCCTGCCCTTATTTGGGGGTGCGTAGGGAATGGGATGGCAACTGGAGAGTGGAGACCCTTGCTAGCCTAGCACATGTTTGGGTGGGGGTGCTGCTCGTGCCAGAACACCTCCCCCACTACAGTAACCTTTATCTCTGTGGCATACATCCGCTGCCACCCGCTGATGCCCACTGTTTGTGCCTGACTGATGTCCACCACCCACGCACCCACCTGCATGCCATTGAGCTTGATCTAACGGATATAGCCTTTCTTGTCCTCAAAATTAAAAAAAAGTTTACAAACCTGGCAGCACCTCCTGAGCCCGCCGTTTGCTCCTCATCCAAGGAGCCAGGCACCACCACCGGATGGGTAGGGGCAGAGACTTCTATCTCTATGTCTTCCTCCTCCTCCTCCTCCTTCTCCTTGACTGGCAAGTTGGCCCCCAGCTGGGTGATCAGAACTGCAGCCTTCTTCTTTTTTTTTTTTTAAACACAGATCCAAAAAAGTCACCCACAACACACACCAACACTCACCAACCACCCAAACACACAGCACAGCCAAACCCAACACAAACAAACACAGCCAAAACACACAAACCGAACAGCCACCCAGTCAAACACACACTCGCTCACCACACAGCTCACCACACACTCGAATTTCCGGTTTCCGGCACGATTATGGCTTCCCGTGCTCTCGCAATTCTTTTTCCCCAACAGCCGAATGGCCAAACTGAACGGCGAACCATCAGAATGCACAAACCTGAATGTACAAACCGAACGCAGCTGAACCGAATGGCCGAACCTGAACCACGATCTGTTCGACCATCCCTATAAGACGGAGGTGATGCTGGTGGGTAAGGCAGTGGAGACGACATCCTCCTGTATTGACAAGGTCTGTCATCCGCTTTTCTCTCAGGTGCGGAGTCTGGGGGTGCTCCTTGATTTGCAGCTTCACTTGGATGTGCAGGTGTAGGCTGTGGCAAGGAGTGCTTTTCGCCGATTACATCTGGTGCGATGACTTTGGCTGTATGTTTTGGACTCTGACCTGGCCACTGTCATCCATGATTTCATCACATCTAGGCTTGACTATTGTAACGCGCTCTACATGGGGCTACCCATGGTGATGGTTCGGAGAGTGCAACTGGTGCAGAATGCAGTGGTCTGCCTCCCGGTGAGATTGGGCCACCAGGAGCATATTACGCTGGTTCTGTGATCTCTGCACTGGCTGCCTGTAGTCTTCTGGGACCAATTCAACGTATTGGTGCTGGCCTATAAAGCCCTGAACAGTCAGGCCATACCTATCTGCAGGACCGCCTCACCCCTCAGATCCTTGATCAACTCCTGCGATCATCCGGGGGTGCCCTCCTCGAGGTCACCTGAGTTTTTTGGGGGGTCACAATGGAGAGGACGTTCTCGGTGGTTGCGCTGTGGCTGTGGATCTCCCTTCTGGTGGATTAGCCCCAGATCTCCCCTCTTTTCAACGTAGTTGTAAGACCTGGCTGTTCATCCTGGTGTTTGGCGGGGGAATAGGTGAAAGGTGGAATTGTTTTTTAATCCTCTGTGGTATAAGTTGTTTTACGTGTTGTAATGTTTTAATGCCTATTTGCTTATTGTAAGCCGCCCTGAGCTGCTGTGTCGGGGCGGGGGGGATCAAGATTTTAAAATAAAATAAATAAATAAATGAATAAACAATAGCGTGCATCAGGAACCAACATTGTTTTTGTTTGAAATGCATTTCTGTTTTGTTTTGTTTTGTTTTTATTTTTTTTAAAATATGTATTAATTTTCTGTTTAAGACTAAATTCATTTTAGTTACTAATATCATGTCCCATCTGTTTTTAATGGGAATCACTTTGCAGGTCTTCCATTCACTTAAATAGCAGTTTTACTTTGCCTCCCTGATGGCATTTTAGACATGCATGAAATTTGCAGGTTACAGCAATATCCTGCCATCTCAAGGAATCCTAAGCATATGTGCAAGTGCTTTTCACCCCACTCCACCCCCATTTGCACATGTAAAAAAAAGGTCACATGGTATCTGTAAAGGCATTTTGGAAATTGTAATTGGAGCACATGGCAATTGGAGCATTCAACTGAATTCATTTGGATGCAATTTATTGAACCATGTGAATGCTTTCAAAATGGCCTCTAGAACAAATGCAATTTTGTGTGAGTGGCATTTAGAGGTTAATCTGCATCATTAGCACGTGAGTTTTTGAATATGCATTCTGAACCCTTCAATATTTCCCATCTTGTGACTGCTCCCCCTCCCCTCTGAGTGCTTTGCAGCCTGCTAGCAGTGCATAAAGTGAAAAGGGGTGGGGGACAGGGAGACGGTGGAAATGAATGCACTCAAACAAATTTCATTTGCTTTCATATCCATTTTAGTCACCCGTGTTACAGTAAAAGAAGTAACTAAAACAAATTGCACATCCCTACTTCAAGTAGTTTTAAATGGATTTTAAAACCCTTACCCTTGTACTTAAAAAAAAATTGCACTCACCAGGTCTTGGGGTACATATGGATGTCCTATGGAAAAACCCATTGTCAGTGAGGTCCATTTTACTCCCAAAACATTTTTTCCCAAAAAAATGTCAGAGACCTTCAAACTAAGCCCTGGAAGCACACACACACACACACACACACACACACACGAGAGAGTGTTTTATGGGGATTGTTTTCACCCAAACATAACCAATGACCCAAAAACATATTTTTCCTTTGTAAAAACTAAATTTTATTTAAAATACAGAATATTGATTGAACAAACACTAAACATTTAATTAGTAACTAATCTAAATCTAAAAAGAAATAAAACACTGAATAACATCAGGCTTTAAAAAATTGAACTCACCACGTCTTGGGGTCCATGGACCCCTATAGAAAAACAATGATACAAAGGCACAAGATAATAGCAGTGAAGGGGTTAATTTTCATTGCTGCTGCCAGTCTGAAGTGGCCTTGAGTTCCATGTCCCCTTGCTATCTGAATGGTCCTTGAAAACTGTTTATTTGGTTTATTTTAAGCTAGAGTTCATTTGACCCCTATTGAAATGCATTGGCTCAGGTCCATTGGACCCCAGTAGGAAAACTCTATGGAAACCTGGGGTCCGTTTGCAAAATGACACTTTTTTGGTTATAGGAGACAAACGGTAAGAGGTATCAGGCTGAAATTTTAGTATGTTATGTTCAGAGGTGCCAGTGACAATGTCCTAAAAGCTCAAACTTGAAGAGCTACTAATTAACCTATCTTAATGTTTTTGCTGCTCGGTGGGGTCAGTCTGACCCCAAGATCTAATGTAAGGGTTTTAAGTATGGCTGGAATGAGATTTCACAAAAACAGGAATATCTACCTATCAGAATCCCAGCTCCCAATACTGTCTTGGTCAAATCAAGAACCTCTCAGTACTTGAGAATGTCTTGATTGGCATTTAGTTTCTCAGTTTACTGATAATTTGCTTACAGGAATCCTGTTTAACATTTTGCCACAAATCACTTTGCTGTCTATTTCAAACACCCAAAAGATAATACTGACACAATACCACATTACTTCTATCTTCTCTGCACTTCATTTTTCTCTAGTACTTCCTTGTCACTCATTGGCTAGTATGCAGATTCCTTTACAAACCTGTAATCCAGTTGCAGATAGGTCAAAGCAAAAGGAACAACATACAATAATAATTCTGATTGGAGACATTGGAATGAAGGCACTGCTTTTTAAATTGTGTTTGGGAAAGCAAGGGGGAGGCTAAATGGTGGGCTGTTAGCACAGCTATTGTCTCAGAAATGCAGACACAATGAAAAGACAAAAGTAAAATGGTACCCTCGACAATGCAGTAAGTGGCAAGTGAACACTACACGTTATGTGGTAAAGTCTAAATGGAAAGTTGGTAAATTGGGAAGGTATCTTCCGAAATAGTCCTGTTTTCGTTGTTTCTGGAGAACAAATGTTCGCCATCTTTTAAACAATATCCTTTTAAATACTTGAGAACTGTCAACATGTCTCCCTTTAAGATCTCTTGTTTTTTCTGTCTAGGCTAAACAGGCCCACTGCTGTCAGCTTTTCCTCATCTAACTTGTATTCTAGACCCTGGGTCATCTTTGTTGGCCTCCTCCGAATCTTTTCCAGTTTGTTAACACTCTTCTTGAAATTTGGTGCCCACAGCTTGCCAAGGCCCACTCTACCACCTCTTTTCATGCCAGGGTCCAGGTTTTGGCACTGCTTGTCTACAAATTAGTGGTGGCAGATCATGCCTCTTGTTCCTTCCTACTCATTCCTACACAACATTCTCCAGCTGCGACCAGCCTTTGTCCGGCTGCTGCCCAAGCAAGAAGTACCAGCCCCGTTATGCCTTAAAGTCTGAGAGTGGCGTTTTGAAAGTTGTGTTTGATTTACCGATATCTCATGATGTGTCAAAGTGATGAACAACGGAAATACCAAAAACCAACCAACCAACCAAACAAACAAAATGAGCAAGGTGCCAAAGCAATATATCTGGGAATCTTCACAGAAGTGATTAATTTGGGTATTCATTTTGGCAAATGACTGTCTAAATGCAGTTCATGAATATGTACTGATTCTTATTCCACTGACTCAGTCCCATTTATTGCATTATGTATCTTTTTATTTTACTCAGATGTTTATTTATAAAGGAAAATGAAGATCCAAATCATCTAGTTAAGCCTTGGACAGCTTTCATAGAATTAGATGTTCCACCTGAGCCGAACTTTTCACTGCTAAGCTCTTCATATCAGCACGTTATTATCCAGAAAGCTGGTAATAATAACCACTATTTAAATCTTTGGCAAATAATTCCTTGCAGCTGTAGTTGTAATTTCCTATGCATAATTAACTGCGAGGCCACGTTTTGAAAAATTGCCTTTCTTTTCATTTATTTTTTTCCACAGCTTTTCTGCTTCAGAAACACTAAATCAAGATATATAAGGTCCCCAAATTCCAGGGCATTAATTATTTTTATTTCTAATTTTAAAAATAAATAAAAAAATTGTGGCTAAAATAATAAATAAGTGTCCAAGCACAGCCATTAGCAATCCTAAGGGTTGTGAGTAACAACTATTTCTTTTGTTTACAGTGCAGGGCTATAAATTATAGTGAAATATCATTCAGTTATAGTCATTCTCCAAGACTGTAAAGAGATGGATGGTCTCCGGGGTAGAGTTGTCATAAAAAGGGAAATCAAACCAGCTGAATAATACAATAAGTCTATGTATCAAGCCAGCTCAGCCAAGCATTGATAAGAACTGTGGAAGCCTTTGAGGAGCTGGCTGACAGATTTCATTTGTCTGAGTTCTGATCTCGCCCTGGTGTCACATGTCATCTCTTCCTACCATTCCTTTGGTGTTTTACAGGCGCCCTACCAGGTGCTGTCAGGGGACTCTAAGGAGTCTGCCTGTTAAAATTGCCTGGATGGCTAAGACAGAAGTATGAAGAAGGAGCCATTTCTTCTTTTTCAAGCCAAGCAACAGTCAATCACATTTAAGCATTTATGTATACCTAGCATTTCTAACAGCATTAGAAAGTAGGGACGGATATTACAGATTCGGATTAATCTATAACGGGACATTACAGAATAATCCGTACAGAACAGCAACATGCTCTGACAGTTATGGATCCAGAGTTATGGATCTGGATTTCACCCCATCCCCTTTCCATGGGGACCTGGAGTGGTATTTACCAGCCTTGGAAGGCTTTATTGAAACACCACTGCTGATGTGGGGACTCCTTGGTCGTGACGTGTTGCCCGATCAGGATTGTAGATATGTAAAATGGCTGCCAGGGCTATTTTGCCTTTGTGAAAAAAGACCTCTGCCCTTAATCAAATCAGCATTGGCCATAATGACTTCAATAGAAAAATCATATGCTGTAAATCTGAATCCAAATCCATAATTAATCCAAATTCTTTTAATCTGAATCTGGAAATCAATCTGAATTCCACTCTGTATAGAAAGACTCCACAATTCAAAGAAGAGGTGGGACATTTCCTCTGTTGCAAATGTACAAAAAAACTCAACAGCCCCTATAATGACATGGTGAGCGTTAACCACGAAACTTACCATAATAAAAGACAGCAATTTGTTGGGGGGTGGGTGGGAGGGAGTGAAATGCTAGAGCAGGGCTGTGGAGCTTCTGGGCCATGGGCCAAATCGCTTACACATAGCTGTGTAACAATATGGCTTGTTACAATATGTAACCATATGGCTTGCCTGGGTAACAATATGGCTTGCCTGTACATTCCATGGTAACAATTTGACTTCCCTGTAACAATATAGCTAGGGTATGGCTTCACACATTGTAGACCTTCCAGTTCTGTCAAACTGCACCAGATATCAGTCTTTAGTGTAGCTTTACTGTCTTTGCCCAACACCAAATTGGCACAGTCCCCAAATCCAATATCTCTAGCAGAAGCCAGTCTGGGCCTTCTTATAATCCCATGCCCTTCAGTGGTCCTCAACATTGAATCAGGATGAGCCTGTGGCCAGTCCTGTGCCTCATCTCTCTCTTCCAGGCTCTAACTGGCCTGCTATATCTGGCTGTTCCCTCTTTTAGGATTTCAGACCCTGACCAGCTCTGAGCAAAGATCCAAACCCAGGCCCTACTGGCTCCATAGCGAGGCAGACGCTGCCTGAAATCAAGGCTCGATAGCTCTTAAATCCAGTGGGGTGGAGTAAGAGTGATAATCAGGCCAAATGTAAAGGACTAGCATGCTTCATCCCAGGCTCCTTTCTAATTCCTTGATCTGGTCCATGCATCTAGCTCCCAACGTCAAATAATACTACTAAAAGACTACATTTGGGGGAAGGCAGCAGAGATGAGGACATCACTCCAGGTCAGGAAATAGATCCACACATAGACAAATCTATGAGCAGGACTTGAACTGAAATGGTAATCCAGGTGGATAACTCAATCCATTGAATTTGCAATATCCACACTGGCCCCAGAGGCAGCCTATTTGGATCCGCAGGAGCATGAGCATTTCTAGCAGTGTCTATACAGGCTTCTGCAGGGTCAAACAGACCCCAAACATGACATGTTTGGTCACTTCTAGATTGCATTTGGGGTATATTCGGTCCCTCCAGAAAACCAAGCATGAATCAAGGAGAGCCTGGAGAGCACAGTCATTGCCCCTTTCACTCCTGGAGAGCTTCTGGAAAAGCTAAGGCCCCTTGATTGTTGCCCATGCCCTCACCACTTCCCCCAGATTTCACCCACCCTCTCCCCAACTGTAGTAATTTCCCTACCCAGGGAAACCATTCCATCAGGTATTGGAAAGCCCCTCATTTAGAGCTGCCTGATATCTGTCAGTTAGCTACCAGATAAGATACGTGGTATTTGTTTCATCTCTCATCTGAACCTTCAACTTCCATCTCCCATCCATAGCACACCTTTACACACCCTAGCCTGCACCTCCTACCTGGGCTCTAGAGCTTGTACTAATTTTCAAAATGGTATACAGGAGGGGAAAGATTTTCCACCTCTGTGTTAGCAGTGGCCTGCCTCCTTAGTGGCAGCAGGAATACCAGTTGCTAATCAGTAGGAGTGGGAAAATCGGTATCGGATTCATCCGATACATCCAATAATTGGGTATATTGGATTAATCCAATAATCTGATAATCACCGGTATCGGCATACAATTTTTTTTAACATTGGCCACTTTACCATTTTTTTTACATCGCGGCCATTGAAATAAATGGCTGCAATGTAAAAACAACCTGGTAAACCAGCCAACATTAAATAACCGATATGCCGATACCAGTAAATCCGATACCGGGGAGATCCAATACTGCTAAATCCGGTATCCGATATTCTTCCCAACCCAACTAATCAGGATCCATTACTCTCCTGATGGGAAAGGAGGATTCTGGGGATGCTCCCTGCTCTGGTTGGCACCACTTGCTGCCCTGCCAGCCCCGGGTGGGCAGAACACAGCAGCAGTAGCAGCTCTCCACTGCCACCACTCTCTTCTGACTTGCCCCTGTTTGCACATCGCAACAGCTATGTGCTGGTATTTTTTCTGCAGAGTTGGCACAGATGTCCATTCAGCCTTACCGTGTGAGTAACCAGCATGTAGCAAATTCACCACTTAGAATATTGTTTTGAGTAAAATAAATCTAGATAGTGGTGATCTCTCCAATCACATCTTCTTTGTGATTTCTTTGATGCTCAAACTGGCCAAAAAGACTTTACATGTAATGTAGAATTAATCTATACACCACTAATGTGCATTTAGATGTTTAGGTGACCTTCCCCATTATTGAAGCCACCTGTCTCCCTGATTGGAGCCTTCCTCTCCTCCTCCCCCCCCCGCCCCAGGTAAAAGCTTCTGTCTGCAAGAGGAGACCTAGCTCCCAGGGGTGGCTGCCCTTGGGCAGCCGCCCGAAGGGCTGTGACCAGAGGGCACAGGTCGTTAGGTGGCCATTCGGTGATCAGGAGGTGTAGGGAGCCCCCGCCCCCCTCCATCTAGAACTCCGCTAGA
Source organism: Sphenodon punctatus (assembly GCA_003113815.1). NCBI lineage: Eukaryota > Metazoa > Chordata > Lepidosauria > Sphenodontia > Sphenodontidae > Sphenodon > Sphenodon punctatus. The sequence goes on along the minus strand of QEPC01010383.1, from coordinate 440,861 downwards.
CATGTTTCAGTAGCTGGTGACAACTTGTATGTGTAGCCAGGAATGAAGTATTTGAAAGAGCAGCTTTTTTCCCATTATTATTATTGTAATTTTAGTTTCTTTCTACTGAACCCCAGTCCATTAGTTTAAGGGGAACAGTGAGATGACTGGGGGATGGCCTTTGGGATTGGGACCTCAACCCCAGAGGGGGAGAGGGGGAATTGGGTTAGGGAGGTGGGAGGTTCTGAGGTGTGGCAACTTGGTGTGGGGGGGGGGCAAACCCTGGAGGGGACAACTTGGTGGCAGCAGATGGTGGGGATTGGGGGGAAGTTTTATTGGGGGTGGAGGGATGGGTGCCCCTGGGGCCTGGGCAGGGCAGCCAGCAGTTGGGGTCAGGCTAGAGTGGAGGGAGGGGGGTGAAGCAGCCTTGGGAATTGTTCTGGGGTGGGGAAGGTATGGTCATGGGAGGCAAAGGGTACAGGTGGCCTGAAGACCAAGGTGCTTGGTGCCTATTCCCAGAGCCCCTAAGATCGGAGGATGGATCAAGGTCTGACATTCCTCTTTTCAGAGCTGCTGCTGTTGAACGTGAGGTCTTTGGACTAACAAAGCACCAACGATCTAGGACTTAATCCTGGATCGGGCTGCAGAACATGCATGCTTCACCGACACCTGGCTGGACGGGAAGGCTGGTCCAATTTTGGTGGACCTTATTCTGGCAGAGTACTCTGCACAGCACCAGCCTTGATATGAAGGCTGGGGTGGTGGTGGTGGTGTAGCTATGGTTTTTAAGGAGTCCTGGACTGCTATTAGGTATCCAGTGGAGTCTATTCCAGAAATTGAGGCTCTCCACGTGGTGTTTGATTTGGCGGGGGACAAAATTGGGGTGTTGCTGGTGTACCGTGCTCCTTCCTGCCCAGCAGCATCCCTCTATGCTCTAGCAGAACTGGTGTCGGAGGTGGTGTTGAGCTGCCTGAGGGTCTTGGTCCTGGGGGATCTCAATATCCACACCGCCACCAGCCTTGCAGGGGTGGAGCATAAGTTCATGGCTGCCATGGCAACCATGGGCATTTCCCAAATGGTCAGCAGCCTGACGCATGAAGGGTGACATATGTTCAACCTGGTATTCTGCTCTGACCTTGAGGTGGGTGATCCAGTAGTGTGTGTGTGTGTGTGGGGGGGGGTTAGTTCTATGCCCTTGTCATGGTCGGATCATTCCCTCCTGCAGGCCAGACTCCTAGTGTACAATAGCCCCCAGAAAAAAGTGGGACCTATTAGAATGGTCCGCCCCTGAAGGCTTATGGAACCACAACAGTTCCAAGATGCATTGGGGGAGGTGTGCTTGGACCTTGATGGCCGCTCAACTGATGATCTCATCCAAGCATGGAACATCTTGCCAGAGGGGGCCATCGACCAGGTGCAGTTAGAGCAATGCTGGCGTCGTTCTCGCGCTCAGTTCGATCGGCTACAGCATCAGGCCCATTTACGGTCCTATGCTGTGGCTGTGAGGGTGGCAAAGAAGGAATTATTTGCCACCCTTATAGCTGCTGCAAAGTCACGCCTGGCAGAGCTCTTCCAGGTGGTGAGGGGACTGGTCAGTCAAGCCTCCCTCCGCCAGGAGGGGGAGATATCCCAGGCCCGCTGTTGGGAGTTTGTCGCCTACTTTGCAGAGAAGATTGCTCAGATTCAGCATGATTTATGAGCCAGAATTGATACAGAGGAAAGAGAGCTTGGAGTAATGGATGCCCCGTCTGGTCCATCTTTGTGGGATCAGTTTCAGGAAGTGATGCCGGCTGATGCTGTGGGTGTCCTGGGGTCTGTCAGGGCCATCTTTTGTGAATTAGATCCATGCCCGTCCTGGTTGGTGAAAGCCTCCAAGGAGACTATGGGGCTCATGCTGGCAGGGGTGATCAATGCCTCCCTTCAGGAGGGTAGGGTGTCAGACTACCTCAAGGAGGCAGTGGTGCGGCCCCTGTTAAAAAAAAACATCTTTGGACGTTGATGCACTGGCCAGCTACTGGCCTATTTCTAACCTTCCCTTTTTAGGGAAGGTTATTTAACAGGTTGTGACCTAGCAACTCTAGGGCCACCTGGATGGCATCAGTTTTCTAGATCCTTTTCAATTGGGGTTTCGCCCAGAGTATGGCACCGAAACTGCGTTGATGGCCTTCATGGACCACCTCCGCTGAGAGATGGGTTCAGGGCGCTCAACACTACTCATCCTGTTAGATCTCTTGGCTGCTTTTGATACAGTATACCATGGGTTTTTGCTGAGACAATTGCGGTCCCTGGGGGGCATGGACGGGATGGTCCTTGGATGGTTCCGCTCATTCCTCTCAGGAAGGAGCCAGTGGGTGGTGTTGGGGACTTAAACATCCAGCCCCCGGGACTTCTCTTGCACCATACTGCAAGGTTCTATTTTGTCTTCATTATTGTTTAACATCTATATGCAATCCCTGGGGAAGGTTGTGAAACCGTTTGGTGTGCGTTGCCAGGTAGATGCTGATGACACCCAGCTATAACTCTCTTTTTCAGCTGACCCAGGCCCTGCAGTCACGGTGCTTTCCCAGTGCCTGGAGGCAGTGGCTGACTGGATGCGGTGGAGCAGACTGAGGCTGAATCCCAATAAGACGGAGGTGATGTTGGTTGGTCAGGTGGTGGGGGTGATGGCTCCCCTCATTGAGGGGGTCCGCCCCCCACTGGCTCCCCAGGTCCAGAATTTGGGAGTCCTGTTGGACCCCAGTCTTTGACTGGATTGCCAGGTAGAGGCGGTCGTGAAGGGAGCCTTTCGCCAGCTACATCTTGTGCGGAGGATCCAGCCATATGTTTCAGACTCTGACCTGGCCACCGTCATCCATGCGTTCATCACCTCGAAGCTGTATTACTGCAACACAGTCTATGTAGGGCTTCCCCTGTGACTGTTTGGAAGCTGCAACTGGTGCAGAATGTGGCAACTCGTCTTCTGACCGGGCTGGGCCGTAGGGTGCACATAACACCTGTGCTCCGAGCTCTGCACTGGTTGCCTATAGCATTCTGAGCCCAATTCAAGGTGCTGGTTTTAACCTTTAAAGACCTATATGGCTTGGGCCTCTCATATCTGAGAGACTGCCTGACTCCTCGGGTCCTGGGGCAATCCTTGCAGTCCGCCAGGGGCATCTTCTTGGAGGTCCCTTGGGTTAGCTAGGGGTCCACAATGGAGAGGGCATTCTGGTTGGTTGCACCGTGGCTGTGGAACTCCCTCCCAGAGGAAGCTCAACTGGCCCCAAGTCTTCTGGCCATCCACCGGGTCTGTAAGACCTGGTTGTTCGTCCAGGCCTTCGGGGAAGGGAGTGGGTAGAGTTGGGGGAGATGGGTAGTGGGTGGGTGGTTGGTTTGGGTTAGGGAGGGTTTGGGAATAGGTTATTTTAATCTGGGGGTTTAGGTTGTTTTAATTGTATTTTAGTTATGTGTTTTAAAATGTTGTTAGCTGCCCCGAGATGCTTGTAGCAGGAGGGGGTGGCATATCATTTTTAATAATAAAAAATAAATAATAATAAATATTTTTAGGTGACCTTTGATATATTTTATGGGTTTTACCAGATATTTATTTATTTACTTATTTATTTGCATATATACTCCACCCTTCCCATTATGTCCCATAGTGGGTTACAACATTGAAAAAATCCCCTTAAACTCCACCCCAAATTCTTGCATGCCAAGCACCTGCCCAAACAGAAAGGTCTTACAATGCTTCCACAAGATGATCAGACAGGCTTGGACGTAGACAAATCTCCAAAGGGAGGGATTTCCATGATCATAGGGCAACTACTAAGAATACCTCTCTGCATGTCCTTGTTGTAGAAACATTTGGAAGATGGTACCTGCAAGAGGGCACCTCTGGCTGACCTAAGAGTCTGTGATGGGACATGAGGAAGAGTCAATCTTTTAGATACTTGGGGACCAAGCCATCGCAGATGCAGTACTTGTTTGTTGAAAATCCACTTGTTTTTTTCAGTTTATACATACATAAGAAGTAAAAAAGATCCCCCAAGTTTAAGGCAAAAAAAATGGTCCCATCATTAATGATGACTCCCTTCATCTGTTATGATGGTGGCATGAGCTCTCACAAAGAATGGAATATGGCAAAATTAAGAACTGCTACTTGTTCCAATTTGGTGCCTGCTGGCATGTGAATTCCTCACAAAGTGAATGGAATGGCTGCCATTTGGAGGTCAAAGGATGGTGCTTTGGAGGTCAAATGGGAAGAGCAGTCCATCCTTCACTTTAGACTTGTTGCATGCTTGAAAAACAGGCCATTTATTTAGCAGCTTAAGAATAACTTTTAGACGCTTAATTATAGGCTCATTTTTTATTTATTTATTAATCAAGGCCAATATTAATTGCACTACAACACACTTTTGAATCCCTGACATTTGCTGTGGTTCTCATCCCTATAGTTGTAATATCAGTCTCTTTGCTTCTTCATGTGTTCAGTGCTGGAAACTATTGTCTCTTTTCCCTCTGATTTTCTCCTTGGCCAGCTTTCACACTATCGAGTTTGTACAACAGCATCCCCTTTTCTGGCCCTCACTTTTCTATTTGGCAGTTTTACTCTGCTTCTTTCAGTCACTGTCAGTTAAAGAAGCCTTCACAATTTTGATGGCAGATACCAAATACGGTGGATCAAGTCAACCTAAATACAACCTGACAATGGTTAGGCAGCTGGTACGTTAACACTACTGCCTTTCTTTCTGACCTGTGTTGTCTCATTACTTTCCTCTGTTTCTCCTGCATGTCTGGTTGTTAAGGGTGGGACTCTAGGGGGAATTTCAGATTCAGATTTTTCTGTTTCAGTTCTTTATGAATTTAGGATCTCATTTCGGATTTG
>QEPC01010383.1:419718-430270 GCA_003113815.1 Sphenodon punctatus | reverse complement strand
GAGAGAAAGAGAGAGAGAGAGAGAGAGAGAGGGGGGGGGGCAGAAAGAGAGGCAAGGCGGGTGCCAGGCATTGGGAGGGAGGGACAGCACCTCAGCAGCATAGGAGCAGTAGCTGCCATAGCCCAGATTGAGGAGGAGGAGGAGGAGGAGCCCCGTCCCGACTGCCTCTGGCATGGGATGGTGTGTGCTACTGCACCATCAATCCTTGTCCAGGGGCTGCTCAGAGAATCCCAGCAGTGGAAAGTTCACTTTTATGAACAACTACTCCACCAATTTGTCCCCCAGTTTCTGGCAGTGCAGGGAGCAAAGAGAACACCCGCTCGCTGGGGACACTGGTTGGTGTGCAGGACAATAATCCCCTGGCTACTTTGAACAGGGCCAGCCACATGTCAGTCTTGTCGGCCCAGTAGGCCAAGGGATTGCTGCTGGGATCAATGCATGGCTCCTCATCCAGGCAGGTCTCATCTGCTGCTGAGGTGCCATCGTACTCCCTCTCATAGCTGTCCTGGGGAACCACCGCCCCCACTGCCCTCAGTCATGCTGTCTGCCCTTTTGTGCTGGGTCCCATGCCCCCCAGAGTGGGCTGCGCAGAGGAGGAGCTGCTGGCTGTAGAGGTGCTGCTGCTGCTGCTGCTGATCCTGCTGCTGCTGCTTCTACCCCTAGGCCTGGAGGCAGGGATAGTCCCAGCTGAATGAAAGGGGAGTCTTCTTCCACCATCCCCAGGGGTGCTCTGCTGCTGCTGCACACTCCCAAGAGCCTGCTCTGCCTTCCGTACTCTCCCCACAAGATCATCCTTCCAGAGGCCATAGAGGGATGACTTGCGTGCCATGCTGCCCTTGATCCTGGGGTCCAGCATTGTTCTCAAAACATATTCCCCCCACAGCAGGAGCTCATCAAACTTTGCCTTCAGGCCTGTCTTAATCTTCTGCGCCAGCCCAACCGCCTCAGCCACCAAAGCCCCGAGGGCCACAATCCTGCCCCTGCAGAATCACCTCAAGACTCCAGTGGAGACTCTGGACCAGAAGGGTCATCTGACTTATTGTGACTGTGGAGGAGCTGATGGTCTCCGTCACTTCCAGGAAAGGTCACAGAACGAAGACCATCTGGGAGAAGATCTCCCATTCTTCCACTTTGAAGCCTTGAGGAGCCCCATTGTCTGTATCCAATTGCACCTGGTGTAAGGTGGCTTTCTGCTCCACAAGCTGCTCAAGCATCAGGAAGGTGGATTTCCACATGGTGGAGACATCCTCCACCAGCTGGTATACTGGGCGGCATTGTTCTGCCTGCTAGAGCCTGAGGAGTTTGCTGCCCTTCACGCTGCGATTAAAGAACCCAGTCAGCTCCCTCCCCCACTGGATCAGGGATCTAAGGGTGCCTTCCCCAATCCCCTTATCCCCCAAGCCCAGAGTGTCCTTGACCAACAGGTGGAGGGTGTGTACGGTGCAAGGGATGCTCGTGAAGCCCCCATTGTGGACTACCTTGAGTATATTGGCTGCATTATCAGTCACCACACACCCCGGTGTGAACGGTGCACCTGGTGTGACCCACTCCCCCACCACAGCGTTCAGAGCTGCCTCTATGTTCCTGGCAGTCTGGAGGCAGTCCATGACTTCTGCCTGAAGCAGGGCCCACCTATACCCTGCTTCAGGAACCCTCATGCCACTGCCAAATGGCAACTCTGGGTCCTGCCACCAGTGCACTGTCACTGCCAGGTAAACGTGCTGGGCATTCTGTCTGGACCACAGGTCAGTGGTAAAATGGACAGTGGCACCCCCGGCCCCTGCCAGCTGCTCCTTCACCCACTCCTTCAAAACCCCGTACAGGGCTGGCACCACCGTAAGACTCAGGGTGGTGAGGGACGACAGCTTAAACTGTGGGACCAGGAACCCCATCAGCCGCTTAAACATGGTGTCCCCAACAATGGAGACAGGCTGGTCATTGACAGCGATCATCTCACCCAACAGGCACGTGGCTTTCTCTTAAAAGCCACGCCGCCCTCCAGCTGCTGATGGCCTTGGCAGCTGCCCCCATCCGAGCTCCTCCATTGTGGGCTGACGCTGCTGGCGAGGCTGCTGCTCCTGCTGTTCCCCCCTAGCAGTGATACTGCTCCTGCTGCTAGACGCAGCCGCTGGAGCTGGATGGTTGCGCAATGAAGGAGGCAGATGACTAGACACTTGGGTCGGGAACCCACTACAATCCACTGACCCTGCCTCCCCCCTTAGCAGTGCAGCACTGTGGCACACTTTCTGGTGCCTCGACATGGCGCTTGTCCCCAGGTTGGTGAGCACCTGCCCACGCTTCACCACCTTATTGCACAAAGTTCACTGCACCTCCCGCGGATCATCTGCCTGCACCTTAAAATGCTCCCAGACTCATGATTTTTTAGCCTCTCCTGCCTTCTGGCCTGCACCGGGTGACACACTCCTGGGAGGGGCAGGACATGGTGGCACTGGCAACACAGCTCATTGAGGGACAACCATCACCTCAGCAGCACTAGATACAGAGACCTCCTCCACAGAAATCTCTGCATCGCTGTCCCCATCCCCAAACAGAGTGACGGAGGCTGCTGGGCTCCCCATGCTGCTCCCACTCTGAGCAGCACTCTCCCCCTGCTCCCTATAGCTGCTGTTGCTGCTGCTGCTGATATGCTCCCTTCTTCCATTGCCCGGGGATCGGGCCCTACCTCTAGAAGCCGGGGTGAGATCCATCAGCCCTGGACTGCTTTGGGGGATTGCCTCTATAATTATGGGGGAGTCGGGGGACGATGGTGACCCCTGAGGAGCTTCAGGCACTGAGTCGCCTGCACCTGCAGCCGCAGATGAGACAGCTTCAGCCGCCTGCAATGCAGACATTGCAGTGCCCTGCATGGCAGTCGAGGATGCTGCCAGGAGGCGATGCCTAACCCCCTGGCCCCTAGTGCCACTGGGAGCCACTAGTGCCACTAGTGCTGGGAGAGAAGGACCCACAATCAGGCCTGCGCACCTTGGGGTGTGGTGATGGGCTGCTGCTTCTGCCTGCTGGCACTCTGCTGGCACCGCCCCTGCCACCTCTGCCACGTGCCTCATTGTCTGGCTTGCTGGCCGCAGACCAGCCTCGCCCTCTCCTACCTCCCTTCTCCATTTCTCCCACCAAAAGAATGCACAAATATTTTTTAAAAACAATTTTAAAAAATTTAAATTTTTTAAAATCGAATACATATATATAAAACACTAAATCTAATTGCTATTCACTAACTAACTATCATAAAACCAATGTCACTAAATAATGGAATATCTAACACCTAGTTCTACAAACACACTCTAAAACTGAATCACTGATCACTATAAACTATAACTAAGCTAATTTAACTGTAATAACTAATAACTAACTCATACCTAACTACTGTAATCTCTCTCTCTATATAAATATACAATATTACACAGGGATGGGGGGGGAACACAGACAGCTCACAACAACAAAGGAAGGGGTACAAAAACTGAAATAAAACCTAAATCAATCTAATCCTACTCTAATAAACCAAAAAAACAGGGGAAGGGAATTAGGGATGGTATATAGAGGGAGAGGAAAATGTATGGATTCAATGGAGGGTAGGGAGATAACGAACACAGGGATCGGTAAAAAATAAAAATAATAGATAAATCTATCTAATATAATCTAAATAAATGATAATATGAAGGTAAATGGGTTGGATGGGTGAAATAGGAGGAGGATGGCAATGGATTGAGGAGAACAAAACTGCTGGGAGAGGGAGCCTTCTGAAACACCTGCTGTTCAGGAACAGTGACTAGTTCAGAAGATGTTGGGAAGGGGGGAGGCAATCAGTTTTGTTTCTTGCTGCGCCCGCCTCACCGCAAGCCCCATTGGCTCTGTGCAGTCTAGCCCGTGGCCAATCGCAGACAGCGAAACCAGTGGTCTGAGGCGAAAAGGGATGGTGATTGGGCAGGCTGACTGCTACTCCAAGCCTCTCCACCCCTGGTGCCTGGAAGTCTGCTCCTCAGTTGACTCCCCCTCCCTGTCACGTTTTGCCTTCCAGTGACACGTTTTTTCCACTCGAACTCACCCGAACGCGATTCAAACTGACCGAACTGTTCGGTCATTTCGACGTTCAGAATCGAGTTCGGTTCAGTCAGTTCGTGTTCGGTCGTCCTAACAGGCCGAGTTCAGGCCGAACTCCGATCTTCCAAACCACCTTCGCCCATCCCTAATGGATATTAGGGAATCATTTCTAAAATCTATTCCTTCAGAGGAGATCCATTGACAGTTGATGCCGCACTGACTACTTTGGAGTAACTAGGTTGAGGGCAGAGGCCCTAGAAAAGAGTTTCATATTGTCCGTTTAATTTTGAATAGATTAAAGCAGTGATTCCAAAGTAAGGTGGTTTGGATTTGGTGAATTAATGTAAGAGGCTGGGTGAGATTACCCTCGAGTTCTCTTCCTGCTCTATGACTCTATGATCCCAAGTGAATTCATGGCATCTACAGATGGGGTCCTAATGGTATTATTGGCAATTTATATACTTTTTGTGCCTTTGCTCCTGTTTGAGATAGGGGTATAGCTACCTTGAAACAAGGAGGTTCACTTGAGCCCTGACCTGGGACTCTGGGTTGTGGGGGTGGGTGGACTGCAAGCAACCTGAGTACTACTAGGAAATTTTCAGCATGGGCGGGGGAGGAAATGGGGCCAACATTCTGCCCTCATCCACTCTGAATTTTGTTTCCCTGCACTTATAGCACTTACAAAGGTCCCCATCAAGAAAGGTTAAACACAGATGTGTGGGCAGTGCAGAGGTTCCCCAGTCTGGAAAGCCACAACAAACATGGCCCAGATAAGGGACCAAATGTGTCCCTGGCCAGAGAGCCATCCCACCACATGCACGTCCCAGGTAGAGCTGGGAGCTAAACAAACATGTGGACATCCAGTCTTGCCTGTGCCCTGGCCCTAGTGCCTTGCCATAACAGACAATGATGATAGACAGCCATGGCGTTGGTCACACCAGCACCTGCCCAAGGCAGGTATGGTGGGGATGCCCACATGTGCTAGCCCACTTTAACCCACGTGGGCAGCCCTTAGCCCAGGCTGCGTCTTCGCAGATTTTCTGAGGACATAGTCATGGCTAGTCGACTACCCACCCCAGGACAATTCCGAGCTAACATCTGGTGATACAAAAACAGATGTACCGGCGGGGCAAAGTGGGCTAATGTTGGTCACCGTTAGATCTGTTTTTACCCAAGAAAGCTTTCAGAGTAGGCAGTGCTTGGGTGTTTTCTCCACTGACTCTTAAAATTTACTACTGCTACTTCGGAGGCCCTCAATGGGAATCAGGGAGATGGCACAACCTTTCTAGGGGGAGGCCAAGACTATCTGGGAGCTTTGGAAGGGTCTCCATTTAGGAAGACACTGACAGCCACCACCACATTGCATTTTGTGGGGCTCATAACTGGGATATGATTGCAGGGCTGCCATTGCCTTCTACCCCACTGTCTGGGATCATGGGGTTCACACAGGCAAAATATTTGAGAGCCACTAGTCTATGTGAATTGAAAATCCCCCCCCCCTCCCCAATTAGGCTAAGCTAGGAATCAGAAAGTCTGTCTTCTCTCCCTCTCCCCACTCACTTCTCCCTGCAAATGTGACCAAGAAAATTGAAAGGCTGCAAAGAGAGATTTAATTAACAAAGAGACTTGGAAAATTCCCCAGGGACAGTTTAGTAAACTCTGCTCTTTATTTAATAATAAATATTAATTATTTAACAGCCTGACTTCCAGATGCTGAAATGACATAAAATCAGTGGTGTTGGAACGGTCAGCACTAGCTTGAGTATAACAAAAAGTTAAGCACAGTAATTTCAGAAATAATTTCATTTCTTCTAACTGCCGTGTCTCACCATATGTTTCCTACCATTCCTTCAAGGTCACCATATCTGCACTCTGTTGATATAGCAAGCTGTTTAATGGAGCTTTGGTTGGCATTTGTTTCCAAACTATCTTTAAATGAGAAATTGTTAAAGTCTAACCAGAGAGAGAGAGAGGGGGAGAGATGTGCTAAATGGTTTGGAAATAATCAGAATCCCTGCAAATATGGGCACTGCTAATAGGCGCTCCACTTAAATTTCTCTTCGATAATTCCCATACACCAGGAAAAAGCCACATGCATTTAAAATCCCTTATCGCAAACACCTAGAGTACTTAGCGAAAGCAATAAAGGCTCAGAAGGAGTGCGGAGATGATTTGATTATTTAAAGCTATAGAAATTGCTACCTTACTTACCTGGAATGAATTTATTAATGTGAAAACAAGAGGCACAAATGAAAGGAAGAAGCAAGAAAAAAATACAAAAAAGCAACATTTATGCAAAATGGAGATTAAAAATATTTTCTTTAAAAAATTATCAATTTATCCTCAAATTATTCGATGTCTGATTTTTATTCTGAACGTGCATTTGCTGCACTGTAGATGCCTGAATTGCCTCTAAAACTGCCTCTAGAAGTCCAAAACTTTCTATTACTATAATTTACTATCTGTTCTGTTCCAATGTGTGCTATCCAGGTAAGACCTTCTTTACTGGGTTAGACCTCTAGTCATTCAAGCCTACAATACCAAGTGGTAACAGATGTCACATGGTGATGTCCGTCCCACCCTGAGATTGGGAGGGCTTCCCCTAGCTGTGCACGCTCTGGTCATAGCCTCCCCCAGCTGGGGAGGGAGGGCAGGGGACAAGAAGTGATGTTTGACCACTCAGGTATATTCCCGATATCCCCACCCCCCAACCATGTCAGACAGCCATGGCTGCCTATTACAGGAAGCCATGGCTTGCTGCCATGACAACATCCTTGACACCAGTAGGAGCTGGGATGGGAACACACATTCCCTCTTGACTCACCCACTCTGCCCCGGCCGGACGGGAACCGGGCACAAACTGTAGTCCCGTCTGGTACTGGGCCCACATTTCCTGCCCAGCTCCTACCAACCCAGTTGTCAGACACTACCCTTTTCCAAAATGGCACTGATGCTACTGGTGTCATCTGGGAAAAGGGAGGCACGTTCACAGAATGGCCCCACTAGCCATTTTGAGCAAACACAGTGATTGACTGATTGATTTAGCCTCCTTCTTGGAGGCCTCTCCTCATGCCTCACAGAGAAGCTGAGCAAGGAGAGATCCTGCAGTGAGACCCAGTGGCTGGAGCAGTCCCCCCCAGACTTACAGAGGCAGACAGGTTAGCCCCCCCCCTCCTTTTTTTGCAAGTACTGGAGGAAAGTTAATAGGTATTTTTAAGGGCTGTACTGAATAGTACTTCAGAATACTTGGCCGAATATTTAAGTTTTGCGTTATCGGGCCGAGTACTCAGTGGCCCTTCAGCACTGTTTCAGAAGTTTAGACTTGGAATTCCAGACCTCTGAAAACTTCGGAAAACCTTGGAAATTTCAGAACTATTTGGCGCCAGGTTGGACCCTCAGCATGTGTGGCCATGGGCAGCAACTGCAGCTGGTCAATTGCCTAGCCAATCAGGGGGCACAACAGCACATCCACCCCTTACTCCCTCCCCATCTCCCTTAATTGCCTAACCAATCAGGGTGCGCCAACAACACATGCGGAAATAAAAACAAAAAAATCCCAAACGGTAGTGTGTCCACAGCATGGCCAACCACCAGCAGTGAGTACACCCACTTTAATCATTATGCCAACCAAGAGGTGCACAAAAGGAGAGGCTAGCAAGGGACATTTGCTCAAGAAGAATACAACAACCCTGCAAAACAGTCTGCAACTGCATGGAGAAATAAATGCCATCAAAAGTTAACAAGCACAGGTCCTAGAAGTCACATAATTAAGAAAACAAACATTCATCCCACCACCACCAGGGGCACCCTCTTGGCATGACATTGATACTGTGGCACTGGTAACTTGAACAGACTAGGCAAAGGGAAGTGGAGCCTGGCAGAGAGATCCCAGTCTGGCCTCATGGTGCCAAGCAGCTGGCAGAACAGTAGAAGTTACAATTTACAATTAGGCTCTGTTGTGCCATGCCACAGCCCAGACAACACACACTGCAGTACTGTGTACACTGCAGTACACTGCAAAGTACCGTGTAACTGCATGGAGAAATAAAATATGACCAAAATCCAGCAAGTCCAGCAGTCACAAAATTAAGAAACCCAACATTCACAGACACATCCTGGAGCACCTTCTAGTCTTGGCATGGCATTGGTACTGTGGCACTAGTAACTTGAACAGAACAGGCAAAGGGAAGTGGAGCAAGGCAGAGAGATCCTTCTGGCCTCATGGTGCCAAGTGCCAACCAAGCAGCAGACAGAACTAGAAGCAATGCAGCACCCAATTATTTATTTATTTTTAAAACTGCATGGCATGGTAAAGGTAAACTTAATCCCCATCCCCCAGCATCGGTCCTATGGACAGGAGAAGCCAAACCATGCCATGTCAGGTCAGGCACCCCTCCCCATCCAGCCAATTTCTTACAGATCCAGCAGCACTGTAGAACACAGCCAAATTCACCAAAGAGAATGGACAAAATGTCTGCAGCCACTTTTATTTTACCTTGTCAGCCAATCAAAAGCTTGCTATCCGGCTTGGCCAGCAAATCAAAACTTACCATCTGGGTTACCATCACTCAACTGTCCCCTCCCATAGGGGGTATGGGACATACCAAATATGACACTGAGGCCACTTTCAGACATTCCCCCCCCACACATATTTTAGCTCTGGGGGGGGTGAGAAGCCAGAATATGTGCAGGGATTGGCCGGTCTGAGAGCCCCCCCTCCCCCTGCAGCTTTGCCAGCAGAGGATGCAGAGCTCAATTTCCTGCTCTGCATCCCTGCGTGTCTCTGCCAGCAAAGCTGTGCAGGGAGGGGGGTGGGCTTTCAGACCAGCCAATCCCTGTGCATATCCTGGTTGCGCATTCCCCACTGCAGACAGAATATGCGTGGGGGGGGTCATGTCTGAAAGTGACTTAAGTTTAATTTCTAGAAGAAGATCAACCATCCAGCAGCTCCCCACATGTACAGCGACATCTGAAGTTTTTTTAAGTTTTCTAAAGAACGGCCAGGCCTTAGAACTTCAGCCTTTCAGAACTGAATACCGTAATCTTCGCTGAATTACGAAGTTTTCTGAAGGACAAATTGCAGTCCTAATTATTTTTTTTTAAAGATACCTCAATAAGATTTTGAACTGTTAGCGATATCTTCTCAAGATCTTGCTGCCGGTTCTCGTTTCTCACGAGATTCTCATGCCAATAACTTTGATTATCATTTCAGCCCTAATCGGAATGGAAAACCTAAAAAATGATACTAGAAGCAAAAAAAAAATTTGGAATGGATGTACACATTCTGGGACAGTCTGGGACACTGGGTACTCAATTGAGCTCTAAAGGCTAGTCAGCAGTGACTCTTCAAGATCCATTACTCCAAAGATTAATCAGTGGCCTTTGTTTCAGAACCCTGAGAAAAAAATTAACCCACCTCTTGTCGCTGAATGACCTCAGTATAAATTACCTTTTGGGAGAACAGAGAATTTTTCAGCACTGGACCCAAGAAGACGGAGAGGTCTTGGGTACAAAGAAGACGTGGATCAATGAGTGCAGATATGGGCTTTTTTTACATGAAACGGGTCCACTCATGCCCACAAAGATCTGCTGGGTGGGCATGAGTGGGTGCCGCTCGTGTAAATCCTGTGGCTGGATGTGTGTGCAATGTGCATGTGCACTCTTGTGAAACAAGTATGAGCACCCATCTCACCCATCACCCACTCATGGAGCAATTGACCAAAATGGTGATTGCTCCATGATTGGGCATACATGGGGATGTGTGGGGGATCGGTGTGCGCCTGTGTCCATTGTCCCCATGCTGCCTCACGCATACTGATCCACCCCACACCAATAGCCCATATAAAAAAAGTCATGCAGAGAAGGAGTGAACTGGTTAGAGGCTAACTGGAAGACTTGTGAAGGGGAAAGTGAGTTTGAGGAACAGAGATAACGTCTAATTGTGCACGAACATCATATAAGTTCCTGTGGGCAACTGCAAGTTGTGTCTGTTGCTGTGGGGATTGGGGCTGTCTTGATAGAAGGAGCTTACTGCCACTCTGCTCTTCCCTCCCCCTCTCCAGGTAATAACACCCAGGGCGGGGCTCTTTGGGCACCAGCCTGAAGGGCAACGCCCAAAGGGTGTCGGCCGTTGGCTGGGCCGTTGGCTGAGCCCCTCTGCTCGACAGACACCACATCAATTATCGTGCGGCCCATCTTTGCTGTTGCTGTCACTGTTGCTGCTGCTGCCCTGCCAATATCATGGCTCCCACTGCTGTTGCTGGACCCGCTGTTGGACCCATTGTTCGCTGATACCACTATTTTATTGCAGTCAGTAGGGGTGGGAAACCGGTAGAATCCGGTATCCGATAATGCCAGTACCGGGCGTACCGGCATTATCGGATTCGACCCGGTAATCCGGACTGGGTACTGGATTCCGGGGTACCGGATTTTTTTTGCATTGCAGCCATTTAAAAATGGCTGCAATGTAAAAAAACTGCCCCAGCAAAAAAGTTTT
>QEPC01010383.1:408495-419051 GCA_003113815.1 Sphenodon punctatus | reverse complement strand
AATTTATTTCATTGGTTTCAATGGGGACACAGCGCCCCATTGAAACCAATGAAATAAATCCGGTACCGGCATACCGGATTTAATCCGGGAATCCGGTTTTCGCAGAACCGGTAACCGGTAAATCCGGTAGCCGGTAATGGGCCCGGGGTCCCACCACTAGCAGTCAGTGTGTGGCCCTTAACGGGACTGGTGGGATTAGGGGTGTGCAGATTTTATCTTGCTTTTAACTTGTGGTTTTAATGGGTTTGGTGGGTGCGGTGGGTGTGGCTTGAGGGTTGGGGGCATGCGGAGTGGGTTAGGGTGGATAGAGCCAACCCCCCTGGTGAGAGGAGGGGAGGTGACCCCTGGGGAGTGTTGGGGGGACTCTCAGAGGGGACTCTTTGTGAGAGGAGGAATCCCAGGGGGTGGGGAGGAGGTGGGAATGGGATGGGGAGGGGAGGAGTTTGTAGGGGTGGGTGGGGTGGGAGGGGGATGGGCCTTGCCTCCCGGTGAGATGGGGGGGCATGGCTCAAGGGAACTCCCAGTGAAAGGGGGAGTTCCAGGGAATCTACCCGACACCCAGGGGCAGGGGGAGGTCGGGTGGAGAGGGAATAGGGTGTCTGGTATCAGTCCCTGGTGGCAGCAGGGTGGCCAGCCAGATGGGGAGTGGGTTGGGGGATGGGAGGGTGGGAAATTTGGGGTTGGAGGTGGGGGAAGTCTTGGGTAGGAACCTCTTGGGGAGCAGCCAATGGGAGGGGGTCAGGATAGTGTGGATGGGGGGGAGGAGATGGCCATCGGGGTTGTCTTGGGTCGTCAATGGTATGGTCAATGGTGGCAGAGGGCTCGGGTGCCCAGGGGCCTTAGGGGTCTTGTGGAACTTCAGAGAACCTGTCAACCACCTGAGAGGCTAGGGGATTTGGTTCCAGGGTCCCTCAGTGGGGGACTGATGCTGTTGAATGAGAGGTCCATAGTTAATAAGGCCCCGATAACCCAGGATTTGATCCTGGATGGGGCCACGGACCTTGCATGTATATTGAAGACCTGGCTTGACAAGGAGGTGGGGCCAATTTTGGCTGATCCCGTTCCAGTCAGGTATGCCATGCAGCATCAGCCTCGCGCGGGTGGTGATGTAGCTGTGATTTTTAAAGAGACGTGGTCAGTTAGGAGCTATCCAGTTCCAGATATTCCTGGGATCGAGGCCCTCCATGTGGTGTGGTGATTTGGCTGGGGTCACCATGTGGTGATTTGGCTGGGGTCAATTTGGGGATGCTGCTGGTGTACCGGGCCCCTTCCTGCCCAGCAGCATCCCTCTCTGCTCTAGCACAGCTGGTCTCAGTGGTGGCGTTGGGCTCCTCTAGGACCTTGGTCCTGAGGGACTTCAGTGCCTATACCAACACTGGCCTTTTGTGGGCGGAGTGAGAATTCATGGCCACCATGACAACCATGGATTTGTCCCAGGTTGTCAGCTGCCCGGCCCCAACCCATGTGGGGGGATATACCCTCGACCTGGAGTTCTGTTCTGGTCTTGAGGTGGCTAATCTGGTAGTGGGAGATGTGTCAGGTATGCCCTTGCCATGGATGGATCATTACCTCCTTCAGACCAGTCTATCAATGCGTCACCCCCAGAAGGGGAAGGTACCAGTTAGAATGGTCTGCCCTCTGAGACTGATGGAACCTCAACAGTTCCAGGAAGCCCTGGGGGATTTAACCCTGGATCCTGACAGCCGCTCTGTGGATGAACTCGTCCAGACTTGGAACATCTTGCTTGGGGAGGCTATTGACAGGGTGGCTCCGAGATGTACCCTGCCTCTGTCTCAACACCGCAGGGCCCCTTGGTTTACTGAGGGGCTGCGAGGTATGAAGCAGGAAGGCAGCCACTAGAGCAATGCTGGCATCGGACTTTCACTGAATCTGACTGACTTCATCATAGGGTCCATTTGCGGTCCTACGTTGAGGCTGTGAGGGTGGCAAAGAAGGAATTCTTTGCCACCCTCACAGCGTCTGAAAAGTCACGTCCAGTGGAGCTGTTCTTGGTGGTGCAGGGGCTGGTCAGACCGGCCTCCCTCCGCCTGGACCGGGACTTGTCCCAGGCCCACTGTGAGGAGTTTTCCATCTACTTTGCAGACAAGATCGCTTGAATCCAGAGCAACTTTGACACTGGAGTAGAGATAGTCGAAATGGAGCATGAGGTGATGAGGGCACTGTCTGGTGCATCTTTCTTGGATGAGTTTCAGGAAGTGACACCAACCGATGCTGTGGGGATCCTGGGGTCGGTTAAGGCCACCAGTTGTGAATTAGATCCTTGCCCTTCCTGGTTGGTGAAAGCCTCCAGAGAGACATTGGGTCTGGCGGGAGTGATTAATGCATCCCTTCGACAGGGGAGTTTCCCCCCCGGTCTCAAGGAGGCCGTGGTGCATCCCCTGTTGAAGAAGGCATCTTTGGATTTGGACGTGCTTGCCAGTTACCGACCCGTCTCTAACCTTCTCTTTTTAGGGAAGGTTAATGAACGGGCGGTGGCCTTACAGCTCTAGGGTCACCTAGACAGCATCGGTTTACTTGACCCATTTCAATCAGGGTTTTGACCAGCTATAGTATGGAGACGGCATTAGTGGCTTTGGTGGACAATCTCCGTCGGGAGATGGACGCAGGACGCTCAACATTACTGGTCCTGCTAGATCTCTCGGCTGCGTTTGATACAGTGGATCATGGGCTGCTGTTGAGATGGTTGTGTGACCTGGGGGGGGGTCTAGATGGGACCGCCCTCGACTGTTTCCATTCATTCCTCTCAGGGAGGACCCAGCGGGTTGTCCTGGGGGCAGAAACATCTAGCCCCTGGGCCCTGGACTGTGGCGTTCCACAAAGTTCAATCCTGTCTCCTTTATTGTTTGTTGTATACATGCAGCCCTTGGGGGAGATTGTGAGAGTGTTTGGTATGCATTGCCACCAATATGTTGATGACACCAAGCTTTACCTCTCTTTTTCAGCTGACCCAGGCCCTGCCGTCTCTGTGCTATCCCAATGTTTGGAGGCAACGGTAACTTGGTTGTGGAAGAGCAGACTGAAGCTCAATCCTGATAAGATGGAGGTGATGGTGGTAGGCTGAGTGGGGAAGGTGTTGCCCCCTCTTGTGGAGGGTGTGTGCCCCTCTGTGGCCCAGAAGGTTCAGAGTCTGGTGGTGTTATTTGATGAAGACCTCCACCAGCAGGTGGATGTGGTGGCGAAGCTGGCTTTCCGCCAGCTGGATCTGGTACAGAGGCTGCACCCATACATTCCCAGAACTGACCTTGCCACCTAGATCCATGCCTACATCACCTCGAGGCTGGACTATTGTAACGTGCTCTACGTGGGGCTTCCCTTGACACTGGCCTGGAGGTTGAAGCTAGTGCAGAATGCGGCAGCCCATCTCTTAACAGGGACGGATTGATGACAGCACATAACACCGGTGCTCCATGCACTACACTTGCTGCCTGTAACATACCAAGCCAGATTCAAGATGCTGACTTTGATCTATAAGGCCCTGTACGGTCTTGGACCTGGATATCTAAGGGACCGCCTTGCCCTCCGTGATTCAGGACGGCCCCTTCGGTCCACCGGGGGCGCCTTCCTGGAGGTCCCCCACGTAAAGCAGGGGGGTACAATGGAGAGGGCGTTCTCGGTGGCTGGGCCACGACTATGGAACTCCCTCCCAGAGGAAGCATGGCTGGCCCCAAGTTGTTGGCCTTCTTTCAGGCCTGTAAGACATGGCTGTTCTCACAGGCCTTCGGAGGTGGGGAGGGGAGGGTGGGTTAAATTGCTGTATGGGGAGTGTTTTAAATTTGTTAAACAATAATATTGGAATTTTTTAGATTTATTGTAGTTTTATGTTGCTTTCAATTGTTTTTATATTTGTTGGTAGCCGCCCCGAGATGCCATCGGCATGAGGGGGTGGCATTTAAGTGTAATAAAATAATAATAAATCATAAATATGTCATGCAATGTGTTGATGTTGTTAGCCCCTCAGTGGGTCTTAAAAATGAAAAAAAAAGTTGCCAGCAATGATTGCAGAACTGTTCCATAATATCTTAGGCCACATTCACACCTGATGCAGTGGTGCTTTTAAAATGACGCGAGGCAAAGACACAGCAGCTGGGGAGGATCCTGATTCAGGAAGTGGCGCAGGTGCAAACGGGATTCTGCCACTGCTTTGCTCACAAATTACAGGGTGCAAAATCTAGCCTTGTCATCCACAAGCAAAGCCCCAGCAGAACCCCGGTCACACCGGTGCTACCGCCTGCATCAGGCTCCTCCCTGCTGCTGCATCTTTGCCTTGTGGGTCTTTTGCCACCGCTACCACATCAGGTGTGAATTTGGCCTTACACGAATGATAGGGAACTTCAGTCCCAGTGGCCAAATGCAGGCCATGGCTAGCTGTCACGTGGACCCTTCCCAGTTCCTGGATCAGGCCCCTGGATCCTGTTCCTATCCCCCAAGCGCTGAAAGAGTGAGCTCTGGATAAGGGAACAAAGAAGTGGGCATGCACACAAGGAGAGGGGATAGATTGGGAGTGAAATGTGAATGATTATCAGTCTCCTGAAAATTGCGAGAATCTTGTGAGATTCATGTGGAACCAAAAAACAGCTCATACATCTTCAAAATGGCGACCATGGACATTCTGCACATGCATTGCCCCCAGAAGCTATTTTACCATGTACAGAGTGTGTTTTGCAGTTACTGGGAAGCTTGGAAGATTCTTGAAGCCCCTAAAACACTCTGCGTATCCACAGAATGGTCACTGGGGGGGGGGGGGGGAAGCATGCATGCGCCAAATAGCCACAATAATCATTTTGCACATGCACAGAGTCAGGTTTTGGCAACATGAAAATCTCGCAGGAACGGGCCAAGAATCGGCTGATTTGTAAGATTTGTGAGAAATGGGAGGACGATTTTCAGCCCTAGGAACGATCCATGATCCAGACCCTCCTCTTCCTAAGCACACCTTTTGGGCATCTCTACACCAACTTCTCTGTGGCTCCCAGTGCTTCTACTAATTTTCAAAGTGGCCTTTGGGAGGGAATAGGTTCCCCACCTCTGTCTTAAACCATTCATAGCAAGTTCTATGTTTGTTTAAAAACCTCCTGAGAACTGCAAAATATAATTTCCAAGAATGGTCCAGCAAACTGGAGTAACAACAGTCTGCTGTTATTGTGAATGGATACCATCATGAGAAGGACGCATATTTCAAACAAAATTCACAGCTATAATCTCTCCTGAACAGTATCCACTCGGTGCTCACACCATTTGCAATTGTGCAAATGACATTATCAGCCTATGAGGCAAATTGAAGCAATTATCCATTCGGCCCTAAGTAATGTGCACACATTGACGTATATTTGCTTTTGATAATGAAGAATTATCTTTCAACTGGAAATAAAAAGATTGATCATGGAGGAAGTCTGAAGCTGCCACAATTTAAAAAATAAAATAAAAAAATTCACGACAGTGATAGCTCTCCAAATAAATGCACTAATATCCTTTCTATTTTAGGTGTGCTGTTGAGTCGAAAGCCGTGTTGAAAGTGCCAGGGAAGAATACATTAGCATATAAAAACACTTGGCCTCATGTCCCTGGAGGGAAACAATAATTAATCATTGACAAACAAATCTTAATACTTATTATGCATCAGAGGGAGGTTATAATATCTTCATGTTTCAGTGCATCATGGAGCGAGAGAGAGGGAGAGGAACCCTGCAATGCACAGCGTGAATCAGGCTAGCTAGGACTAAATACATAGATAACAGGAGGCAAGTCATTCCCATTCCTGACATTTTCTGTGCATGAGGCACATCAATAACAGACATAATAATGACAATTAATATAAATAACAATGCAGTCAATCGAGTAGAAGGGCCCTCTTTTGAAAAAAGTAAGCCTTACTACACCAAAGCCAACATGAGGACTTCTGAGATGATTATTCCCAAGTAAGAGGCTTGCGGGTCCAAGGTACTCAAAATGCCTGCACCACCCAGTGAATTGATTAAAGACGTCTTTTCATTTTGTTTTCTCACATCTCCCATTTTTTCTCTTCTTTGTCTGTTTGGAGTTTTGTGCTTGGCGTTTTAATTCACTAGCTATTAGAATTTCCTAGGCTTATTGCCTGTGTTTAATATAAACTTGGTCATATCAATGCTATGATTATTAAGGCACTCAGAGGCTTCCAACAAAAGGCACTGGCAGATTAAAGTGCCTTTATTGATTATTATTTGGAACACTTAGACCCAAATCTTGCTGGCTTTCCTTCGTGGGAGCAGAGGCAACAACATCACTTACTATTCTTTTCTGCAACTTGCAGCAGACTTCAAAGGGGCAACACAGCAGGAAGGAGGTCAGGGCATTCCCATTCCTGGCATTTTCTGTGCATGAGGCACATCAATAACAGACATAACGATGACAGAGCCCCCCTGATTGGTTGTGAGAGGCAGCAGGCATTGAGCAATCACAGAATGCCATGAGACTGTTGGGGCCTGCTTGCACTGTTCATTGGCCAGTGATAGATCCATCAGATACTGTTGAGCTGCTTGCCCCTCCCAACCTGTGTTCACAGGTTCAAGAGTTCAACCCTGTTTAGGACTCCGAGATAGCTTCTCCCTCCTCCCCTCTCCACATTTTCCCTCCAAAACTCAGCTGCCACAGCACTAATAGTAACAACAACAATAACGACATTGTCATTTTCATTATCGTTGTCGCTGTTATCGGTTGTTGTTTTCGTTATTGCAATAACAAAAATGAAAATGACAATTTTTGTTATCATTATTGTAATAACGAAAATGACATGTTTACCCCTTCAGTTTTTATTCCAGAATACCAACTTCTAAGCCCAGATTACCAATATCTGGTTCTTATTTTTTTAGTTTCTGTCCCAGATTTTGCTACTTTCCCACACCAATTTAGTGATCAGTAACTGGTTAATTAGTAACTGTAAAAGCAGACTTTTGGGGGGTAATGCCCAAAATTATTTTACCCTATTGTCACAGAGGAACATGAGGGAGGCCACACAGGAGAGATACGAGACTATAGGCCTAACAAATATTTAAATCTATAACTTAAACATGTGTGTAATGCGAAAGTTGAGAACTCAAAACTCACTTCATGTAAGGTAAAACTGAGAACCCAAAACTCCAGGAAATGGAGACAGATAAAGAATGTGGTTTCAGGGAGACACTATACAGAATCTGGTGGAGATGCAAATGGATCTTCCTGTTTACCTTTCTGCGGATGTGACAAACATCAGGTTTCCCTGAGCGGGAAGAACTAAACAAAGACTTTGAAATGTGATTTAAGCAGACAGACAAGACAAAGAGAGGCCATCTTCTGCTACCTCTTGGAGACAGCTCATCTCCATCTTGCATGCCAACAAGAGACTGCTGGAACTATGGACTGAGAGAAAGAATTTAGCTTTCTACCATCTAAGAGATCAGGGCCCAGTCATTTACATCACTGACTGAGAATGGACTCTCTATAGGGTAAGCTTTATATAGGGAATTACCCAGTATAGAATAGGAATGTGTTATGTTACTTTTCATTTGATTAGGCACTCTGTATCAACTATTCTAGTTTATGTTATTCATAAACTTTCTTCTTATCTTTATTAAGAAGTGTCTGTGGTCTAACACTGGGAACACAAGCGAGCCACTTGAGTTTTTCAACCTCTTGCGAACCCAGAGAGAAAGCGTCTGTGAATGGGAAGCTTTCTGGGAGTTAGGGGTGGCAAAAGGATTTGTCCCTTTGCAGGACTGGACCAACCAGAGAGAGAACTGCAAGTGAGCTGTAAGTGAGCCGCAAGTCAGGTGGGCTGCAAGTGAGGGAAATTGAGTCACCCAACCCAGGAAAGTGGGGGTGTTGGACCCTCAAACCCTTGACACCAATCAGTGCATTAGTTTTGATTAGTTTACCCAACAAGTGCTTAGGCAGCCCGTTGGGTACCCAACACAGCATTTGAAATTGTGGGCATTACCCCTGGGCACTAAATTGGATACCTGTTTCAGGTCTACATTCACTTCCAAACTGAAGGACTTTTCCCATTTGTCTTCATTATATGGAAGCTGTTCCTCGCCCCTCAGCATTTAGTTGGCCTTTTGCCCCCCTTTCCAGTTCTGCTATCTCCTTTTTGAGGCAAGATAACCAGAATGGCGTGCAGAACTAAGAGTGTTGCCACACCATGGATTTATGGAGCAGCACTATGATATTTTTCATGCTGTACAGAACTTGTTTATGTATGTATGTATGTATGTATGTAAGTAGGTAGGTAGGTAGGTAGGTAGGTAGGTAGGTATTTGTTTAATTTTTTGAAAGAAAATCTGGCCTTCCCCAGAGGCTCAACATATAAAATATAAAAATTAAACCCATTAAAAGAGAAGAATAAAAATATATAAATATATGAAATACCCCACAAATAATGCCTCAAATTGTGTCCTTGCCATCTTAATGTCTTGCCAAACAGATATGGCAATGGCAAAGGGCTCTCTCTGGCATCATTGTTTGACAGCAACAGAGGTAGGATTTGATGGTCGGGCTGGACTAGACAAGGCAGAAGGGGACTCTGTTGTTAATGTTTTAAATAGACTGAGGAATTGGGTTGCACACGGTTTGGTGTGGGGGTCGGATACAGATACAACTCCTATGAGAGAGGGGGGTACAGGATTGTGGGGTGGGTGCTATCCCAGGAGAATTCTGGGGGGATGGGATCAGCTCCACCGTATTTAATGATTTTCAAATAACTACTTTTACTCCTGCAGCCTTTTGTTTTTCCAACAGGCCCCTCCCTATTAGTGGCGATCCTAACCTGCATTTACTTTGTTTATTATTTTAATATTGGTTTCCTCTTATTGCTTTTGAATGTTTGAAAAACGATGACCCCCCCTACAGCTCCCTCCTAAACAAGTGCTATCACAGATACCTATATTGCATTTACTGAATCTATACTTCTGACTTTGCCTGAGGAAGGGCCCTGAATGACCCCCAAACCTGTATGCTATCACCCGCAGAAGTTCGTCTGATAAAAGGTAACACTTGAACTACATTGTCTCTAACTCTTACATTTTGGACCAACCTAACAATCAAACTCCCTTCATTCATCCACTCGTAACTGATTAATTAGAAGTTTTAATTGAACTGGACTGCTATTTATATCGTGCTTCCTTCTATTTATTTATTTATTTATTTATTTAAAATCTGTATCCCGCCCCTCCTGCCCACAGGCCAGCCCGGGGCGGCGAACACCATCAATAAAATAATAAAACAGTTTAAAACAGTTAAAAACAGGGGAAAAAGACCCTCCCCTCCCTACCCCCCTACCCCTTCACTGAAAGCCTGGCGGAACAGCCAGGTCTTACATAAACACCGAAATAGCAGGAGAGTGGGAATCATCACAATTTTTTCTGCACTGTGCATGCTGTCAATATACAATTGACAAAGGGAGAAAGAAGGCAACAGAGAGATCAATAAAACAAGCTTTACTATCACTTATTATATTTTCTGTGGCTTTTTCATAACCAGGGTAAAGCTAGCAGAAAATACTTTTGCTACTCACCAGCTCAATGTTCCATGAAATCAAGTACTTCCTTGGCTATAAAATCTGTGTGTATCATCCCGTGTGAAAGAAGAGAAGAAAAGAGGAGCAAGGGATGGATGTAGGTGCAAGACAAGCCTTTATTGATATCCAATAATATCTATTTAGAGTTGAAATGGGTACTAAATTTAGTGCCTTTGGTAATATCTGCTTTGTGAGTACCGCGTCAGGTAGGGATGTGCCAACGGAGTTCAGGCATTCGGTATTCAGTCCGAACTCGGCCCGTTTGACTGGCCGAACTGAATGTCCGAACCAACCGCAGAAGCGGCCAAACGGTTCAGGTGGATTTGGCAACATTTGGCGATAAAAATGTGACTGGAAGGCCCGGTAGGGCAGCTAAGAAGCAGACTTCCTGGTGCCAGGGGTGGAGAGACTTGGACTAGCCCAATCACCATCCCGCTTTTCCTCCGCCCACTGGCTTCTCAGTCTGCGATTGGCATGGGACTAGGCTGCACAGAGCCAATGGGGTTTGTGGTAAGGTGGGAGCAGCAAGTAACAAAAGTCATAGCCCTCCCCCCATCCAATTCCTTCTGAGCTAGCCACTGATCCTGTCAGCAGGTGTTTTCAGACGTCTCCCTCTCTCAGCAGTTTGTGTTCCTCCCAATCCATTTCCATCCTCCTCCTATTTCACCCATTCCAACACATTAACCTCCATAGTTGCATTTATTTAGATTAGATTAGATAGATTTAGGTGTTATTTTTATTTTTAACCCCTCCCTGTGTTCTTTCTCCCTACCCTCCATTGAATCCTTCCCTCCTTTCACTATATACTCCATCCCTGATTCCCTTCCCCTGTTTTTGGATTTATTTAGAGTAGCATTTGATTGATTTAGGTTTCATTTCAGTTTTGTACCGCTCCCTGTGTGGTTTGCTGTGAGCTGTCTCCCTCCCCATCCCTGTGTGTGCGTGTGTGCATGTGCATGCGTGTGTGTGTGTGTGCGCGTATATATATATATATATATATATATATATA
>QEPC01010383.1:393025-403523 GCA_003113815.1 Sphenodon punctatus | reverse complement strand
CCAGTGGGGCAGCTGGGCATGCGAATTGCTGTCAGATCTCCCTCCATGGCCAGGGCAGGCTGAGGCATCAACCACACGAGTGGGTGCCTGGCCATTCCCCGCCTTCCTTTTCTGGTCTGACTACAATCCGACTTAGGCCGTGATGTGGCCATGTACGACAGACAACAGCTCCCGCTGCTCAAAACCCCACCACGGATCTTCCGACATGGTGGGACAGAAGAGGCCTGGGTATACAGACTACCACACCTTGGGCGGCCTTACCCCATTTTAGGTAAGGCTGATATGTGATACATCCTCTGCCTTTTTTCAAGGATGCATGGTGTAGTAGGAGGGTATTCTCCCCACCTCGTGGCGGAGGGAACATCTGACGTCTGCCAACCACACGATGAATTGCATCAATTTGTATGGTTGCCCAAGTGGTGTTAAGGCTGTCCAAGGCCTGGTAGCTTGCCCAAGGCATCTTGTGTGGCTTCACCCATTGACTTTAATGGAGGAGGATTGTCCTGTGAGTATATGTGCCATGAGTATGCTGATATCAATGCAACTCAAGGAGTGTTAAGTATGAAATCTGAACAGTTTTGAAGTTATGTTTATTATTGTTATTGTTGTTTTATTGATGATGATGATGATGATGATGGCAATGACGATGATTAAATCTAAAGCCTGGTTCTGAACTGTCATTTAGAGATAGAGATATTTAGAGGTAGGTTCCTTCCCCAAGGGAGTTGATGGTTAAGGGAGGAGAGACGAGGAGGAGGGAACATAGGGAGAGACAGCAACACATTCACAAATTTGAGAACTTGCAGGTTCACGTGGACTTGCTTATTTACATCACACTCATACTATCTTTCAAGAATAACCATCAAATGGATTATTTTAATATTCTCTAAATGATAAACATGGATTTTCACCTTTCTGTTAAATGGTCTTTGCATTTCATTTTAACAAGAGAGCTTCTTAGGCTGCTTGTGAATCAATAACATATTATTTATACCTGATGGAATTCTCACTAATTCATTAGCAGTTATATTCAAGAAGTATTGAGCCTACTGAGTGGACTGAATTCTCACTAATTCCTTAGCAGTTACATTGAAGTAGTATTGAACCTACTGGGAGTGGACTATCTGTGGCTTTACTAGACATGCTTCTGCTCTCAGTGGTATCTGTTTTTCAACAGTGTGATCCCGTGGAATTTCATTGGGGTTACTCCTGATACAAATTAATGCAAAGCAGGTCAGGATAAACCCCAGAGACTTTCTTCTTGATAAGTCAAGAATTCTAAACCTTTGTGTCACCTGAATTCCAAAATGTGATACTTACAAAAGCCAGAGTGGGCATTCTGCTAGGAAATGAAATATTTATTGATCCACATTAGAAAGCACTATCATCTGTTTAAAGTAAGCCAGATTTAGAACTGGTTGCATAATTTGGTTGCGCATCTGATAAGATGGATATATCCCTATGCTGCATTTCTTAGGACAAATCATCTGACAGCAAAGAAAGAGCGAGAGGTGAAGCTCATAATGAAGTTTCTCTTTCTTCCTGTATAGTCCTTGAAGGCTTTTTTGATAGCTTGGGTCAGTTGAGGCAGCTACAGATTTAGCTACAGATTTAGTTAGCTTGATCTCTGAAGACCTTTGGTCCATGTGTTTGGATTAGTTGGAATTCGTTTAAAATATAACCTCCTTGCTCAAATTTCTTTCTTTCTTTCTTTCTTTCTTTCTTTCTTTCTTTCTTTCTCATCTAAAGCTGAAAAGTGTATCTACAAAAACAGATATGTCCATCAGAATTACAGTATTCTGCTTGTCTCAGTTACCTTGGGCGAAAACAGACATGTACTTTAACTCCACTTTAACACCGCTTTAACATTTCTCGTGCATGTTGAAGGGCTGCATAGGGCACCAATACATTACCCAGATTCCCATTACCCAGATTGGTTGGTAAAATGGAGGACTGATAACTCGGTAACAATAATACATGGTATTTTGGGTAATCAGGTGCCTGACTTGGTACCCAGATACAGATAGTGATCAATATTGCGGATACCACTTGTGCTACTTGTTTCACCATCCCATCTCATGATGCTACTTCCATGTGTTGGTCTGGTGTCTCTAAAATACTGCTTTACATCTCCACAGCTTAATCTTGGTTGACATAGTATATGAAATTTTATAATTCAATTTTACTGTAAACAAACACAGAAACTTCAACCTGAAAGAAATCTATGCTGAAATAGTATGAAATTGATTGTGTTGATCCCTAAAGTTCTGAGTTAAAAACAAAGAAAGGGTTTTTTAAAAAAATAAATAAATAAAAAAAGATCTTTTTGTTTTGTCAATGACCCTCATTGACCCAGCTGCTGGGACTGAGTGTGGAGAATGGCACAGTGGCAGGAGGTGAGAACCTCCATCAAGTTGGTGATTTAAAGTTAAGTAAAATTCCTCTTTTCCCATCGGGTTTCTATTGAAGGGGATTTGACAGACCAGAGAAGCCAGGCAATGCAAAATGAATTTGATAGCTGCTTGAAACCTGCTAAATTTGAAGTCTGAAATCAACAGAGGAAAAGTTAGGTTTCTCATTATGGGTCACTACAGTGATATGTAATGAAGAGAGTTAAAAATGGGGTGTCTTGTTGCTCTGAGATACAAAGGGAATCAAGGAACTGTGTGTTATGTATCAAACACATCAAGAGGCTTTCATACGCCTGGGAGAAAGTGCAATATGAGCACGTTCCTCTTCATTCCTCACAGTCTCTGTTTCTGATCTCTCATATAGCCATCTATGGCAGGGTTAAGCCACAAGATGGCACCAGGACTGTAAAAGAGTAGCAAATGGTTGCCACAGGAAGTGCAAGAGTTTGGGTTGTGGCTCCAGCTACTACAGAGAGCCAGTCCAAGAAGTAGGGGGCAGTCTGCTCCGGACCAGTGAGAAGAGCACATCTCATCTAGAGACTCCGTGGATCCTGAAGGAAGGAGAACTTGGAGCTGAGTGAGAAGTCTGACAGAGCAAGATGTGAGTTGGAGCAGCCAGGACTGGCCAGAGGTCTGGTGCGTGGTCTGCAGATTATGTTTGTAAATAAACTGTGTTGACACTCATCCTTGAGTGACAGCATACTCTGGGCCTGATCCTGCACACACTTATGGCTGGTGAGGTCAGACCCTGCGACACCATCCAATATGCATAGAAGACCCCAAACTTCCCCATCTGCCTGCCCAAGTTCCCTACCTCACCAGCCCTGCAAACAAAAGGATTACCAAAGTATTAAGGATTTGGTCATTAACTCAGTAGTATAGCTACCATAGAGTGAGGGAGGTGGGGCTCACTTGAGTTAGAGCTGCAACTGGGCACCCAAACATTCAGGTACCACCAAAGAATCAGGGGTGTCTGTATTGGCCAGCCCCGTTCGGGCACCATTGAAGTCTAAACGGGACGTGATGGGCTTCAGGTTCTCGATTGCACTGGCTGCCCTTTGAAATTGACAGGACCTGCCTGACCGCAGTGACCCAAGCCAGGTCCTTTCACTTTGAAAGGCCACTTCTCTCCCACAGTTGTGAGGTGCTGGGGGGGTGGGGGGTGGGCGGGGGTGTCTCAGTGACCCAAGCCAGGTCCTTTCACTTTGAAAGGCCACTTCTCTCCCACAGCTGTGAGGTGCTGGAGGGGTGGGGGCACCATCTGGGCTTTCAAAGTGACAGGAGCCAGATTGCCCACAGTATCCCAGGCTGGGTACTGACACTTTGAATGGCAGCTTCCCCTCCACAGCACTTCACACCCGGGTGGAGAGAGGAGAATCCGCCGACCTTTGAAAACTGACAAGCTCTGTCTGGCACGCTACAGAACTGGGCTCTGCAGCACTTTTGGCTGCTGCTTGTCAGTTTCATAGGGTAATGCTTGTATTACAACGAGCACCAGATTGGCATTATGGGCCTATTACAGGCAGCCAGGCTGGGCACCATGGCAGCCCCCCACGCCAGGTCCGTGAAGAGATGTTCCCTTCCAGTTCTGCTCAGTTTGACTCAGCTGGTGGTTGGTTTCTGGGCCTGGAGTGTGGGTCCACTTTAATCTGGTCCCACAGTCTGGTCCTTTACTGCATGTGCATGATTCTGTGTGCTTTATTTTGTAGTTGTGCTGTGCAAAATCAGGAATATCCCAACACTCCCATAAATTGTGGTATGACAAGAGGAATCAGTTCTTAACAAACAGCCCTCCCCAAACCCATTTTAACTTATATATTTTAATCCTTTTCTTTCTTCCATGTGCTTTTTCAGTAGCAGTTACCATGGAAAGCAGCTTACATGATTTTTAAAAAGACAGAGTGAGGGTGAAACCATAGATGCCCCTTCTTTTTGAAACTCAACCACTTCACCTTCAAAATAAAAGAAGAGAAATGTTATTTACGCAGAAATCAATAACCTGACTCCTGTTTTTGTCTGTGGATTGCCCCCGCGATCTCTTGTCTTCATGGCAGGCTGTGATATTATCTGTCTTGTTGCAAGAAACAAAATAAGAGGGCTGTCAGGATGACATGGAAGGAAAAAAATGTGGTTTGTTATTGAACAAACACCCCTTGTTAAGCTACTCAAAACGTTTCTCCTTTCTCATGCATGTTTGTTAGTGTTTGACTTGCTGGGAAAAAGGTAAAAACAGATGTGACAATAGCACGCTGTGGCCTGTTTTGTCCCGCTTAGTCCTGGACCTCACCTGCATGTGTGTGTAGGTGCCGCCAGATGTTGACCTGGGACTGCCCGGGGCCATGTCAGTGGTTAGTCCAGGCTGTGACCTCAGAAAACTCCAAGGCCACATCCCAGGCTAAGGCCTGCTTGACTGGGTCAAAGTTGACCACAGCAGGCAATCACGTCTGTTTCCAGTCCAGTATACTGCCCCAGGTCAGATCCACCATTGCTGGCTGTCACTGGCCACCATGGCTACCTATCATGGCAGAGGCGGGGCACTGGGCACAACGGGAGGGGGAAGGGTCAGCTATCTGCATATTTGTGGTTCTACCTGCCCTCCCTGAGCTGTGTGGGCAGTGGGATGACACTTCAGGCATTCACGTTTGTTTGGCGTCCCGACATGACCCATACCGTATCTGCCATGGTTTTGTTCTCCGGGGCAGGGCAGGCCACCAGTGTGCCACTGTCGTGTGTTTTCTACCCAAAGGGTACAAGGAAGATGGGGTGAAGATAAAACATTTCTAGTAGTCAAGTCCTAGCATTATCCATGGAGAACAGTTCTTGGCATATGCATGTGGTGAGAACTCCATGACAGTGGATCATCATGGAGTCTTAAAGAAGCTGCGGATTTCATACATGACTGGTTGACTCCTTGATGTCTTTCTGAAGGCATGTCTGTTGACGCATTGAGATGGACTATCCTATCAGGCAGGAAAATAACAACAGCATCCTGTGGGAGGAAAAACTAGGGGCAATGAGTGCAAGATTCCCTTTCCTACACTCAATGATTAACATTTTTTCCTATTAGCTCTGAACTTCTGAAGCACATTGTTTGATCTGAATGTCAGTTGACTGTCCTGTCTTTATTAACTGACTAGAATGGAAATAGCAGATTTTATATTCATGTAGCCATATGAATAGCTGAATGATATCTGCAACCAACAGGGTTATGATGTTTCCTTGATTTCAATATTTTAGGGTTTGGGGCATTTTGGTTTTTTAGTTTTGTGTTTTGTGCATGTGCAATATCTCCAAGATGAAGTAACTGGAATACCAACATGATTAAACTGAAATAATCACACCAAAATATCCAAAGTGGATATTGGTTCGGCAAACAAGGACCAAATAACTGCTTTGTCATATCAAAATTGAAGGGGACAAACTGTCAGGTATAGTACTTTCCATGGATTTTTCATCTCTATTACTCATGGTTAAAGGATACGAAGCAAAGAGTAGGACTGAATGATCAGTTTTCACAATGGAGAGATGTAAAAAATGGTGTGCCTCAGGATTCTGTATTGGGACCGGTGCTGTTAAATGTATTCATTAATGATCTGGAAAAAGACGTTAAGAGTGAGGTGATCAGATTTGCAGATGACACCAAGTTATTCAAGGTAGTTAAAACACAAGTAGACTGTGAAGAACTGCAACAGGATCTTACGAGACTCGATGCCTGGGCATCTAAATGGCAGATTAAATTTAATGTGGACAAGTACAAAGTGATGCACATAGGGAAAAATAACCCAAACTGTGAGTACACAATGCTGGGTACAAAGCTAGGAGTTACCACTCAGAAAAAGGATCTGGGAGTGATTGTGGACAATAAACTGAAATCCTCAGCGCAATGTGTCAGCAGCAGTCAAACAAGTAAACAGAATGTTACAAGTTATTGGCAAAGCGATAGAGAAAAAACTGAGGATGTCATAATGCCGCTATAAAAATCAATGGTGCAACTGCACCTGGAATATTGTGTGCAGTTCTGGTCGCCCCATCTCAAAAAAGGCATAGCTGAACTAGAAAAGGTACAGAGAAGAGCAACAAGAATGATAAAAGGTATGGAACGGCTTCCATATGAAGATAGGCTTCATAAGCTGGGTCTCTTCAGCTCATAGACGAGAAGACTGAGAGGGGACATGATAGAAGTTTATAAAATCTTGAGCTGTGGGGAACGAGTAGATAGGGAACGGTTATTTACCCTCTCAAATAGTACTAGAACCAGGGGATACTCCACAAAACTAGCTGCCGGCAGATTTAAAACAAATAAAAGGAAGTAATTTTTCACTCAACGCATAATTAACTTATGGAATTTGTTGCCAGAAGATGTTGTCAAGGCCAGTAGTATAGCTGGGTTTAAAAAAGGACTGTATAGGTCTTTAGAGAATAGGTCCATTAATGGCTATTAACCAAGTAGCTTGCTGGATGAACTTCTTACTAGCGGGACCTGGAAGTGAACAACAGGGAATTTATTATTATTATTAGTATTATAATAAACATTTATATAGTGCCAGTAGTGTGACCTGGTGCTGTACAGAACATAGAAATAGACGCAGTCTCTGCTTGTGGCTTACAATCTAAAAAACAAGGAGGGAGAGACAGGGAGAGGGGACAGTGGGAGAAACAGGGGAGAAGACCACCAAACATTCAAGCGGACGCAAAGTCTCAGGTGCGTGTGCTTGGCTTGGTTACAATCTGGTTGGTTGCAGAAGTCTTGGTTGGTTGCCCATTGTGACTGTTGGTTCTTCTTCCATGCGATCAAGATTGGTCATTGTCAGAGGACAGGATGTTGTGCTTGATGGACCATTGGTCTGACTAAGTATGGCACTGATTATGTTCTTCCAAATCAATAATATTGGTTCAATTACGTGATACAGGAATGGGCCAGTGTGCAAAATTCTGGATTCAAAACTCTGAGTTATGTATTCAAGTCCTGAAGTCACTGATCGACCTTGAGTCAGTCACTTCTTTCAAATGCAATTTCTCATCTATAAATGAGACACATGGTTGCTGGTCACTGTATGAAGGGTTCAAAGAAAGTAGAGTGATACTTCACCATTGATTTATCCTTAAATCCTATCAATGGGACTCCCAGATTCCTCTCAATGATGGACCATTTGTTAAGTAGGTCAACACTTAGCACATTTTTAGATAAGTGTTCTCTCTTTGTGGATTTCTCAATCTGTTCTCAGTAACATTGTGGGGGGTAGGGGGGTTAGACATGCCTCCCCACACTGGAAGTCGCCCGTCCACCTTTGGAAACAGCAGTTCCGGGCAGATCACACATTCATTTTAAATCCAGACTTGTCAAACCCCAATATCGAGGTTTGAGAAGTCTGGCTCGGCTGTAAAATGAATGTGTGAGCCACCTGGCATCACTGTTTCCAATGGTGGCTGGGCGACTTCCGGTGTGCGGAGGTACATCTAATCTACCACCCACCCACCCTGAAATTTCTCAAAGAGAGGAGGCTTGTCTAAAAACGGCCTTAGTCTCATGTTCCCAGAATAGTCAGGCAACTCAGATCGCTTTCTCATGAGACAAAACACATAGGCCACTTTTACACATGACAAAAATAGGTTCTTATAAGTTCTCAAGATAATAATGGGTGTTATAAATGCTGGAGTTTTGTAATGTGTGACTGCACTATTCCACTTTTATGCAGTAAGATCTTGCAGCCTTGGCAGAGTCACATCTGGTGCGTCTTACAAGGCTACAAGATTTTGGTGCATAAAAGGGGAATAGTGTGTTCACACATTACAAAACTCCAGCATTTATAACACCTGGTATTATCTTGAGAATTTATAAGAACCCATTTTTGTCATGTGTAAATGCAGCCCATATAGTCTAGACCCGATTTCTAAAAAGAGTCTTAGAAAATGGATGAAGTGGCATGTTTTGTTTTGTTTTTTTAAAACTTTTATTGTTTCATCATTTAACATACATTCACAAACAAGAAAATAAATTTTCTCAGTTCAATACAATACAACTTTCTTATCCAAATTTAATAAAGATTCCACAGAGTTCTGCATCCAAATAGCCAATCTTATCTTCATGCCATCATTAACTACAATGACCTACCAAACTGTTATTTAAAGAAATTGTTCAATGTCCTTGCTCTTAGAGAACTTATCTTCTAGGCTGCAGATGATGGTCATCCAAATGTCTTCAAACGCTCTCTCATTCTGAAGTCTTGCATGTAACTTTTCAAGACTAAACAGATACCATAACCTCTGCTTCCACATCTCAATTGAAAGGTCATTGGTTGCTTTCCAATTCCTTATGATAATGCTTAAAGCTTCTAAAAACAACACCTTGCAAGAGTCCTGGTATCTGCTCACCTGTTTTACCACTGGGAAAAGACCCAAGAGACAAATTTCAGGTTTAAATGGTATTACTTCTCCCAGCATTTTTTCTGCAAATTTCCAAATTTTACTCCAGAATACCTTGACCACATTACAACCCCACCAACAATGGAGGTAATTACCTTCTTCTCCGCATCCCCTGCAACAGAAGCCTTTCCCAGCCTTATCCCCAAATTTGAAACGGTCGGGTGTCAGATAAAACCTAAAAGTCAGTTTAATCTTTTAAACTAAAAAACTAAAAAAAAAGTGGCATTTTAAGCAGAAGCTGGCAACAAAGTGATTCTTAATTATTGTGATGTGCTGAGTGACATCGAATCTGCCTGTTGCCAAACTAAAATGTTAGTTTTGCATCTTCCGCAGGGTATCACAATAATTTATAATGGGGGGAAGAAAACCCAAAATATTGAAAAATGCAGTTGCAAGGTGGAAACACATGTCGATTCACATTCTTAATATTCTAAACACGAACTGGTTACCTAGCACGATAAACATTAAATTAACAAGTTGAAATTTGAGGTATTATTAAGTAGTACAGGGTGAGTTTGGCTGTAGAAGCACAGCATTATTCCAAAACCATTTTGATGTTCTGAAGTATACATTGAATTGTTTAAATGCTGAAAATGATAGTTTTTGGATTGCACACAGTGTCCTGAAAAGTATAATTTAGCCAACAACTGGATAAATGTCAGTTCTATGAGCACATACTACTTGGTGACAGCATTTTCCTTAGTGTTCCTTTCTTGATGGTTCCAAGTTATATTATAGCCAGGGTAAACCTTTATTATTGAAGGTTCTACAGGATGGCTAAAAACGTCCAATCTGGTGTAAAAGTCCAATGATGAGGGTAGAATCATTTAATTTAAGGTAAGGTGAAATGTAAGATGCAGTAATGAAGTACAACTCAAAATTGTATGAATTTTAATGTTTTAATAAACAATAGTGACACAGCACAAAATGATACAAAAATTATGGCTGCATACTTTTATTCCCTGCATGACAGCAACATAATGATTTATTAAATTAATGCTGCAGTGCGTTTCATGAATATACGCTCCAGAAATGTAACCAAGGAATGTACAAATAATAATGCTTCTTTCGAAGCACTGTTCCTGGGGCACGATTTAGGTGATCACAGGAAAACTGAACCAGTTGTATGTAAACAGGTCTGTAATGATACAACACAGAAGTCACTTTTCTGAAACATTCATACAGGCTTGCATAAGTGAACCAACTCGTTGTAGGCATTTACAGAGGGCACTGTACTTGATCTGTGATGTTCAGTACCTCCAGTTAAGAGTCTTACAACCAGTTGAACATCCAAAAGAGATCAATTCCAAACAAGCCTTGGGGATGGGATCTGTGGTCATTAAAGTTGGCACAACAGTATCTTCCATCACTTTCCACCCGACCTTTTCTAGTCAAGGAAGCACTGGTTCCTCGAGTCATCGTCTTCCTAGTCGAGTCATAGTCGAGTCATAGACTGGTTCCTCAAGTCATAGTCTGGTAAACAGCCCTCTTCAAGTGAAAGGTTAGTGCTAGTGGTGGGACCCCGGGCCCATTACCGGCTACTGGATTTACCGGTTACCGGTTCTACGAAAACCGGATTCCCGGATTAAATCCGGTATGCCGGTACCGGATTTATTTCATTGGTTTCAATGGGGCGCTGTGTCCCCATTGAAACCAATGAAATA
>QEPC01010383.1:260933-392568 GCA_003113815.1 Sphenodon punctatus | reverse complement strand
CCCCCCCAGGGATCGAGTCATACTTACCGGCGGCTGCGGGGACGCCGCGGCCGCTGGTGCTGGGGGGTGGGCTCGCCTCGCCTCGCCTCTGGGTCTTACTCTGTTCTTTTTGAAAACAAAAATCCAGGCTGGGCAGGGTGGGTGGGGGCTGTCCCCCCTTCCACCCACGCAGCCTGGACTCGGGGAGGGTTTTTTTTAAAAAAACTTTTTGTCTGGGGCTTTAAGTTTTACATTGCAGCCATTTTTAAATGGCTGCAATGTACAAAAAAATCCGGTACCCTGGAATCCGGTACTGGGTCCAGATTACCGGGTCGAATCCGATAATGCCGGTACGCCCGTTACCGGCATTATCGGATACTGGATTCTACCGGTTTCCCACCCCTAGTTAGTGCATTCTTGGTAGGTGGCAAATGCTCTGGGGTGTGTGCTATTGGGAACATTAAGTGTTGCACCTTGTTCACCGAATCAACATGTTGAAACTTGTAAAGCCTACTGTTATGAACAACACCATCCCCCCACCCTAAAAACCATAGACCCCTGGCAGCACCCCACAAGACACAGGTCAAAGGGTGCAGGGGAACAGAAGGGGGGGAGGAAAAAGAAAGAAAAATCCCTGTGCAAAACTGGTCTGGTCGGAAGGAATAAGAGAATGGAACAAGGGAGGCTTCTGGGTAAACAATGGAGCAGTCAAAAACAGGTGGCCTCCCTCTTTTGAGATGAGCCCCCCACGGCCGCCCAAATCTCTGAGCAAGCAATAGATCGATAGTTAGGCTGATAGCTCCACCCTATTTAAGAATAGCCTTCTTCCCCTGTCAATAGAAACTCCCTTTTGCCCTCTTGTTCATCCTGCCATGCCTCCCATTGAAATCATCCAAGGCTTTATTTCCACAAAGAACATGCAAGGGTTTCTTTTTCAGCCCTAGCATTCCTGAGTGCCTCTGGGATCCTTTTTTGCGCAAGAAGTGCCTTTGTGACCCCTTGCCCCACCTATCAGAAACCCTATAACTGCCCTTGCCCCCATGAGCAAATTAGGTCATTCTTGAACGCAGACACATGCAGGTTACTCTGTGCGTGCTTACCTCAAGGATCTCTCCCAGACCACCACCACCCGATCTGTCCAGCTTCTCCCCGCCACAGCCTCCCGCTCCTTTCTCCAAATGCTGCTGGAACTAAGGGTCACCTGTTCCTTTTCAACAGGACTGGATAAGTAATACTGATTATTTCCCCCCTCCCTCCCTCCCTCTCGCAACATCCATTTACACCAGGGTAACCAGACAGGAGGGTTTCTCTACGTGAATTATTGTGTACTTATATCAACTGTGTTGGGGGGAGGATATCGAAAACTACTTGTAGCATCCTAATTGGCCAATGGGTGAACTGGTTATGTATTGTAGTTAGTTTTGTGTCAATAAATCTCCATAATATTTTAGGGACGTGCGAACACCCAGGGGTTCACGGTTCAGCCCGTTCGGGGTTCGGCCCCCCAAAACCATTCAGGGTTCGGTTGTTTGGCATGAACCTGTTGGGGGGGATGAACCCATTCGGGCGGGGGACAGGAGCTAGGGATGGGCAAACAGAATCGAGTTCGGAAATTCAGTTTGGTTCAGTTTGGAAATTCGGTTCAGTTCGGAAGTTTGGTTCGGTCAACCGAACGATTAGAGTTCGGTCCAAACTTAGAACTTCCAAACAAAGTTTGGAAATTCAAGCCCCATTGAACGAAATTGAATATTATCTTTTAGGGATGGGTGAATAGAGCCGAGTTCAGAAATTCGGTTAAGTTCGAAAATCGAGTTTGGTTCAGAAGTTCGGTTCGGTCGACTGAACTGGTCAATTTTGGTCCAAACTCCGAACTTCCGAACTGCGTTTGCCCATCCCTAGCGGGGGCGGGGGAAGGAGACATGGGGAACCCAGTTTCCCATCCCTCCAGACTGCACGGGTGTAAGGAGCTCTGGAGCTCACCTCCCCCCACACCCTGCGCAGCCTACTAATTTTTTTTTTTTAAAACCCACCCCAGGGATTGCCCTACCTGGTGGTCCTGGGGCTCCGGCCCTGGGTCCCATGGTGGCAGCAGCCACAACAGCGGGTCTGGCTCCAGCAGCGCTGCAGAGCACTTCAGGCCTCTACTAGGCCTTCCGGGTCAGGTGACCAGGTCAGGTGACCCGGAAGGCCTAAGAGATGCCTGAAGTGCTCTGCTGCCACCACCAGACCAAGCCCTGCTGCCACCGCTGGCCATGGGGCCAAAACCACCGCACCACGAGGTAGGTCAGGCTCTGGCCCCGGGGTCGACAGCGGCAGTGGGGCCAGCTCCGGTGGCGCTGCAGAGTGCTTCAGGCCTCTACTAGGCCTTCTGGGTCACCTGACCCAGTCACCTGACCTGGAAGGCTTAGTAGATGTCTGAAGAACTCCACAGTGCTGCCAGAGCCAGACTCGATGCCACGGGACCCGGGGCCGGAGCGCCGGCACCACCAGGTAGGACGATCCCTGGGGTGGGGTGTTAAAAAAAATTGTAGGCTGCACAGGGTGCGGTGGAGGTGATCTCCAGCGCCCCTTACACCCGTGCAGCCTGGAGGCAGGGAAAACAAGGTTCCCCCCCACTCGAACCACTTTGTTCGGTTGGTTCAGGCGGGGGGCAGTTCAGGTTCTTGGGGGTTCATGGATGGGCCAAACACCCCGAGTTCAGGCCAAACCCCAAACCCCTGAACCGTGTTTGCACATCCCTATCATTTCTATCAGAGTATCCCCTTTCTGTGTTGGGGTGTGGGAGGGAAATTCCAGCCAACTGACAGTGCATCACATCCTCTGACTGATCCTAGTGGACACGCACTTACCCTTCGAATAAATTTGGCTAATTTCCCCTAAATTTAAGAGGTCATTTGGATATTGGGGTACCAGCCCTCAATATTCATTCGTGGAGTGAGTCTGTGTCCTAACACTACAGAAAAAAACTTTTCATCAGACTCCAGTTTATCTAGCTTCAGAAATCCCTCACCAAAGTCTGCCAACAGCTCATGGTGCTTCAGAAAAACCTTCCAGGCTCTGGCTTTTGTGGGGATTGCAACATTGGATGTGGCGTCACACCCAGTTATTGCATGAAATGTCAGAAAAGTATGAGCCATTTTGCTGCCAAGCTTGCTGAAGACTGTGAATTGGCGTGTACTTCCTTTTCTTTGCAGTGTCTGCTTTCATCCAGAGGTTTTTACTCTGTACATGGAAACTATCTGCTGTAAGCAATATCAGGGCATCTGTATCTCTTGAATCAACTATGACAGTGTCTGCTTTGTTGTGGATCGCATGCAGTGGAAGGCACGTATCAGTTTCTTCATGTGAGGCCTGAAGACAGCTGATGTGAGTAGTACGCCACAATGAATGCACATCTGTTTCATAGAGGAATCCTCCAGACACAACAACGTCTTTATCTGCAGGTGCATTTTCGATGAGCTTCTCACTCAGGAACCTTGCCAAGTCTGCTTGTTAGCTCCTAAAGACAGGAAGTTCTCCCATTTTGTTGGAAATGGCACTCTTGCATTTTCAATCACTTAACAAATTGGAGTGGCTGTCCTTGACAGTCATTCTCGTGTTTCACCTTTGATGTTCAAGTCTTGGTATCTATCAAAAATGACATCTGTATGCCGGAGCTCTTTTCCTGCTTCGTACACTGCTGCTGTGAACCGCTCACCAAAGTCCTCAAATGCCTTGTCATTTGCATCTATTCTGAGAGACAAAACTAAAGCTTGACCATCTATTATCAAGCAAGCAGACTGTATGTGTGTGTAACTAAAGTAGGGTTGCCACACCTCCCCTTTAAAGGAAGACACTTATGAAAAATACATGGTGTAGGGCTGCACTGGAACTAATGCAGCCCTGCAAGATGTATTTTTCATTAGCGTTCTTTTTTTAAAGGGGAGGTGTGGCCACCCTAAATTGAAGGAGGGAAGGTAACATCACCTACCAACATGTCCACCAAAACATACTTATTTCCACTTCTCAAGGTGCCATTCATTTCTGCAAGTGCTACAGGAATGGGCATGAGTTTGTCTTGCATAATGTGTTGCATGTCAACATTGGGCATTTTTTCACACACCTTAAAGTTCCAGATTTTCCAATCTTCTGGGTTTACAAGTCGACAAGTAAGTTCCGGATGCATTTTTCACACACACACTGCCCTGAAGGCAGTTCCTGGATGCATTCTTCACACAAACACTGCCCTGAGGCAGCCTAAAGTAGCCGCCGCTGTAGACATGAGGGGCTGCCATGGAAACCAAGTGACTACAGCTGCCTGGAACAAAGCAGTTTACCAGGAGAAAGTTTTACACACAGAAGTTCTAGGAGAAGTTCTACGAAGAAGTTCAAAGCTGGATGTTTATGATCTAGGTGAGTGATTTAGACACACAGAAAATTCAGGATTTAACAGCAAACTTAGAGGAGAAATGTGTGTGTAAAAACACCCAATGTGACCAGCTTCATATGCAGCAATTACTTGCTGTAGTACTCTTCTGTCAGCCTGAAGAATGACCTTTTTACTCTTTTCACCTGTTGCTCCACTCACCTCATAGAATGAAGCAAACGTAAGTGCGTTATTTTTTGCCAGAATGGTTCCCTTCTTCTGAGTCATCTGCAATCAGTCATTGAGTGATGAATTCATGCAGCTTTTCCTGACACATCCTTCACGCATTAAGAAGATCATCTTGCATATTGAAAGTAGTAAAATCCTTAATTGCTGTGTTCTGAAGCACTGAAGGCTGATCACACGGTTTGAAAATTCTGATCCTTTGCAATGTTTGCAGGAGGATGTTCTCATCATCAGTGTCTCATTTCTGTCTACTAAGGGGTAGCCTCATTATAACAGATTTCACTGTGCTCACCAAAGTAGAAAAGTTTGAAAGTGTCTCCAGTAAATTCTGATCTGACGTTGTATGAGAGAGCCCACCTATTCAGTGATGCTGCTGTTTTTGTAATCCCAATGATTCCTCCTGCCTTTTTTTC
The DNA here is from genome assembly GCA_003113815.1 of Sphenodon punctatus. Lineage (NCBI taxonomy): Eukaryota > Metazoa > Chordata > Lepidosauria > Sphenodontia > Sphenodontidae > Sphenodon > Sphenodon punctatus. The sequence continues at coordinate 387,585 of QEPC01010383.1, read as the reverse complement.
CATAGGCAATAAGTCGTTCTTGAGCATGATCTGGATCCACGTTGTTGAATTTGGGGTCTGATTGTTTTACAACGAAGTTACCGTTCTTTAATTGTTCACAAGCTTCTTGTGGACGGTTATGATTCTCTTCAACATACATTGATACTAATTGTGCATAGTTGTAGTGATCATAATGATGGAAGTAAGGCAACATCAGTACAAATGAGTGCAAACAACAATTAACCATTATGAAAGAATATTTTGCTTTACCACAATACATAGTTAACAGTTCTTCCTATTGAGATCATTGGCAACACTGGTCACCAAAGCCATGTCATTTACCTCTAGCAGCAGGTTTGAAAACAAAAATGAAAACAAAAAACGATTATCATGTTTGATTTTTTACGTTGCAATACACTATTTTCATCCATTTTGATTTTTAAGTTCGGTGGTACAAGGCACACAATTTTTTACCGGAACTGGAGCCTGAAATACTAAACTTTTGGCTTGGCAACAGGCAGTTTCAGTTTCAGCATATCAAAAACATTAAGAAACATTTCTTTGCTTGCTTCTACCCAAAAATGCTACTTCAAGTTACTTTTTTTCTATTTTGACTCCAGACTAACGCACCATTTGTCTATGGGAGACAAATGCGGCACGGCTTTTGTCACATGGGAAAACAAACCCGCACAGCCTTGGCTCCGATCATGTGGAGGATGCAGAACTGGAAAAGCGAGCTCTGCATCCTACACATGATTGGGGCGAGTCGCACAGTTTTGTTTTCCCACATGGCAAAAGTCGCGCAGCATTTGCCTCCCGGAGTTTTCCCCGGAGACATATGTTGCACTTTTTGTCTTGTGAGAAGGCACCCTAACTCCTGGAAATATCTGGATTTGGCAGAAAGCAAAATAATTTCAAATACCCTTGAAATTTTGCAATAGAGGATTCACAATTAATACACAAAAAACACTAGTTCAGAAGGTTTTGGCAAGTCTCTTAAACATCTCATAATTCCAAATGTTACTTTTGGAAGGGAAAAAAAGAAAAGAAAAGAAAACCTCTCATCCCTTCAGTATTATCTCTGGAGTCCAAGGAGACAGCTCTTAGCTATCAAGTAGGCTCAGAGTCGTTCTATAATATAATATTCCCAGCATGTGGGGTATTATTGCAGCTATACATAATACCCCTGTCATATATGGATGCATGAAATGAAAGATGTATTTTCTCTTGTAAGACAAAAAAACAACAACCCACAACCCCCCCCCCCCCCCACGTTGTGTTCTTACATACACGGCAATTGCTTCTTACATAGTGGCACAAAAGCTCAGAAGTGCAAGCAGCTAGGGAAGCCATTATTAAAGCAATCAAATAAGATTTGTGAAGACAATTAAATGAAATGTTTTATGGTTTCTTGTTGATAAAAAAATCCTTAACAAACTAGTTATTTAGCTGGTGTCACTCAGGAGGAAGCAGAAGGTATTTGTTTAATATATTTCTTAAACAAAGAACAATATAATAAATTAAATTACCCACAAACTACAAAAAGGGATAAATCAAATAAAAAAAGTTTAAAAGTGAAAATGTAATTTGGATTTGGTGGCTATCAGACTGATTCTTGCTCCACTCAGTCATACTCGTGCATAAAAATGCAATCCTTTCACTGCCCCAGAAGTACAGTTTAAAGGTAATTAAGGCCAGCTCCCTCTCCTGCTAATAGTGTAATCACTTTATAATATTTTCAGTTTGTTGACTGACCTTTACAAGAATTTCTGGCTGATTTTTTCCCCCTCTTGCCTTGAATCTGGATGAAAACAGACATGACACTAACCACCCTTTAACCACCCTTGGTGGTCATTTATGCATGTTTCAGGGCTGCATAGGGCACCAATATAGCCCTGCAACATGCATAAATAACCACCAAGGGTGGTTAAAGGGTGGTTAGCGTCATGTCTCTTTTCACCCTCTGTTACAGCCTTTTCAAGAAAAGTGTTTTTGTTATTGTTAATGATGGTGGTGTAAACACGAGATAGAGCTACCTCTAGGCCACCTTTTGTGTGTTCAGATACCCACCTTTCTCTACATCAAAGGATCCTTTCCATATTACCGAGGTTAGAGAAAAGGCCTTTTGTGATAAATACGTATTCCATTTAGATGCTGCAGAAATGTTACTTCATTCCAATGGCAAGACTGGGAATTAGTGGATGAAAAATAGGTAAGAAAACATACTTGAAACTGACAGAACAATCCTCCATCATTAAAGTCAAAGGGAGTTTGGTCGTTGACTTCAATGGCAGAGGATTGTTTCCTGAAATTCATTATTGATGAAAATCTTGGGCCTTTTTTACACTGATGCTTCCTCCGCCACCCCCCCCCCCCCCGGAGTGTGTGTGGGGCATCCATGCGCACGTTGCAGGGGTGGTTGGATGGGTATGTGCCTGTGGAAATACCATAGGTGGTGGGTGGGGGTGCATGCATGCTCCTGGTGCACACCCACCTCCACCTATCTCCACCCATCACCCACCTATGGAGCCATCCAACAAAACGGAGGAGGATCTGTGGGTGGAGATGGATGTGCACCCATGGAAAAGGGGGCACACCCACCGTCGGCGTATACTCATTCCCCCCACTTAGCAGCGCTGTGTAAAAACGTCGTGGAAGAACAGGGACTGAACAGGAGACCGTCATTTTCAGACACTGTTGATGCGGCTGCTGTTGCTGCTGCTCCTCGGGATAGAATGGTGAATGCAGTAAAACTGAGACTTTCTATAAAGGTTTCTGGCAGGTTGTGTTAATTAACGTGTTGAAATATTTAGGAAGTGCAAGGGAGGGAAGGACATTTCTGTCAGAAAGTTTTAATGCACACATCAGGACTATATTTTAAAATAGGTACAATCTGCAAAGTATATGTGAGTCTGTTACAAAGAGGGGTGTGCAATCCGTAACATCTTCTATTAGTTATGAAAACAAATGGTGCCCCATTTGTGTTTGTAACTAATGTTATGAAAACGGATGAAGAAGCAAATGATTATAATTTGCTTTCATTTTTTTTCTTTTAAAAATAAAAAAAAAATGGTGCATATGCAAAATAGTCGCTGGGGCTATCCTGCACATGCGCAGAACGGTCCCTGGGGCCATTTTTTCACATGTGCTGTCATTTTAATTTTTTTGTATTAAAAATAAAATAATTTTTAAAAATCACGGCACATGCGCACATGGCTGACAGGCCGTTCTGCACATGCGCACCCTTTTGCAAAATGGCACCGGCAAAGGACTGTGCATGCACAGAATGGCCTGTCAGCTATTGGCGCATTCACAGTGATTATTTATAAAGTTCTGATAATTTTTTTTTTTTTTTAAATGGTAGGATCGTTTATAAAAACCCCTGAAAATGAAGGGGTTAAAAAAAAACAAAAAACTCTAGGGCTGCCTTCTGAACACCCCTGGTTTGCAAAGCCCAGGCCCCAGCCCGGTCCTGGCTTGTAAGTTTGAAAGGCCGCTCCCCACCCCTCTTGCACAGTGCCTCTCACCTGATATGTGCGGTGAGGGGGAAGACACCAGCCAGCTTTGGAATAATAGAACCTTAGATTTGGAAGGCACCTCAGAGGCCATCTAGTCCACCCCCCTGCTCAGTGCAAGAAATCCACAGCTACAGCATCCTTGACCGACGGCCATCCATCCACTGTTTTAAAACCTCCAGTGAAGGAGAGCCCACCACTGCCCTAGGCAGTATGTTCCATGTCGAAAAGCTCTTACCATTAGGAAGTTCTTCCTAATGTTTAACCGAAATCTGCTTCCTTGTAATTCGATCCCATTGGTTCTAGTCATGCCCTCAGGAGCAATAGAGAACAAATCTGCTCCATCTTCTGCGCAGCGTGACAGCCCTTCAGATATTTGAAGATGGCTATCATGTCTCCCCTTAGTCTTCACTTCTCCAGGCTAAACATATCCAGCTTGTTGTATTCCCTTAGGTTTCTCCCCTTCTATGCAAAGACTTACTCAGAGTTCTCTAGGCCCAAACAGCAGGCTTCTTTATTTTGGCATCAGCATACAGCACAAAAGGTAAACTGAAACTAAATTAGAACAATGAGGGTGGGGGATGGGTCTTCCTGTGGTATCTCCATCCCATAATACTAATGACTGCCTTGTTAACTCTATCCTTGCCACACAGCTCCTTTAACCTTTCCTCATAGAACTTGGTTTTCAGACCCAAAGTGACCTGTCAGGTGCTTTGGGGAGAAGCACTGGCTGGCCTTTGAAGGTGACAGGCCCCAGTTGGGACCACAGTGCTCTTGGATGGCACTTGCCAGTTTCAAAAGCAGCTTCCTGTCCACAACGCCTATCAGAGTTCAGTTCAGAGCTCTGGGGAGCAGGGGGGGGAGCCTTTTCCCACTCTTGAAACTGAACATCCCCAGATGGAGCACAGCAGAACTGCATTCTGCAGCACTCCCAGCTTTTCTGGGTAATGCTTGCATTTTGGGGCATCAAGTATCCAACTGGTCCTTGGGTAGCCCATCGGATACCCAATGGGGTGTCAGGAGATGCAGGCATTACCTGCGGGTTCTAATTTTAGTACCCAATGCAACTCTAATCTCAGCTCTTGAATGCTGTCTTTACTTATGTTCTACCCTCCCTCGTCTCCCCTCTCTTGTCTATCATAGATCGCAAGTTCCCCCCCAGGCAGGAACCTGCATTGAATTTAATCATTGCTACATGCCAGACACATTGTTATTAATAATAATATTAACTGCCAGATTCTTGGTCAGTCTCAGATTGCTGAACAGAATTATGTGGTTAATTATGTCTAATAAAGCATTCCTTTGTGAAACTCTTTCATTATCATAATTGCAACTGCAATTTGATTTCTGCTTTTTGTTGTTGTTTGTTTTGTTTTGTTTACAAATCTAGCAGGATTAATTAGTTTGACATTTGCACACTGAGGAATTACTGAGCTGTTTTGAAAAGAGACTGGTTTCCTCTTAATATTAAAAGTATATATTAAATGAAACCAATTTGTAGGCAAATTTTCTTTCCAATATGCAATCTGTATTGCGAAGCTGGGCTGTGATACTTTGCAGAAGAAGATGTTTAGAAGAGAGTGGAAATTGTATGGGTTTGTTTATATGTCTCAGCATTAGACAGAACTATTTCTTTGCAGCATATTCTATTCTATATGATGGAAAAAAAACAATTAGCCTTCAATATCTCCCCCTCTATGGTTTGTATTTTAGCCATCTCACTCTGATTTTTTCACAACCAAACTCAAATTCAGGTTTTCCATGTGAAAGCACTGGAACTTGCTGAAAGCAGGGATTCACATAAAAGGTCAAAGATGGTGTTTTCTTTTTCTCTTTTCTTTGAAACTACCTGTGGGATTTCAGGGGGAAAAGAATCCCAAATCCATTTAACAGTTTCATTGGTAGTAAGCTAAGCTTTAAATAACCTGTTTAGAAATATTTTACACAGCCAAAGACATAGCATAGCGTGAGTAGTGTGTGACATTTATAACACATATTTATATTTTCACTGGAGATTTTATTTCTTCTGAAATGTCCAGTTTTGCAGTAAATAACTTTTACTCATTCTTTTCCCTGTTTACAGAATGAAAATATTCACTTACAGAACCTTCCCACCTGTCTTCTTTGTAGCTGGTTCCATCTTCAACAAAGCCTTGAAATCATACTGTGTTAAACATTACTGGAAAAAATATGCATGTCAAGTTGGAAGACTTAAAATATGTTGGAGAATACATTCCACAACACTAAATTGCATGGAATTAGAGGTGAATAGAATATTAAAATGTAATGTTATATATGTCCAATTTTGCTGCTCCGATCCACATCCATTGGATCAGATATGAAGCCTTCTTTGATATCAGATATGTTTAGTTTGCTTCAGTATGGATCAGTCTGGTTTGGTTTGTGGGGAAAGAATCGGTCTGGTTTGCTATCGATCAGTCCGCTTTGGTGGTGGGGAGATTAGTCTGGTTCAGAACGGATTGGGTGAAGGAAATGATCTAGTTCAGTTTGAGGAGAATTACTCTGGTTTAGTATGAATGAGTTGAAGGAATCCATCTGATTTGGTTTGGGGAAAATTAGTGGTTGTATGGATCCGTTTGGGAAGACTAGGTCTGGTTCACTATTATCGATCTGGTTTGGGTTGGGAAGATTAGGTTTGGTTCACTATGATCGATCTGGTTTGATTTGGAGAGAATAGGTCTGGCTTGCTATGGTTAGTCTGGTTCAGGACATACAGGAATGACAGGGAGCTGGGTGGAATGAAAGATAAGACACCCCTGGGAGAGGCTAAAAGGAGGAGGAATTTGATAGAATTATGGGTGCTAGGCTCCCGGTAGTGGCTGAAATGACAGGGACAGAGCAGAATGACAGGTATGAGTGAATCGGGAGCAGCTGGAATGGTCTCATCCCCATCATTCCATCCAGCCCCCTGTCATTTGAGCGACTCCTGCTGCCCTTGCATGCGACATTCCACCCAGTCCCCATCATTTCAGCAGCTCCTGGTGTTCTCGCACTCGTTATTCCACCCAGCTACCCATCATTCTAGCCACTGCCGGTGCCCTCTCTCCCATCATTCCACTTAACCCCTAATCATTCCAGCCACTTCTGGTGTCCTAGCAACTCTTGTTTCACCTAGATCCCCATCATTCCATTTGCTACCAGTGGTCTCTTCTGTGCCATTCCACCCATCTCCCTGTCATTCTAGCTGCTCTTGGTGACCTTGCATCCACCATTTCACCCAGCTCTCCATCATTTTAGCAGCTCCTGGTGACACTTGTCTGTGTTTCCAACTTCTGTTTCAGATAATTGTCTTCCATTTTATCGGTTTGCTAACCATTAAGGGCTATTGTCATTCCCAAATCTCCATTACCTCTAACTGGTGATCCTTTGTCTCTAGTGTTTACAAGTGGTATTCCTTTTCATTTGTTTTATTACATTCTGTATCATCCTGGCAGGTCAACCAGACCAATCAGAACTGGACATACAATGGACCAGACTGAACACAGATGCCCAGACTGAACTAGCAAACATACTCAATCCCAAACTGAGCTCCCAACCAGACACACCACAGACCGGACTGAACCCAGACCAATCCAATGAACAACAGACTGAAACTCTAAACTGAGCTAAATGCCAGACACACCACCACAGACCAGACCATACCTAGGCCCTCTGATTGAACCAAAGAACAGACTAAATCCTGAACCAAACTGCCACCAGGGACCGAACCGTACCTGACCTGACCCAGACACCGATGAACAACAGACTAAAACTGAGAAACCAAACTCCGAACCAGACACACCACAGACTGGACTGAAGACAGACCAATCTAACCAAGCTGGCTAAAGTCCTACTGAACTGAACTCCCATACATACACTATGGACTAAACTGAATTTATGAACACTGAGACAAAACCAATGTACATCCCAAAAGAAACCAGACTGACACCCAAACAGAACCACTTTGGAGCTCTGCTCCATGATGACTTTTTCCTTCTGATCCAATCAAGAGGATAATGACCTTGAATGACATTTTCACTATCTGTTTTATCTCTACATGGAACACAGAGTGGCAACAGTGTAACTTTTAGGGATGCATGTAAATATCTCAGATGAGATGCACTGCATGTTGCTGTTTTTAAATACCTATAGCAAAGACGTTGGAACCTCTTATCCATGGGCTAAATTTGACCCATGACCATTTTCTATTTTGCTCCTTTCAAATTCATGAATCTGACCCATAGATCCAGCCCATGAAACACTGAAAGTGGGATCTCAGTCTGAGGGAGCAGAGATGAGGGCATGTACTCGAGGATAAGGGATGGATCCATGACAGAGTTACAGTATCTGTATCTGGACCCTCCCCAACCTGAGCACAGTCCTAAAATACCCCGCTCCAAAATCTTATCTAGCCTATAGAAATTGAGCAACATTCCAGATCCACCAAAGTCAATAGCAGAGCTGCTATTGACCACTAGAGCAATGATTTGACCTGCTGAGTTCACCTGAGAACTTAGCCATTTGGCTATTGTGTGGAATACACCAAGTTTGTCCACGGCTTGTTTCATCTGCTAAGCATAATCATAATCCCTGTTCTCCTTCTCATTGTCACAGTGAGAACTAGCAGCCCCCAAAGGGTATGTCCTCCAACTCCTTTCATACCAACTAGAATGTTTTTTTTGATGGAGGAAATACAGATGACCATTGTGGCTGATGGTGCTCTGAAAATATCTAGAGTCACATCCCAGATATCCTACCTGAAAAGAGAAATATCCTAGATAAAAAAAAAACATGGCCCCGGATTTTATTACTGAAGCTTGAAAAACAGAAGAATAAAACAGAGAAATAACATCCATTTTTTTTTCTTTATTTTTTTCCCCTTTTGACTTTGTGGAAAACATCACCAAATGGAAGCTCAGTACATTCAAAGGATATAGAATCTGGTTTATGCAGGAAAACAGAGGGTAATCATTTAAACCAATTTTTGCCTTATTGTAAGGGCTCACAGTCTTGAACCAAGAAAGTTGGGATATAATGCCAGAACACTGACCTCTGGGCTACTTTGAAGCTGCTCACTGGCATATACTCAGCAAAGCACTCCTGCAGACCTATGCCTCAAGTCCTCCGATCTTCCATTGGTGGGTGGGTTGGGGTTTAATAAGGCCTCAAACAGAAGTAGAACATGACTAAATCACCAGAAGGTTACCTGGCTGCTGCTCTGTGCTCTGACATTACAATTCTACTCTTTCTTATTTCAGACCTGCCAATCCTCCTCTCAGCCCATCTAGCATTACATTGGAGACACCTACTTTTTCCTGATAGGTTCATTGGCTTCTGACACAGCTTAGACTTCCTGATGCATAATTCTTGCTCCCTGGTTTGGCTCTGACCTTTTACTTTTCATCTGTTTCTGGTAATTGGTAGAAGACAACCAACCCAGTGTTGCTCCTCCTGGATCCCTGCCAAGAAGGGGGATTGAACTCAGCTCCCCTCAGAAATTGAAGGCAACCCTCTGCCCAAAGCGGAACGTCAGCGGCTTGTCTGCCGAGTAGATGGACTGCTGTCTGCCCCAGCCGGTGTTCCAGAGCACCACAAGCGGAGCTGTCCCAGACCAGGCAGCACCTGCTCCACCTCTGAAACACCTCACACCCTGGGGGCCCACCTTTAAATGGAGGGGACACCCAGGGGGGAGGAATGAGGCGGAGCAGAGGCATGCATACAGTCCGTGTAAAACCACCCATTAATGGTTCTTCGTATTAACAAGAATTAGGAACCCACTTGAATCCAGCATGGCACATTGTCACATGACTAATGCCCCCACTAATGCCTTTGGCACACCAAGACAAATGAGAATTACCCTCATAGCTCTTAGCTTTTTATTACTAGGATTTTCCATATGATTTCTCTGTAGTGGGTAATCATTTTCCTCAGTAATACACAGTCTTTGACTTCCTAGTTAGTGGCACAATAAACACAAATTGCATTTCTCCTATAAAATATTTACATAAGTGATATGAAAGCAACAAATCCTTAGATACCTTGACCGGTTGTTTTTTATTTTTAATTACCCAGAGCTCTATACACATATTTTAAGATTTAGCGAGAAAAATATTTATTTGATTATTAAACATTTATTAGCTTTTCTCCAGTACCAAAGAAAGATAATCTATTTTCCCTAGGGCAAAATGTTCAGATTTTACTTTGAAAATGCTTGTTTCCTTTAATGTGTTTATAATAGTTAATTAAAAATAAAGTGGGATTTCTCTTCTTTTCTTACTGGAAGCCACTAATCCAAGAGCCATCAAAATAAAAACGTGTGGTGGTAAATAATTGTTTCCCTTGCTACTTTAAGATAAACTTTAAGATCAATGATGGCTAAATTCTGCCCTCAGATGTTTGCACACAGCTAGCAATGAAATAATACAAGGGATAGAATGTGGTTTCTTATTGTCTTTCACAGACAAATGTTAGGTTAAAAATAACCAACCATGGATTATTTTTTCCCATTGATGGTACGAAGAGCTGCTGCTGCTGCTGCTGCTGCTGCTGCTGCTGCTATTACCACAACTACTACTACTAGTACTACTAATTTCTAAAGCGCTACTAGAGGTCCCAAGAAGAGCTGAAACAAGTACCTGCAAAACCGGGTACACCCGCTGAATTTGTGATACTAGTTTTGACTTAAAAATTTTGAGTAGTATTCAGTTCTCAAAACAATATTCGAACAGGTACCTGAATTATTAGAATACCAATTTTGGACCATTTTAAAACTTTCAATCCTGGGATTTTAACTTCCATTCCCCGATTTCTGGGGGAAAAATTGGGTAGTTTTTATGGTTTTAATGGTACTTGAAAACTTGAAATTTCATTTTTTCAGTACTTGAATTGTGTTTGGGTAGCAATTCGGATACTTGAAACAGTACCTGAAAATGTGAGTATTACCCATGGGTACCAAATCAGGTACCCAAATAAGTTCTACTCCCAAGATCTGATTTTACTGTCATTTATAATTTTTATAGCACTTTCAGTTTTCAAAATACTTTGCCGTCCTTATCTACTTCACCCTCATAACAGCCATGTGAGGCAGGTCATTGTTATTCCCATTTTCATTGACGGCGTAGATAGTGATTTTCCCAAAGCAACCCAACAAATGCATGGCTAAGTTAAGATTCAAACTGTGGTGAACAAGATGATCTAAGGCCGTTTTTACATGAGATACTCCCCCTCATGTCCACCCAATGGACACATGGGGGAGCACCTTTGTAAAAGTGGAAGTGGGTGGGCGCACGCTCCTGCAGCCCACCCATCTCCAGCCATCTCTACACAGAGCAACCGGTAAAAAAACAGGTTGCTCCTTGCGTGGAAATGGGTGGAGGTGGGCGGACATAATTATGCACCTGTCTGATGCCTTCCCCCATGCATGACCCCCGCACACAGACTGCTCCACCACCACAGTCCATGTAAAAAAGGACTAAATCCAACTCCTTATTCACTAGGGCTACACTAGCCCCCAGTTTTCAATTAGTTATTAAGATGTATAGTGCAGTGCATCAAGAATGATTACATCTACAATTATGTTAAATTCTAGCACAGAGTTCTCAGTTCTTTCCTGTGTGATCGCACTTTAAGATCTATGTATAACACTATGATATATAGGAAAGGCAGAGACTTGAAAGTATATCACACATATCAGTTGGGATCAAGAGCCAGCTGAAGTTGTCTTTCCCCAAAGTTTGGGAACCTCTGCTCTTGTGCTGTCATCAACATGCACAAGAGATGGAATGGGAAGAAAGTTTTTAGACATTCCCAGAATTGATTAAACATTACTTCTGATGAAATCTGTGAGCTTCTGGTGGAATTAATTAGACCAATGCTGAGTACTTTTGAAAACTTCCTCCAGAATTTTTGTCCATAAACCCAGTAGAAATTAATGGAGTTTCTCCCTGGAAATTACATTGGTGGCATTTGCAAGCATTACAGTTTTGCAAGGGCATGGACAGATAGTTTACCAATTGCAGATGAGTGCATGTACAATATTGCATGAACAGATGAGCAGGCCAGATTGAGACAACACTGAAAATCAGATCCTCAGCATTTTGTGTAATTGTCAAGGGAATAAGAACACCTGGATGCTTTAATTATGCCATTTGGAAAGTTCATCTATGGGGGAAAAAATCCTCAAATAATCCTCTCTGTTATTGTCACACTTCCTTTTATGAAACAAGCTCTGCCCCAAATGTGGTCTGTGGATAGGTGAAATTCTTGAATTAGATGAGTAAGAAGTCTCTCTGATATCCAGCTCTTGACAGGCACATAACACACATTTGGTTCTCTTTTAGGGTTTCTACCCTTTATTCAGAGCCCCATTTTTTTGAAGCCGAGAGTATACTAGCCAATGGTATCACTTTCACTTAAATGTGGGGGAAAGGAGCAGGATGACTTTAAGCCTCAGGGTACAGGCCTTCATCTGTTAATCTTAGTAGAAACTTGGACATTGACTTCAAACAGTGGATAATGATGAGCTTAGTACCCTGTTGTTAAAAAGGCAAATTTCCCCATTTGTTTCACTCAGCAAGGAGATGCACCCTATAAAGGCATGCCCTAAGCCTCCTTCCTCCCAGCCTCCTTCCTGAAGTTCAAGTGAGACATCTTTTCATTTGGGATGGGCGAAAGCAGTTCGGAAGTTCAGAGTTCGGCCCGAACTCAGCCTGTTCGGATGACCAAACCAAACTTCCGAACCGAACACTCAAACTTCCAAACAGTTCAGAAAAGTTTGGATGAGTTCGGGGGCAGGAAAAATGTGACTTTGGGTAGAAAAAACATGACTGGAAGGGGGAGGCATCTGAGGAGCAGACTTCCTGACACCAGGGGTGGACACCAGGGCCAAAAATACCGATACCGAAAAAAAATCAGTTTTGGTTTCAGTACAGATAGCATTTTTTTGAATGTTTGGCCAAGTTCGGCCGAACTGAACTCTGCCAAACTGAACAGCTGAACCCAAACTCGGGTTTCAAACCGAACGACCAAATGTCTGAACATCTGAACGGCATTCTTTTCGCCCATCCCTACTTTTCATTCCCCCAAAACCTTTTGTCCTTCAATTGGAATCATTCAAATAACCAACTATAGAACTTTGTTTACACTCTTTTTCACGAGTCCAGCTTCTCCTACAGAACACTAGCCGAAGAAATGAGCATTGAAAGTTCTTAGTCTAGATCTCAAAAGTTGGATGGGGATATGGGCATTCGTATTGCTCTTCCCTCAAGATGCACCCTTGCATACTAGCAGTGTATCAGAGCTCTCTTTCCTCAAGTCAGCTTACAGACTTCACAGACTGTGGAGCAGACTGTGACCCCTGCTCTGTCTCCCGGACTGTGGGGTGTGTGAGCTCAGGGGTGGGGTGTTGTATCAGAAGGGGTGCCCCATAGCGCTGAGCGGATTGCTGTGTAGGGGGCATGCATGCACAAATGTGTGTCGGCGTAAATTAACTGCATCTAGAGTAGGTGCAGTTTAATATGGGGTGTTGGACTGCATCCATAGTACAACTAGAAAAGGTACAGAGAAAGGCAACAAAAATGATCAAGGGTATGGAATGGCTCCCGTATGAAGAGAGGCTTGATAGGTTAGGGCTCTTCAGTTTGGAGAAGAGATGATTGAGAGTGGATATAACAGAAGTTTATATAATCATGAGTGATGTGGAACACATATATAGGGAATGGTTATTTACCCTATCTAATAGTACTAGAACAAGATGACACTCCATTAAATTAACTGGCAACAGACTTAAAACAAATAAGAGAAAGTATTTTTTTTTCACTCAGCGCACAATTAACTTGTAGAATTTATTTCCAGAGGAAGTGGTCAAGGCCAGTAATCCTGTTAGGTTTAAAAGGGGATTGGATAAGTTCTTGGCAGATAGGTCCATTAATGGCTATTAGCCAAGTAGGTTTTGGGACTATGGGTGTCTTTAAACATAAAGTTAATAGGCATCTGAATGTGTGTTTTGACCTTGATATGAACTGGTTTGGCTTTGTGTTCACCATGTGGCGCTGCTTAGAAACACAGCCCATCTTGGGGCAAATTGGTGTTTTGCTCACCACTCAATCTCAGCCCGCAAGTGCTGATGCCTCATTCCCCATGTTGTACCTGCTAACACACTGCAAGATATCATTAGACGCAATGTTGGCCACATGTTCAGCTATAACAAGCAAATTGTCCTTGTGATACAATGGTGTTCACATAGCGTGCTCAACCGGTGGCTAAATTGGTGTTGGGATTGTTATGGTGATTACACACAACAGCCAAACATGTGCTATGGGGTTTTGACACCCGATCTTTGTTATATCTAAATACACCCATAAGCTCTTATTATTGGAGACTGGAACAACAGAGAATGGATTGTTGTCCATTGTGACCTGTTGGGTACTTCTCCCAAGAGGCAGAGATTGGTCACTGTTGGAGACAGGATGTTGGGCTTGTCATGGACCATTGGTCTGACCCAGTATAGCACTACTTATGTTCTTATGACCACTTGGTTATTCCATCTGGCTGCCAGGTTCATATGCCGAGGGCATGTCAAGTGGTGTTTTCAATGGAAAACTTTGGAACTTTCTTCCCATGGAGGTTTGTCAGAGCTCAAGAATGATTTTTTTAAAATTCATTTTTTTAGGGTGTGTGTGTGNCTCTCTGTTATTGTCACACTTCCTTTTATGAAACAAGCTCTGCCCCAAATGTGGTCTGTGGATAGGTGAAATTCTTGAATTAGATGAGTAAGAAGTCTCTCTGATATCCAGCTCTTGACAGGCACATAACACACATTTGGTTCTCTTTTAGGGTTTCTACCCTTTATTCAGAGCCCCATTTTTTTGAAGCCGAGAGTATACTAGCCAATGGTATAACTTTCACTTAAATGTGGGGGAAAGGAGCAGGATGACTTTAAGCCTCAGGGTACAGGCCTTCATCTGTTAATCTTAGTAGAAACTTGGACATTGACTTCAAACAGTGGATAATGATGAGCTTAGTACCCTGTTGTTAAAAAGGCAAATTTCCCCATTTGTTTCACTCAGCAAGGAGATGCACCCTATAAAGGCATGCCCTAAGCCTCCTTCCTCCCAGCCTCCTTCCTGAAGTTCAAGTGAGACATCTTTTCATTTGGGATGGGCGAAAGCAGTTCGGAAGTTCAGAGTTCGGCCCGAACTCAGCCTGTTCGGATGACCAAACCAAACTTCCGAACCGAACACTCAAACTTCCGAACAGTTCAGAAAAGTTTGGATGAGTTCGGGGGCAGGAAAAATGTGACTTTGGGTAGAAAAAACATGACTGGAAGGGGGAGGCATCTGAGGAGCAGACTTCCTGACACCAGGGCCAAAAATACCGATACCGAAAAAAAATCAGTTTTGGTTTCAGTACAGATAGCATTTTTTTGAATGTTTGGCCAAGTTCGGCCGAACTGAACTCTGCCAAACTGAACAGCTGAACCCAAACTCGGGTTTCAAACCGAACGACCAAATGTCTGAACATCTGAACGGCATTCTTTTCGCCCATCCCTACTTTTCATTCCCCCAAAACCTTTTGTCCTTCAATTGGAATCATTCAAATAACCAACTATAGAACTTTGTTTACACTCTTTTTCACGAGTCCAGCTTCTCCTACAGAACACTAGCCGAAGAAATGAGCATTGAAAGTTCTTAGTCTAGATCTCAAAAGTTGGATGGGGATATGGGCATTCGTAGTGCTCTTCCCTCAAGATGCACCCTTGCATACTAGCAGTGTATCAGAGCTCTCTTTCCTCAAGCCAGCTTACAGACTTCACAGACTGTGGAGCAGACTGTGACCCCTGCTCTGTCTCCCGGACTGTGGGGTGTGTGAGCTCAGGGGTGGGGTGTTGTATCAGAAGGGGTGCCCCATAGCGCTGAGCGGATTGCTGTGTAGGGGGCATGCATGCACAAATGTGTGTCGGCGTAAATTAACTGCATCTAGAGTAGGTGCAGTTTAATATGGGGTGTTGGACTGCATCCATAGTACAACTAGAAAAGGTACAGAGAAGGGCAACAAAAATGATCAAGGGTATGGAATGGCTCCCGTATGAAGAGAGGCTTGATAGGTTAGGGCTCTTCAGTTTGGAGAAGAGATGATTGAGAGTGGATATAACAGAAGTTTATATAATCATGAGTGATGTGGAACACATATATAGGGAATGGTTATTTACCCTATCTAATAGTACTAGAACAAGATGACACTCCATTAAATTAACTGGCAACAGACTTAAAACAAATAAGAGAAAGTATTTTTTTTTCACTCAGCGCACAATTAACTTGTAGAATTTATTTCCAGAGGAAGTGGTCAAGGCCAGTAATCCTGTTAGGTTTAAAAGGGGATTGGATAAGTTCTTGGCAGATAGGTCCATTAATGGCTATTAGCCAAGTAGGTTTTGGGACTATGGGTGTCTTTAAACATAAAGTTAATAGGCATCTGAATGTGTGTTTTGACCTTGATATGAACTGGTTTGGCTTTGTGTTCACCATGTGGCGCTGCTTAGATACACAGCCCATCTTGGGGCAAATTGGTGTTTTGCTCACCACTCAATCTCAGCCCGCAAGTGCTGATGCCTCATTCCCCATGTTGTACCTGCTAACACACTGCAAGATATCATTAGACGCAATGTTGGCCACATGTTCAGCTATAACAAGCAAATTGTCCTTGTGATACAATGGTGTTCACATAGCGTGCTCAACCGGTGGCTAAATTGGTGTTGGGATTGTTATGGTGATTACACACAACAGCCAAACATGTGCTATGGGGTTTTGACACCCGATCTTTGTTATATCTAAATACACCCATAAGCTCTTATTATTGGAGACTGGAACAACAGAGAATGGATTGTTGTCCATTGTGACCTGTTGGGTACTTCTCCCAAGAGGCAGAGAATGGTCACTGTTGGAGACAGGATGTTGGGCTTGTCAAGGACCATTGGTCTGACCCAGTATAGCACTACTTATGTTCTTATGACCACTTGGTTATTCCATCTGGCTGCCAGGTTCATATGCCGAGGGCATGTCAAGTGGTGTTTTCAATGGAAAACTTTGGAACTTTCTTCCCATGGAGGTTTGTCAGAGCTCAAGAATGATTTTTTTAAAATTCATTTTTTTAGGGTGTGTGTGTGTGTGGGGGGGGGGGAAGCAATGCAAAACTTTCTCATTTGGTGAGGTACTTAGTGGGTGGGGATAAGTTCCTAATAAGTTCATTTGGGTTTTATGTTGTATATTACTATTGCTTTTAATTTTTAATTTGTTATTTTTACTGAATATCTCTGTTATCTGATTTCTCATCCTGAGACAGTAGGGTTTTCAAATTTATGGCTTAGCTGTAGGTTATTCATAGTCATATGGTATAGCCACAGGCTATATAATAAATATGCAGGCTATACATTTTTAAATAAAATAAAATAAATAAATCACAGTATTCTCCAAAACTTTCAAAGGAGTTCTGGTATCTTTCATTTTCTTTGGACTGTTAATTTATGTCTACTATAAATACAAATATTTCCCTCATGCTGGGTCCTAATCCTGTGCACGTGAGCCATCTGCATATCATGCACACAACCCCCTCTTTGGCAAATACGATGTGCGTTCATGAACCACATGCAACGTGCACTCGCGGCTTTTGGATCCGACCCCGTTATTAGCTTCTCTTTACCATTAGAGAGATTTACTAGTCTGTGAAGCTTCTCTTGCCTTTCAGTTTGTCAGTCAGCGACAGCTGATAGGTCACATAGCTGATACAGTCATGTCAATATGAAAAGCAGCTTAGCATTTGAAAATCTAACACTTGCTGTAATCATTTATTTCACTGTGAAAATCACCCTGAACTGTATATATTCTTCCAAGCATGGGATTTCTGATGCAAATTGAGAGGGCCTGTGAAATGGAGCAGGCAGCAGCTCCTTTAAGTGTGGACTGGTCATTGCTCTCGGCCTACCCCCTTGCAGAGTTAGAAGAGCATTATAGTCTGGAATTGCTGGGTGTCTGCTGCAGGCTACTGAGAGAGGAGGAAGTGTAGGACAAACAAGACAGTGCTAGGAGCTGTCCCTGGTACAATAGGAAAGGGCCAATGGAGTTTACCCCAATCTGAAATGCAATCTAGGCCCCCTCTGTCACGACATTGGCCACCATGGCCACCCATCATGAGGTGGTGTGGTGTGGTGTGTTGGGTTCAGTGCAGCTGGCTACATGTTCATTAGGCTTGCCGCCCTTCTGAACAGCCTGGCTGTCATCATGTTTGGTGAGTGACCTGGCCTGGTCAGCTTTGGCCTGGACCTCACCTGCACATTTGCACAGGCACCACCAGATGTTGACCCAGGATTGCCCCAAACCATGTCGACGGTTAGCCCAGGTTCAGGTTGTGATCCAGGAGACCTCTGGAGTCACAGCCCAGGCAAAGGTTCACCTGATCAGGAAAAGTGGGCCCAGGCATCTATAATGTTTGTTATGGCTCACTGTGACCCAGCCTGGATCAGGTCCACCATGTCTTAAGGGACGTAAAAGGTAGCACCAGAAAGGAGGAGAGTAGCACTAATGACTGCATTCATCAGGTATTGCATATGCACTGTTTTGAAAATGTAATAGCACCATTGAGCATTGCCATGAACATGTATCTTCATGGCAGTGTGAATGCAACCAGCTGTACCAGTATCAGTTTATACTTCCAGGAAGGAGCATCTCAACTTCCTTTTTCTTAATTTAAATGGAGTCTGTAGATCATTTAGCTGTGAAAACAGCTTTGACAATGTTAACTTAACCTGGAGGGAATGGTTTGCCTAAAAACACTGGGTAAAAACAGACATGGTAGTGCCCGCTTTGACCCACTGTGGCCTAGGACCCACAGGCATGTCTGTTTACATGCCAACAGATGCTAGCTTGGGACCGCCTCTCGGCAGGTTGGAATGCCACACATTTCAACATAAACCAGTATTTTTAATTTATTTATTTTCATTATTGATACCCCACATCTCCTGCCTACGTAGCTCGAGGCAGCTTACAAAAGTTAAAATATTTTAAAATATACATAAAATAATCATAAAAGAATAAGAAAATAAAAATTCCATCCTCCCCACCCATCTTCACCCACCCTTCACCCACCTCCCTCCCTAAAGGCTTGGTGGAACAGCCAGGTCTTGCACTGTTGTCAAAATGAGGAAAGGTCCGGAGACACACAGGCTGTCACCAGAAGGGAGTTCTACAGCCTCGCTTCTGTCTCTGAGAATGTCCTCTCCATTGTACCCCACCCCCCGTACCACCCAGGGGACATCAAGACAGATGCTCCTGGTGGATCCAGGTGTTGATCCAGGGCTCGGAGAGTGAGGCAGTTTTGCAGATAGGAGGACCCCAGACTGTATAGGGCTTTATAGGTAAGCACCAACACTTTCAATCAGGCCCAGAAGACTACCAGCAGCCAGTGCAAAGCTCAGAGCACTGGTATAATGTGCCAACAGCAACCTATCCCAGTAAGGAGACGGACTGCCACATTCTACACCAGCTGCAGTCTCCGGACCATCACCAAAGGTAGCCCCACACAGAGCGTGTTACAATAGTCTAATCTTGAGGTGATGAAGGCATGGATGACAGGGGCCAAGTTAGACAATATGCGGTAGCACTTGTGTTCAGTTCCACAATATCCACCTCAGGGCAGGGGCTGCCATGGCCAAGCACCATAGTTGGTTGCCATGGCTGTCTGTCATGGCAGGGTATGGGGGATTGAAAGCAGGGCGGGGGCAGGTCCAGATGCCCACATGTTAGTTTAACTCTCCTCCCTGCCCGGACTGTGCAGGCAGTGGAATAGCTTTCTGGTTGCAAGTATATTTGCTCGTTGCCCTTCCCTGACCCAGGACATATTGGTTGTGGTTTCTTGCCCCGAGCTGGACCAAAGAACTGCCGTTCTGTCCGCAGGTCTGTTTTTACCCAACGTGGAACTGTGCTGCCCCAACAGAGTGGAGGTTAGAAATAATGAAAGACTCCTCCCTATGCATTCACCTTTGGTGGAGCAGGTGCTATCCTTTTTAAGGGTACCCTGCCCAGCACTATGGACTCCACCCTCTTCTGGGATAGAAGACTCACAGGCTCAAAATACTTGACAGTTTACTACAGGGTGGGAGAGAATTAGGAGCTCTGGCAAGATAGACTCATGCAGTGAATTCAACTGTCCATAGTATTGGATAGAGCTGAAATGGGTAGCACACTTGCTGTTGCTACCCACAGATAATATCAGCAATTTGGGGTAGTGTGTCAAGTGCCCAATTGGTACCCAGATATAGAGCCAAGCACCTGATTATTCCAAATCCCAGGTTATATCCATTACTGATTTTTCTAGATTAATGAGCAATAATGGTATAGAAAACTGCTAAATTGGTATGGGAGGTCACTAAATTGGTACATTTAGTAGCCTGTCGGGTACTGATTTTGATTCTGATTCATGTCAGATGTTGCCAAGTCTAATTGAGTACTGTTGTTCCTACAACTAACCCAATTTTTACAGGTAAGCCCATTTCAGCTCTATACTGGGGTAGGGGTGTGCACCAACGACCCATGTCATTTTTCATTTTTGTTTTTAAACTGTCATTTTAGTTATCATTACTAACAAAATTTTGTTTTTTGCTATTGGTGTCTTTATCAGTACTGGTATCGATTCCAAGTGATAATGAAGATTTTGTTTTCGGTATCAATTCCATTGGGTATTTTCAGATGTTACGAGATCACGCTCAACCACAGTCAATACCCTGTGGTGGGGAATGGTCCCATAATGTCTGTTGGGAAACCGGAAGTTCCCCCCCAGATATTTTCCACAGTCAATCACGGTGGGGAATCACATTCACCACGCGATCGGTGCCGGCCCCACCGGTTCAGCCGTAAATGTGATTCCCCACCGCAATGAAGGGGCCTGTCTCATCTGGATGGAAATCGCAGCGGGGAATCCCCGGCGGGATTCCAGGCCGTGGTCAATTCGGGCAGGCGCTGCAGCCGCATTGGCTGCAGCACATGCTCGTCTCCCTAGAGGGTGGGCGACGGGGGACCATGGGGGGGTGGGGCTGAGCGGCCGCATGTTGCACCACGCGGCCCTGCCCTCTCCCCAATTTCCCGCCGGGATCAGCCAGCACGTCTGTTGGACATGCCTGGCGGGGAATCATTTGGGTGATTCTGGGACAGGGTGAATGCCGCCCCGTCTTGTCTGAAATCACCCATTGTGGGCTTCCACCAGTGGTAGAAGTGCCAGAAGAGACCTGCTCCAGAATCTCAGAAGTTGAACTCCTTCCTTCTTTTCTCATTATAATGCAATAGTAATAATAAGTGCACAATGACAATATGAAAAATTACTAATATGTATGTCTAACCTAAACCTACACCTAATAACCTATACTATATGCAATATATTCCTATCTAAGTATCTATATCAATAGGATAGATAGGTATTTTATTTGTTAAAAACCTAGTACCTACTAGTATCAATATAATATCTAATCTAATCTATATATCTATAATATGGACGGGAGAGACAGACAGGTGAAGGGGAAAGGAAAAAACGATATGGTATATCTATCTCTATTATCTGTTCTCTGTTCTCTCTCTCTCTCATCTATATACCTAAATCTATATATTTATATGTACAGGGGGAGGCAGACAGGGGAAGGTAAAATAAAGGGTATAAGGAAAGTTAAGGTAGAACACTGAGGGCTGGGGAAGATTTTTAGTTCAAGCAACACCAGGGTTCTGTAAATACAACCTGACATAGCAAGAGCTAACACAGAACAAGAGTCAAACAGCCAGGCATTGCAACATATAGGATTGCAGTGCCCTCCCCAGAATCCCCATGATTGGTTCTGGGAGGCAAGAGGCATTGAACAATCACAATGTGCTATGCAACCTGCTTGGGACCTGCTTGCACTGCTCGTCAGTCAGCAATTACATCCATCACATCCTTCCCCTTCAATCTAGGGCTGAAAAGTCAACTCCCTTTTCTACGCTGCTATTGCATTCTGCCATTTCAAAATTGCCCATGACTTTCTGCAGGTTTTCCACAGGCATTTCACTAATTCCACTCCCTTTGCTTTTTGACATCGGAATTATCAGAAAATAACAAAATAATCTCAGAAAGTGTTGGAAGAAACATTGTTCCGCTACTTCGCACCGTGAACACATGTTGGAAAGTGCCAGTGGAAATAGCTGATTGAAAGTAGCGGAATGGCAGAAGTAGCAGAATGAAAATAGTGGAATAAACATCTCTACCACACTGTGCTGCTCATTGTGGAAGAGCTCTTTCTGTTGGAAACAGCTACTGCAGCAGCTTGCCATTCCAGCCCTACTCCCATCACAGGCTCAGTTTAAGAGTTCAACACTGTTTCTGACTCCAAGATGTCTGTCCCCCCTCCCATCTTCACATTTCTCTCCAAAAAACACCTGCCAGGGAATAACAAAATCAATAGCGACTTTTGTTATCATTATTGATTTTGCTATTATTTATCTTTGTTATCATTATTGCAATAATAATAATGAAAACTAAGAATTTGGTTATCATTATCAATATAATGAAAATGAAGTGCACACCCCTACCGGAGGGAAGATCCAAAGAAAGTGGTTCTAATTCTTGCAACAGGTCTAATTCCTCATTAGACAGTGAAGTTGAAGGAGAAGGTGCTAGGAAGACAACATTAAGGGCGGTTTTAGACGAGACGCAAATGGTGACTGAGCTTTTTATCAGCAGCCATTGTTGCCGCTCGGCTAAAACCCTGGCGCTTGCGAACGCCGGATCTCTGCTGCGTGAAGCCGGCCCGGCGATCCTGCCCCTGTCAAGGTGGATCGCCGCTGTGCCAGCTTCACACCGCACTTCCGGGTTCTTTGCCCAAGTGCGCATGCGCAGAAGGGCGCGCATGCGCACAAACACTCCACGCCATGTCTGATGCTCTTCTGAACATCAGACATGGCATTGAGAGGAAGGTGGGTGCCCAATGCCGGCACGGAACGATCCTGCTTGTGAGCGGGATCATCTAAAACCGCCCTAAGACATCCCCTCCTGGGGACAGAGCTTACTGGGTATGCCACCCATACATCTTCTGCATAAATAATGGATTAATTTGCGGTTCTGTCCAATAGAATCATCTAAGCACTTTCCCTAACCCTAAAACCAGCTAATGCAATACATAATACTAACACTTTAACATGTTAGGAAATCTTGACGTGAAATACATCAATCAAATATGTATTTCCAATGTACCCATCCTCATGGTATCTATATATTGCATCCAAAATTAAGATTCACAATGAATGCACATGTTAATGATATACACTTAACTAATTTATCAATTTTGGGGTGCAATATTAATCCATTGGAATCAATACAGGGTGTTGCCATTATTTCAATAGATTAAGTGTTGAAAGCTCTTAATTTCAGATATTTAGGATAGGTTGTTCTTCTGTCACTGTTTTAGAAGATTGAAAAACTATATAAATGAAAAAGAGCTTGCAGTGTACTATGAAGAAGAGCTTGAAATATAATATCTAGACTTCCTAGAGAAGGCCACAACATAGGATCATTCCCTGCTCTTTTCTCTCTGTCACATGAGATGTTTCACTTCAAGGGTGGACACCCATTGATAGTGCTGGGGTTGCAATGGCTTGTCTTGGGTGAGAAATAATTATTCAGATTATTCATTTAAATTATATTTACCCAGATGGAAACTGACATAGATTACAGCCCTTGCCCAGTTTATGGTTTCTTTAGAATGGTTGCAACTATTTTGCCAATTTAAGTCAGGTGAATCAAATGAAAATATTTGTGTCTTTGGGTGTTTTTACATGGGCTGCATTGGGTGAGGGGGTCTGTATTGATGCTGGTGTGTGCAGTGTGGGCAAGTTCATATGGGCACACACGCATCCACAACCCATCAACACGCATGGAGCAGCATCCGTTTTTGTCGGTTGTTCCATGCGTGTTGGTGGGTGGGTGGTGGGTGGGAATGTGTGTTCGGTGGGAGTGCGCACACACACACACCCCACATGAGCATCCGCCACGTCTTTCACACGGGACTCACCATGCATGAACACCCAGATTTCTGGATGTTCATGCGTGAGTGCGTCTTGTGTAAAAAAGGCCTTTCTTTTGACTAAATATCCTTTCCCGATAATTTTTTCCAAGACATCCTCATGAAGCTCTTGCAATTACATCTGACTCCTGATTTTCTTAAAACTTCCCAGCTCTTTCCTTTATATTCTGTTGCTGTGCATGATGTGGTATCACTCCATACCCTTATAAAAATATCACTGGGGGAAGAAAAAAAACAAGCGACCAGAGTAAATAATTAGGAAGGGGCCATGTTATTTATAATAGGGCACCTTGTGAATTTTCACCTGACTCCTCTCCCCAGCTCACCTTAGCAGATGTTGCTGTATCTCTTAGGAATGTTTTAGCCTTCATCACTTTATTTTCTAACTAAGTAACCAGCTGCTCAGCTGTGGAAATATCAAGTTCTGGCAAAAGGCATGCCTACTTCAGAAATTGGAAAACAAATCAGAGGAGCTGATCTGTACCAGCATGGTAATAAAATAATAAAGCATGCAGTCCTTACTTAGGCAAAATTCCTATTGATGTTGATCTGCAGCTATTCTCAACACATGACTCACTCAGGAAGAATGGTTTCAAAATCTTGCATAGGATCCTAAATGCAGTTGTGCCAGTGGCATTCCAATGAAGTCATTTTGCCTTACTTTAAAATTACCCACTTACAGGTCTGTTATGTGTCTTCTTGGCTTGAGTTCTCATTCTAAAGTACACTCTTCCCAAGGTGAACTGGTTACCCTAGATAGACTGGAAGAGAAGACAACCTCAATATTCCATTCAGTTCTAATTTTGAGACAAATGTTTATTAGAAATCTAAATTTCCAGTGAAATATTTTTAGCTGGAAGTCCAAATTATGCTGGAACAGATAAACACTCCCCTCCTTTTGAATGATTCCACAAAACGGATTAATCGGCACTCCCAAATTTAACTTATAAATGTGTTAATTAATCTGGGAAAATAGGGCTGAATCAAGACTGAAATTGTATTCTCATGAGAATGAGCTAGGTTCTCACACCCCTTGGCAAGTTCCCCCTGGCATTCTTGGCAGGTTTTTTGAGAATCTCACGGAATTCTTGAAAACCTGAAAAAAGTTCTGTGCATGAACAAAATGGTCACCATGGCCATTTTGTGCATGCAAGGCCACCTGTGGCCATTTTTAGGGGTGTGCATGTCATTTTCGTTATATCAATAGTGAAAACAAAATTTGTCGTTTTCATTACGGTTATTGCAATCACGAAAATGACAAAAAATAACAAAATCAATAACGATAATGAAAGTTGTTATTGATTTTGCTATTGCCTAGAAGCCTAGCAGGTATTTTTGGAAGGTAATGTGGTGAGGGGAGGAGGGAGAAGACATTTTGGAGTCAGAAATAGGGCTGAACTCTTGAACTGGACATGTGATGGGAGGGGAAGGACCTGATGGATGTAATGAGCAGTGCAAGCAGGTCCCAGGCAGTTGAATGGCACCCTATGATTACTCAATGCCTCCTGCCTCCCAGAACCCCACCCAACCCTACCCCTCTCCCTCACCAAATGCCTGACGGAGCAGCCAGGTTTTGCAGTTCTTATGAAAGGATGGAAGGTCCGGGGCCAGACGTGCCCCTACCGGGACGGAATTTCATAGGTGCAGCATGGCCACCGAGAATGCCGTACCCTGTGTGGCCCCCCGGGAAAACCAGGGGACCTCAAACAGCATGCCCCTGGATCACAACAGGGGCAGATCCAGAGGTGGTCTCGCAGATAAGCAGATATATAGAGATTAGATATTAATATACTAGGCTGTTTCATTATATATATTAGGATTATAGGATAGGAATATTTTGCATTATGCACAAGTTAGGTTTAGCTTAGATTGTGTGTGTGTGTGTGTGTGTGTGTGCGCATGTGTGCATGTGTACACACACAGAATCTAAGCTAAACCTAACTTATGTATAATACAAAATATTCCTATTTATATATATATATATATATATATTTCTTCCTGAGTGTATACACACACACACACTCACACAAAATATATTATATAAATAAAACTAGATATTGTGTGTATACCAAAAACGAAAACTTCATTTGAAATTGGTACCAATACCGACGATGGCAACAATAACAAAAAACGACATTTTGTTATTAACAAAAATGAAAATGACACATTTTAATAACAAAAACGAAAATGAAAAATGAAAAACGACATGGGGCACACCTCTAGCCCATTTTTCCCATGCACAGAATGTTTTTTGATGTTTTTCAAAAAGTTTGCCACAGTCTTGAATCCCTCAAATTTCTCTGTGCTTGCGCAAGATGGCCTCCTCAGCCATTCTCCACATGTGCTTCCCCCTGGAAGCCATTTACACATGCACAGACCATTTGGGGGCCATTTGAGAATGCCGGTGAGCATGCCGATTCTAGCAAGATTGTCAAAAACCTCTGTGAGAATGCAATTCTAGCCAAGATTCTCGAGGGGCTTGAGCACTCACTTTGACTCTAGTATATACAAGTGATTTAAAATTATTTTGGAATCTGAAAGTGTTTTCATACGTTGTACAAGCAAAGAGTTAAGAATGTATTGAAACTTTTTATAGAAGAAAAGAAGGGGGATAGTTAACAGGCTCAATCAACAGAATTTATACAAGCAGCACACAAAAATGGAATGTATGCAACCTGTGCTCAACCATAACACAACCTATCTGGAAAGAGTGCCGCACGTGCACTACATGCATGTGAGCTGTCCTCAGCATGCGGAAACTGAGGATCAGGTCCTGTGTTATTGGTTAACACTTAAAAAAAAAAAAAAAAGACAAAATACTGCAGAATCACTGCAGACATTTCCGAGCCCATTCTGTTTTATAATGGTTGGATTTTGTTTTTTGAGTTTATTGCAGAATTATTTTCATAAACAGGATAAAAAAGAGAAGAATTTAAATTTAATTTAGATTCTGCGACTTATGCCATGTACCTCATGATTTGTTACAAGAAAGAAATGCAGAAACATTCTTTGGAATATGTATGTATAATTTGGTTACTTGGAGCAAGTGGGACCTAATTAGTGCAGCATACTTAGTGGCTAGGGATCTGTACACCAGGGACAATATAGATTTGAATAATGTAGAAACTTTGTCATGAATACTAAAGTTACACATTTTCAATTTTCATCCACAAAATTTTCAACACAAACTGGGGATGCTGCTGGCTAAATTGCTTATATGGCACCTACAAAGGAAAGAGAAAAACATGGTCATAATAGTCTTTCCAGTTCAGAAATTATTCTTGAGATCATCTAAGTCTCTTGATCCACAAACAAAGACATCCCTGGTTGGAAAACAAGAGAAGAAAAGACTGCCATAATTTTAGCAACATGGAAGACATGTCTGAGCCCATTATGTTTTATAATGGTTTGATTTTGTTTCCTGAATTTATTGCAGAATTATTTTTAAAAACAGGATAAAAAAGAGAAGAATTTGCTCCACTAAGGCCATTTTTACATGCCCTCCTCCTCACGCTCACTGTTCAGGCGGGTGTGCAGGGGGGATCCATATACATGGCCGGCGGTGGGTGGGTGGATGGCTGTGCGCCGGGTGTGCGCCCGTGTAAACACCACTGGTGGTGGATGTTTGTGCATGTGTACTCCCGGAGGACACCCATCTCCACCTTTCGCACATCCACCTTCACCCACAGAGCCCTCTGGTAAAAAGGAGGAGGCTCCATGGGTGGAGTTTGGGGGGTGTCTGTGTAAATGGACACACACACTCCTCCACCCACTGCACCAAAACATCCCCACACACCCCCCAATCCATGTATTAACAGCCTAAGAGTGGCTCCATTTATGAACTATGAGTATAAGAATAGTTTTTAAGGCCTTTGAGCCCATGGGGAAATCTGGTCAACAAAATCATATACAGCAAGAATGATGTGGAAAATATATTTATTTATTTATTTATTTATAAAATAATTTAATAATTCGCCCCTCCTGCTGTAAGCAGCCCTGGGCTGCTTACAATATTAAAACACATAAAAACAGTAAAATCATAAAGTACAAAAAAAAAGGAGGCACCAAACCAAACCTTCCCTCTCCCCCCCCATATCCACCCTACACCATCTCCCAGCAGGCCTTAACCAGACAGGATGGGCACAGATCAAGTTCACAAAAGGTGGCCCTAACAAACCGAAGAACATCCCCCACCCCGGCGGATGACACCAGTTGAATTTGATCCCATGAAACTGGACAAGGCGGGGCTTCCACACCCTCTGGTTCACCCACTGCAATAAGTGCGGTGTCGAAGTTGTGGTGTATCCAAGCAATTTTCTCTGCAAAATAGTCACCAAACCTGTCATAGTGGCAATTAGATATCTCCAATTCCAGGGGGAGGGAAGGAGGACCGACCAACCCTCTCACCAACAGAAAAGTTCAGCTGGATGAGATTTTGCAGAGCCTATACAGGTAGCAAAAAACTTCTTTTTTGTTGCCCTTACAGCTACAGCATTGGCATGCAAACTGGCTTTATGCTGCAATCTGTTAGCTTCAACACGCAAATGGTGCCACCATCACTCCAACCACCACCCTTCCCACTTCGGCAACCTCAGGCCTTCTACAAACCATGGAGGCCTGAGGAGCTGACACTGAGGGAGCGGATGCCTCAGAGTGGTCCAGTTGTGGCCTCCAACAGCCAGGTATTCTATAAAGCCACCTGACCATGGGATGGGTGGTTGTCAAGGTCAGAAGGTAACTCTCCAAGAACTTTCCAGAACTGCTTGGGTTCCATTCGTCTCTGGGGATGAACCATCCAAATTGATTCTACATCCACCCCCCACCCCCTGGGGGGGCAGACATGCACCAGGGGATGTGCTCGAAGGAGGTAATGATCTGTCCATGACAAAGGTTCTACTGACACCTCCCCCATTAATGAATCACCCGCCTCAAGGCTGGTGCAAAAAATCAGGTACAGGGTAGGCCCTTCATCATGCGTTGGGCCGTTGACAATTTGGAACAGGCCCATGGTTTCCATGGAGGCCATAAACTCATGCTCCACAGCACCCAGACTGGCGTCAACATGTATATTGAAGTCCCCCAAGACTAATGTCTTCAGGGAGCGCAACACCACGTTCGACACTAGCTCTGTCAGGACGAGTAGAAATGCTGCTGTACAGGTAGGTGCATGGTATACTAGCAACACCCCCAATCTGTCCCCCACCAAATCAGATACAAAATGGAGGCCCTCTACCCCCCATATGGCGTGAACCGGATACCTCCTGACAGACCACAAATCTTTACAAATAATGGCTACACCACCACCCCCATCCCTCCAATCGAGGCTGATGCTGCACGGAGTACCCAGGCGGCACAAGGTCAGCCAAAATAGGCCCTGACTCCTCATCCAGCCAGGTCTTTGTAATGCATATGAGGTTGGCGTCATGGTCCACTCCAGGATTAAATCATGGACTGTAGTGGATTTATTAACCACTGACCTCGCATTCAGCAGCATCAAATTCCGGCCAGGGGTCCTCTGATCATGAGCCACTTCATCACATGCTTGGGGAAAAGTGAGAGGGACAGGCAACAAACACCTGACTCTAATATTTATACTGATAATTTTTCAAAAACCCTTGCAATGTAGTATGTGATAATAGAGTGGCAGGCTGCCCCCATTAAGGCTGAAACAAGATATCTACCTAGGTGAAAAGCTGTCCAAGAATAAGCTTCTCAATGAGATTTTCCATCTTGAGAATCTTTCAAGAATGAGCATTCTTGCTGTCATTCGCACGAGATTCTCAAAAATGACTGCCGGGCAGCAGCACATGCATCCATGCGGATTGGATGCGGCGGAGCAGACTGAAACTCAACCCAGATAAGACGGAGGTGATGGTGGTGGGGAGGGCGAAGGGGGTGGTGGCCCCCCTGGTTGGGGGGGTTTGCCCCCCTGTAGCTCAGCAGGTCCGGAGTCTGGGGGTCATATTGGACGCAGACCTGCGGCTGGAGCGGCAGGTGGAGGCAGTCGCCAAGGCTGCCTTTCGCCAGCTTTACCTGGTACGTAGGCTGCGTCCGTATGTCTCTGGCCCGGACCTGGCCTCCCTCATCCATGCCTTCGTCACCTCGCGGCTCGACTACTGCAACGCGCTCTACGTGGGGCTTCCCTTGTTCTTGGCCCGGAGGCTGCAGCTGGTGCAGAATGCGGCGGCTCGTCTTCTTACGGGGACGGGTCGCCGGGAGCACATTACACCGGTGCTCCGAGCGCTGCACTGGCTGCCGATAGTGTGCCGGGCCAAGTTCAAGGTCCTAGTGATGATCTATAAAGCCCTATACGGCCTTGGCCCCTCTTACCTTAGGGACCGCCTCGCCCTTCGCGCCCCGGAACGGCTCCTGCGGTCTGCCGGGGGTGCCCTCCTGGAGGTCCCCCGTGTTAAGCGGGGGGCCACGATGGAGCGAGCATTCTCGGTGGTAGGGCCGCGGCTGTGGAACTCCCTTCCGGAGGAAGCTCGCCTGGCCCCAAGCCTTTTGACATTTCGGCGGAACTGTAAGACCTGGCTGTTTGCCCAGGCCTTTGGGAGGGAGGGGGGGGTGATTTTTAATCCCCCACCTATGTATTTATTTATTATTGTATTTTGCCCTGTTTTATTGATGTATTTTATATTTGTATTTTAATTGATTTTAAGTGCTTTTATTGTTAGCCGCCCCGAGCTGCGTTGCAGGAGGGGGCGGGATTAAAATCTATAAAATAATAATAAATAATAAATATAATGGCCACAACAACCATTTTGCACATGTGCAGAGCATTTGGGGGTTTCAAGAAGCTTGTGAGATTCTTGCGAAATCTCAGAAAGCACTCTATACATGCACTTAATAATGAAAAGACACACAAAAAAAGGAAACAAAACTAACCTTGGAGTCCAGATGGGGAGTACCAGGCCCTGACCAAATTGTGTGGCCATTCAGTCCAGAAAGAGATGGGCTCCAACCTACCCTCAAGCAAGTGGTAAGAGGAATCTTTTTCCCCCCTAAGTCAACCACCTTCCTTTCAGACAAGCTTTGTCTCAATGCTCCGTCCTCTCTGATGCTTTCCCAGATGCTATTAAACATGCCAGACTGAAGATCTTCCCTACAGTCACAGTCAAGCTAGTGAATTAATGCTTTGCTCACCTTCTTAGCCTGTGATATTTTGCATTCCATCGTAGTAATGATTTATCAAAGAAACATTGCTTTTTGTACACCGATAAGGGTTTATTTGTGAATGGCCATACTCATTGATTTCTACATACATAATTCTCTTCTTAGCAGATCTTTTGTTCTGGGAAATCATTCTTCTGTCTGAAAAATCCACTCCAGAAACACAGAAGCAAGTGTATTTCTCAAAGGGCCCACATAAGGCCACTAAAACAGTTTAGAAGGTAAACATAGGGATGTGCAAATGCGGTTCAGGTGTTCGGTGTTCAGCCCGAACTCGGCCCGTTCAGATAGCCAAACAGAACAACTGAACCAAACACCCGAAGCCCCGAACAGTTCGGCTGCATTCGGATGAGTTCGGGCACATTCAGGTGGGAAAAGCATGACTGGAAGGGCTGGGGGGGGCAGCTGAGGAGCAGACTTCCTAGCACCAGGGGTGGAGAGGTTTGTACTAGCATCCAGCCTGCCCAATCACCATCCCTCTTTTCCTCAGACCACTGGTTTCGCACTCTGCGATTGGCCATGGGCTAGGCTGCACAGAGCCAATGGGCTTGTGGTAAGATGGGTGTAGCAAGCAACAAAAGTAATTGCTCTCCCCCCTTCCAACTCCTTCTGAGCTATCCACTAGGGATGGGCGAATGCGGTTTGGAAGTTCGGAGTTCGGACCGAACTCGACCAGTTCTGTCGACCGAACCGAACTTCCGAACCGAACTCGATTTCTGAACCGAATCAAACCGAATTTCCGAACTCAGTTCTGTTTGCCCATCCCTAAAAGATAATATTCCATTTAGTTCAATGGGGTTTGAATTTACGAACTTTGTTCAGAAGTTCGGAGTTCAGACTGAACTCGAATAGTTTGGTCAACCAAACCAAACTTCCGACTCAAACCGGATTTCCGAACTGAACCGAACAGAACCTAATTTCCGAACACGGTTCTGTTCACCCATCCCTACTAACCACTGTTCCTGTCAGCAGGCGTTTTCAGAAGTCTCCCTCTAAGAGCAGTTTGTGTTCCTCCCAATCCATTGCCATCTTCTTCCTATTTCAACCATTTCCACACATTTACCTCCATAGTTTCATTTCTTTAGATTTGATTTGATAGATTTAGGTGTTATTGTTATTTTTTACCCTCACTGTGTTCTTTCTCCCTACTCTCCATTGAATCCTTCCCTCCTCCCACTATATATTCCATTCCTGATTCCCTTCCCCTGTTTTCAGATTTATTAAGACTAGCATTAGATTGATTTAGGTTTCATTTCAGTTTTGTACCCCTCCCTGTGTTGTTTGTTGTGAGCTATCTGTGTCTCCCCCCGCGCCCCCGGTATCCTTGTGTGTGTATATATATAGAAAGATAGATAGATACCATAGATAGATAGTTGTAGGAATTAGCTTAGTTATAGAGATAGCTAGAGATAGTGTGTAGTGATTCAGTTTTAATATTTTATAGCGTGTTTGTAGGACTAGGCCTTTGCAGATATTAGATAATATTCCATTTAGTTCCATAGGTTTTAGATTAGTTAATAGTAGTTACAGTTAGTGTAGATATATATAATATTAGATTACAATTTTGAATAAATAAATAAATAAATAAAAATATAAAATCTTCCTCTGCATTCTTTGGCCCTTTTTACACAGACATTCTAACACCCATAAAATGGGTGTTACCTTTTATTATACATGTTGCAGGGCACCACTGCAGTCAATCACCATGGGCTCTGTGCACACACAATGCTTCCACCCATTTCCTCTGGATGGGGATGGGTTTGGCTGGTGGGTGGGGAGCATTTCCCTGGGTGGAGATGGGTTGGGGCGTCTGTGTAAACGCCACTTTCGGTAGGTGTTGTGAGTGTTTGCTCCTGGCCAACACCTATCTCCACCCCCCCCCCCGAGCAACGGACGCCACTGCCGGCACACGCCATCCCATGACAGGGGCAGTCTTTGGACAGGGATCCTCCTCAGTCTGGACTGCTGCTGCTGAGGTGCTGTCCCTCCCTCCAATGCCCGGCGCCCACCCTGCCTCTCTCTCTCTCTCTCTCTCTCTCTCTCTCTGGTCTTGGCTGGCCTATCTGACTGACCTCATGATACAGGGTAGCACTGGGTAGCTGTAAGCCTGCCAGACGGCCTCTAGCTAGACGATCTTGGCCCGCCTATCTGACTGGCTCTCTCTCGCATGCACTGCACAATCTTCGTCAACCTATCTGAGTGCCCTGCCAAGGTCCCAGCCTGCCTTCCGTACTGCCTCTCATGCCATGCTGCCTGTCTGCCCACCCTGGTTGCCAACCTCGAACCCTGATTCAGCCTGCCTTCCGCTGCTCGTGCCATGCTGCCTGTCTGATGCTTCTGCCGCTGCTGCCTCTCCTGTGCCATGGGTTCTGCTACCGGGAAATCCAATGTCTGCTGCTGCTCCACTGATGCCTGACAACCTGCAATGCCCAGCCAAGTAGGGGTGCCAGGCCAGCCACCAAGCCCCAAGCCTTCTAGGCCTCTGCTGCTGCTGCTACCTCTGGGTCTGATGGCCAGCCATGCTGTCACAGGCATCCCTGGAGGCCAAGTGCTGAGCCTGTTGCCTGGGCAAGACGGGGTGTCAAGCATTAAGCTTTCCCAGTCTCTGCTGCTGCTTTCTCTCCAGTGGCCTGCCATCATGCCATGCCCCCATGGACACCCCAGGAGCGCCCCAAGCCTCTGCTGCAACTGAACTTTCCGAACGTTGGGGGGGGGCAACTCTGCGGGACTGAATCCATGAACCTGAACTAAGTTTTCCAGCTGAACGGCAGAACAACCGAACTCCATTCTGTTTTCACATCCCTAGGTAAAGAGTAGGGCTGATGCGGCAGCAGCTTTTACCGTGCCGCGATTCCGTTCCGCCATTTCGGAACTGCCTGCGCCACACCGTGACTTTTCTGCGGATATTCCGCTAATTCTGCCGGAATTCTGCAAATCGTGGAATTGCAGAAAAATTGCGGAAAAATTGCGGAAATTGCGGGAAACTGCTATTCCGCTATTTTTTGGCACTGGCGGAATTGCGGAAATAGCGAAAATGTCATGTTTCCACGATTCCACTAAGTTGCGGAATTAAATAAGCGGAACCGCGGAATGAAACCGCGGAATGAAAGCCTCTGCCATGCCGTTCCACTAATTGCAGAAACACTGTTTCCGCCGGAAATAGCTACCGCTGCGATATTCCGCTACAGCCCTAGTAAAGAGGATGTAGCTAAACAGTGATTAAGGCATTATTCTTAGAAACGAATCCATAGTTTTGTATCTAAGGTTTTTTTTTTTTAAAAAAAATTAAATGGTACTGGCAATGTGCCTCATACAACATTACATATCAGGAAGACCCACTTTTGCTTCCAGTGAAATAAAGGATAAAATCCCACTGAGTTAACCAGGAGGAAACTCTTCAATGACTGTCATAAATTTCTGTTCAAAAAGACTGCTGACAGGTTGTGATAGGCTGATAGTGTGGCAGTGTTTCATTAATTATTTCTCATCCATACATTTTTTTGTAAATCATGAAATTACTTTTTGCAATTTTTCATTTAATTTTCTATTATAGTAACATCGCTGATTCTGAACTTCAGCATTTACCATTGAGATTATTAAGGAAAACTCTTAAATTGACTCAAATACAAAAATATGGTTCTCCAAATATACCAATCTGTACAGTCATCCCATCACACATGTTGGTTTATTACAAGATGGATCAAAAGTCTTCTGATAGAAACCACAATAGAACCCACCTACTAATTTCCGTGAACATTACATGAAAGTCCATTTTAGGAGTGGACTGCTACTGAAAAGGAATTGGGCAGGACACCAGTTTCAGTATTAATTTATCTCTTGAAAACACCTGAAGATCTTCAGATGTTTCCACATGCCTCTATTGGCTGACTTGAATAACTACTCTGTCACCTTGGCATTTGAGGAAATATTGTGTGTTTATTAACTTTCAGCCACATCATACAGCTCCTGTGCATTCATTCTGTGAGAAAAGATTTCATCTGTTTAAAAGAAATGTTTCCATCCTCCTCCTTAGGAGTCTGAAGGGAGAATGTAGCACTTTCAACTGAAAGATTAAAGAGCAGAGGAGACATGTTGGCTGGATCACTCTCTTTCATTTAGTCGTAAGAGATGATACACCATGTGTCACTATAATAAATAATTTCTAACATGGGGAATACACTTAACAGTTAAGCCAGAGGTGAGTAACTTATATTGTCAGGGCAGTGAAATGAAGACAAAGAATTAACACAGTACTTAAATGATAACTGATAGATGGATAGAAGTAGTTAAGGATTATGTCATGTGACGTGAATGTTAGATCTTGCAAAGCCAAAAGTGATATTATCTTAAATGACAACATTAGTGTTAGAAATGTAATTGATTAGTAAAGGCTACAGTGATGATACAAATCAGGGATGGCAATCTATTAATAAATTATATGCCCTGCATTTTTAACAACTTAACTTTATACATAACTAGTTAGTTAATGTAAAGTATGGCAGAGCCATCAGTTAGAATATGTGTGACTTGTTCCCTCGGAAAGATCTGGTAGCATTTCTTGGAATCTAAATTGGCTCCTACTGATGTCAGGTGGATCTTTGGAATTGATTTCCCAGAGAGCAGGATAGGTCCCAATTATAGAGCAATTTATGTCATTTATATTCAGAGCTGGATCAAAATTGAAACTCACCCATGTTATATATATATAGATTATGGTCACTGGAACACAATTTAGAGTTGAAATTGGTAGCAAAATAAATGATCGTTTATTTTATTCGTTACTAGGTTGTTTTCTCCAGGAACATTGAAAATGCATTGGGTAAAAACTGGAAATTGACAAAATGAACAAAATAAATGAGGTGAACAAACTAAACAACCTGAAAATATGAAAATAGGCAATGGGTGAAGTAGAGTTCACTACTTGGTTTGTTTATTTTAGGTCAGATGGTTCAGTTTCAACAGGTTTGCTCATTTTGGTCATTGTCTCAGCTCTAGAACACTTCATTCTCAGTTGTGAATCAGTATTTCTCCATTGACTTTATAGACCTATAAAGTTTTCTGAGGGGGTGGTGAGGAGGCCTCTCTCAGTGCAACAAGCCCTGGCTTCCTGCTGGAAAATCAATGGATGTGTGGCACACCACAGTCCCCATAGTGGGGGTGCACAAGGTTGTGCAAAGATCATGAATGCAATGTCCTTAGTCTGGTGGGTGTGCTAAGAGAGGCCCTAATTGCATCCCTCTCCTGCTCAGAAAAGCTGGTTAGCTGAGTAGCAGCCAGGAGGAGCAGCAGCTGAGTGGAACAGCCAGATGAGTGAATCAGCCTGATCAGCACACGGAGGCAGGAGCCGGTATTGGCTTCCCGATGCATTCTGGAAAGTCCGAAAGAGTGCACTTCCAGGACACACGTAACTTGTTGGTTTGTATTTGGGCTCCATCAGTGCCCGACTATAGCCCAGGGCAAGTCAGGCACCCTAGATTTGATGGGGTGCCTGTTTTAGTGGGTTCTCAGTTGCACCTCCTACAGGGTCTATCACTCTATCATGATCTATTCAAACTGCGGTCGTGGAGGGGAGATTTGCCAAGGTTAATTATGAACAATGCTGTTGTACTTGAATATTTTATGTTAAGATGCCCCTATTATCAGAGGCCCAGAAAAGTTTGGCTGACTCCATTTACAAGTAGGACTGGGGAAACAGATCAGGGAAATATCGATAAATCATTTCTCACTTTGTCTGCAAGAGATGATTTGTTGGCAGTATCAACATTTGTTGGCCTCGCAATAAAAAGAAGAGCTTTTGTGAGATTAAGTATTAAAAGTTCTTCCAATTAAGAACAGTAAATTGCTGCTGTGATTCAATCAGCTCTACCTGATAATTTTGGCAGTCTGGGCTGGAGGAGTTCTTTTGCTTTTCACTGTTCACTCTTTATGTCTATAGTATATGATCTTAAGTTTTGTTTATATTAATCTGTTTTCTCTTTAAAGCAAGTCTGATGACAGTTTTTGAAATTGTACCCTGTTTTTATTATTGTACTTTTGTATCTACCTTGGCCATGGCGAAAGCCCATGCCATTAAATAAACAAATAAATCAATCATAATCTATTCTGTACTTCCCCAAAGTGGCTGAGAATGGCCACTATCAGGGACCGGATGCTTGGCTCAATGGACTATTGGTCTGACCCAGTATGGCACTTCTTATGTTCTTGTTTTCTCACTTACATCTGTCCATGTAAGAACAGCTATTGAAGCTTATTCTAATCAACTCCATTCAGCACAATGTTTTGTAGTCACTCTTAGGATACAGCATGCAAGTACTCCATAGATCATACATATAGAATAGATGTGCATTTTGTTCTACTTCCCCTTTACAATACTTTACACTCATTTCCTATTAGTATAAAAGTGAATCAGACCCATAGTCGCTGCCTAAAAGAGCTTAATGGTAGCTATAACACAAGAAGTGATAGCTACAATCAACAGGGATACAGAGAGATACAAAGTAGGTTTTCAGTAATTTAGTCACCAACGGTATCCATAGACCTGCTATAAACACATCTCGGTGGTTCCACTTTGTAGTTCTGTAACTATGCCTATTTCTCTCCTGGCCAATTTCCAAGTTTCGTAGTTCCCCAACTTTGCCTAATCTTCCTGTTTGAAAATATTCTGCCTACTTTAGAATCATGGTAATTACAGAAAGGAGATCAAAGCAGGATTACCAGCTGCAACATGTCTCTTTATAATCCAGAGCACCTGGGAAAGAAATCCGTCTTGGATGTTGTGTTAATCACACTCCACACTTTTTATGAACTTCCAAGATGAATATTTCTGCCAGACAAGAGGACTATAAACATGCACACATTTTTTTTCCCAGGAACCAGTTGTATTTAGATGTTTCCAAAATTGATGTTTCATAGAGCTGTTAGCTTGGTTTTGAATGACCATAGCAAAAGTACAGGGCCGCAGCTGGGTCAAGAAGATTCATACATATTAATATTCCATCTGCTTAGAATGGCAGATTCATGTGAATATCAATAGAAGCTTGATGGATTTCACTAGTTTCTGAAGATAATAAAATCTCACTTATCCAGACCTCTCTAATCCGGATCCTTTATTTCAGACATGCTGTACATCCTCCATGTAAGTGGGCATGCTGAGAGGGTTCTGAGAGGTGAGGGACGGTTTAACTGATGTTGACTAGTAGTTCAGCAAGAAACAGCTGTTCAGTATATATACCAGAACACTCACACATCTGGATACTTCCAATCCTGACACATCCCCTGAGATGCCCTGGAGGAGGAGGAGGAGGAGGAGGAGGAGTTCTCCTATAGTTATTTACCACCTCTTATTCCCAACACAACAAAATTTAGTATCTGGCTATTGCCCCTCTCACGGAATTTTCATAGGGTTCCCAGCTTTGAATTTCCCTCGATGGAGACTCATTTGCTTTTAACCTCCAAATCTAAAAGCATGCTTTTCAGGGAAAGTGTGTGTCTTCTCGTGTATTCTGTTACTATAGGGGCAGAAAGTATTTCTGTCTGTGTGTTGCTCCGTTCGCATTAAAAATGCGCGGCCTACAGAATGTACCATTCTGAGGGCCATTTTCAGAAGTTCTCTGTGCTAGTACTGAGGAGAAATTTGTCTGTTACAATGTTTACCTTTCCTTTCCCCTAAGCCTCAAGATGTCTTACACAACATTAAAATCACAAAACACATTCAAATGATTAAGGACAGCCACCCCTCAACCAACCCACCCAACCCCTATCCCCACCTGCCAAATGCTTTACCAAAAATAAAGGTTTTACCTGGCCTCTGGAATATACTCAGGCTCCATCTCTTACAGACCTGCAGGGGACTGGCGTTCCACCAAGGCCTGCCTTAGAAATAGTGGGGCCCAGGGCAAAGACAATCTTTTTTAAAATTTATTTTATTTTTAAAAGATTTTTATCCTGCCCCTCCTTCCCACAGGGCAGCTCAGTGTGGTGAACAACAAATTAAAAACAATAAAACAATAAAAACAATTTAAAAGTTAAAAATCCCATATGCAGGGAGAAAAACACACCCCAACCTACCCCCTACCCCCCCATCCCCTCGCCAAAAGCCTGGCGGAACAGCCAAGTCTTACACAAATATCAAAATGACAGGAGAGTGGGGGCCAACCAAGCCTCATCTGGGAGCGAGTTCCACAGCACAGGGACAGCCACTGAAAAAGAGCTAATATCAGTGGCCACATCTTGCCCGGGAAACCTCCAAAAAGGCTCCCACGAATGATCTCAGGGGTTACACGGGCACATGGGGAGTGAGGCGGTCCCAGGCTGTGAAGGATTTTAAAGGTCAAAACCAGCACCTTGAACCTAGCCTGGTGCTTTATAGGCAGCCGGTGCAGATCCCGGAGCACAGTTGTCATGTGCTCCCTGTGGCCTGCCACCGTAAGGGGACAGGCTGCGGCATTCTTCACCAGCTGCAGCCTCCGTACCAGCTTCTCTAGCAGCCCCATGTAGAGCATATTCCACTTATCCAGCCTCGAGGTGATGAAGGCATGGATGACAGTGGCGAGGTCAGAGTCTGAGAGATACGGCCGAAGCCGTCAGACAAGATGTAACTGCCAAAATGCACTCCCCACCATGGCCAAAACCTGATATTCCAGGATGAGCCATGATTTGAGGAGCACACCCATACTACATACCTGAGAGACCATGGGAGGGTGACCCCTCCCTACAAGAAGAAATTAAACCACTCCCAGGCCCCCTAAGCCCTCGCCCACCAACATCACCTCCGTCTTGTAAGGATTCAGCTGCAGATGACTCAATCTCATCCAAGCCCCCACAGCTGACAAGCACTGGGAAAATAAGGAGACTGCATGGCGTGGGTCGATGGAAAAAGAGAGGTAGAGCTGAATGTCATCAGTATACTGATGACACTTCATGCCCTGAAACCTTCTCACGATCTCCCCTAATGGCTGCATATAGATGTTAAATAAGAGGGGGGACAGAATAAAACCCTGCGGGACTCCACACGTGAGGTTCCGGCGGGAAGATGTACATTCCCCCAAGACCACCTGGTGAGTTCTCCCAGCCAGGAATGAATGAAACCAGTCCAAGACCATCCCGCCAAGGGAAAAGTAACATTCAAGCGGATACGAAGACTCAGGTGAATGTGCTTGACTTGGTTGCAGTTAGGCAGGAGTCTGCAGGAAGGGAAGACAGTAAATATTGGAAGGAAGTTCTAACAGGCGTTGGGAAAGGTGACAAAGAAGAGGTGGGGTTTGAGGAGGGATTTGAAGGTGCAGAGGGAGGGGGCAAGGTGGATGTGCGCAGGGAGGGAGTTTCAGGCATGGCGGGGCAGCAAGGGAAAGGGGACGAAGGTGGTTAGAGTAGCAGGGGTGACAAGGGAGAGCAAGGGAGGGAGGGGGTAGATGAGGAGTGGAGAGTGCGTGCAGGAATGTGTAGGGAGAGTAGGGCTGAGAGGTAAGGGGGAGCCAGGTTATGAAGGGCTTTCTAAGTGTTTTACCAGGAGTTTGTGAAGGATGCATTTGGGAAGGGGGAGCCAGTGAAGTGAGGAGAGGAGAGGCTTCATGTGGTCGAAGCAACGGGTTGAGTGGATGACCCTAGCAGTGGAATTTTGTATGGAGATAAGGGGCGGGGGGAGACAGGTGAGAGCAGGAGAGGCCAGTAAGGAGAAAGCAACACCTTGAATCGGACCCTCAAAAACTATAGGCAGCCAGTGCAGGAAACGGAGCACCAATGTAATGTGGTCATAGTGACCCGTCTTCATAAGGAGATGGGCCACTGCATTCTGCACCAGCTGCAGCTTCCGGACCATCACCATGGGTAGCCTCCCATAGAGCACATTACAATAGTCCAATCTAGAGGCAATGACATCATGGATGATAGGAGCTAGGTCAGAGTCTGAGATATATGGCTGAAGCTGCCACAGCAGATATAATTGGTTGGGTGCTCCTCACCACAGCATCCACATGGACATCCAGGCAGAGCCAGATGTTGAGGAGCACTCCCAGACTGCAAACCTGGGAAACCAATGGGGGACAAACCCCATCAATAAACAGAGGACATCACCCCTATTTCCTTACCTACTAGCATCACCTCCATTTTTTTGGGATTCAGCTTCAGTCAGCTCACCCTCATCCAGTCCCCCACAACCTCCAAACATCGGGTGAGGACCAAGACTGTGGGTCTTGGTCAGAAGAAAATTAGAGTTAGAGCTGAGTGTCATCAGCATATTGATGACACAGAACATCAAACGTTATCATGATCTCATACAGCAGCTGCATATACACGTTGAACAGGAGAGGGGACAAAATAGAACCTGGCTGGATTCCACATGAGAGGTCCCATGGAGATGAAGAACAATTCCAGAGCACCACCTGATGAGTTCTTCTGGCCAGAAATGAACAGAACCAGTCAAGGACAATTCTGCCCATCCTGGCCTTGTTCCACAAGTGAGTCACCAACATCTCGTGGTCAATGGTATCGAAAGCAGCCAACCTATCTAATAGAATCAGCAGTGTCGATCGACTCCGATCCAATTCTCAGTGGAGGTCATCGATCAAAGCCACAAGCGCAGTCACAGTACCAAAACATAGATGAAAGTTGGAATGCAATGGATCCAGGAAACTGATGCTCCTGCAACTTCTGAGCCACAACCCGTTCAATAATCTTCCCTAAAAATGGAAGATTAGAGAAAAGCCAATAACTGGTGAGCGCGTCAATGTCAAGTGATGGTTTCTTGAGCAGAGGCTGCACCACTGCCTCCTTAAGGCAGCTCGGCAGTCTGCCCTCCCGAAGCGAGGCATTTACCACCCGCACCAGCAATGGCCCAACATCTCCCAGGTGGCCTTAACCAGCCAGGACAGGTACAGGTCCAGTTCGTAAAAGGTGGCTCTGACAGCTTCAAGAGCATCCCCTGCATCAGTGGGTGACAACCACTGAAACTGATCCCATGAAATCAGACAAGGTGGGGCTTCCACAGCCCCTGGTTCTCCCATTGTATAAAGTGCAGCATCAATGTTGTGGTGAATCCGGGTGATTTTATCTGCAAAAATACTCAACAAATATGTTACAGCTGGCATCCAATGGCTCAGGTTCCAGGCGGAGGGAGGATAGACTGACTAGCCCCCATACCACCGAGAAATGTTCTGCTGGATGAGACTTCACAGATGCTATAAGTAGGGATGGGCGAACGTGGTTCGGAAATTCGGAGTTCGGACTGAAC
The DNA here is from genome assembly GCA_003113815.1 of Sphenodon punctatus. Taxonomy (NCBI): domain Eukaryota; kingdom Metazoa; phylum Chordata; class Lepidosauria; order Sphenodontia; family Sphenodontidae; genus Sphenodon; species Sphenodon punctatus. The sequence continues at coordinate 345,602 of QEPC01010383.1, read as the reverse complement.
TCGGTCTGTTCGGTTGACCGAACCGAACTTCCGGATCAAACTCAAATTTCAAACTGAACCGAACCGAATTTCTGAACTCCCTTCTGTTCGCCCATCCCTAGTGGCAACACAAACCAAAAAACTTGGTTTTGAATGGCTGAACTTGGTTCGGAAGTTCGGAATTTGACCGAACTCGGTCTGTTTGGTCGACTGAATAGAACTTCTGAACCGAACTGAACTGAATTTCCAAACTTGAATTTCCAACTGAACCGAACCGAACCGAATTTCCAAACTCCATTCTGTTCGCCCATCCCTGTCAGGGCTAGGGCCCTTCCCCGACGCACGAGACCCCATCCCACGGGGACCCAGACAGCTGAACCCCCAGAACCCGTCGGGCAGATCGCCTTGAGCCCCCATCCCCAAGACCAGGTAGACCCAAGACCCACCGGGAAAACCCCACCAGTCCCGAAGGCCCCTACCACACCAGGGGCGGAGTTGCATCCCGTCGGCGGGGGCGCGGAGGAGCCGACAACATCGGGGGCGGAGCCAACAACAACAACGCGGCGCTCTGCACGCCTGCAGGCCCAGCATCAGAAGGGCGGAGCCAGAGGCATTTAAACCCGGAAGTGCGGGGACACCTTTGCCAGCGATCAGTTTGCTGTGAGGCTGGCCCCTGGGAGATCGTAGGCAAAACCGTGAGAAGTTAAGGCGAAGGATTGAGTGGAGTGTAAAAGGTGTGTGATCGGAGAGCGAGTGTGGTGAGTGAGTATCGGAGGAAGGGGGAGTGGGTTGGGAGGAGGTGAGGAGAGGGAGGCGGACATATTGTGTGGGAGGCTGGTGAGTGGTGCACGTGAGGGTCTTCCCTGTTCTAACCGGTGTCCCTACCGTCATTCCTGTGTGAGCCGCTGTCCCCTACCCATCCCAATTCTGGTACTCTACCCCATCCTGCACATATCCCGGGTTGCACCTTCTTGATTTCGAGGTCACTGTTTGTAAGGGGGGGTGGTTGTGAAAGGGGCAGGGAATTGTTCACCCTGCATAGGGAACCAGAGGCTTGCTCCCACATCCCACTGATCGGACCCCGATGATGAAACGGCCCCTGCTCCTGTGAGAGCTTGGCCACCCACTAACCTGAGGGGAATCTTTCTTTGGACCACGTGTGAGCCCCCCTCTGGGCAAAAGGATCAGGGGGGGGGAAGGAAAATAGGTAGCGAGGGTTAGTGCCAAATCCACGGTCCCCTGAGGTATCCCCAACCCAGAACCTAACAGTATCGCCGGCACTAAGGCCATGGATTTGGCTCAACAAATGGAGGCAATGGAACGGGCTATCCAGGCTTTGGCCCTGGAACTTAAAGATCTTAAAGAGCAGGGGGCAGTGGGAGGCGAAGGAGCCCCGGGTATGGCGGCGGCTCTGGGCCCCCCAGTGGGCGAGCAGCCTCCCCCACCCCTGGTGGGGAACGGGGAACCCCAGGGACGGGAACCCTGACATCCTCCTATCCAAAAATTTGGGGGAGATCGGAGACATTTTCAGGGCTTCCTCGCCTTGTGTAAACTGGCTTTCCAGGTTCAGCCGCGCACGTATGCATCCGGGACGGCCAAGGTGGCCTTTATTATTGGGCACCTCGAGGGTCTTGCATTGGATTGGGCGACGCCACTCCTCCTTAAAGATAGCCCGCTGCTGCATGACATTGACGGATTTCTACACGAGTTTCAGTTCTTGTTCGATTACCCCCACCGGAAAAGAGATGCGGAGGCGGCCATCATGTCACTAAAGCAAGGGAAAGGACCCTTGTTGGAATACGTAACTCGATTCCAACAACTAGCAGTAGAATTAGGGTGGGCTGACGAGGTGTTGAAGGTCCTTTTTCGCAAGGGTCTCCATGACGAGATCAAGGATCAGCTCGCCTTAATCGGCACACCAGAGAAATGGGGGGAGCTTGTCAATTTGGCATGCCAGATTGACGAACGCCTCTCGGAATGACGTAGAGAACGACGACAGGAGACTGGTCGAAGCTGGGCTCCCCGGGGCCCGGTATTGGATGTAGGGGCCGCAAAGGCCGAAGGGCCCGACCCTATGCAGATCGGGGCATCCCGAGGACCCCTTGATGCACAAGAAAAGGAACGACGGCGGACCGGACGGCTCTGCTTCTATTGTGGGCTTGCGGGACACTTTACCAGCTACCTCCCCATCGTCGAGGATCGGGAAACGAGCGAGGCCGGGGCGGACAGGGGGCGTCCCGGCCACCTCTATGAGTCACCCCTGCCCTAGAGGTCACCAAATTGCCTCCACGTGGCAGCGTGGGGAGCAAGTACAAGTCCCTGTGATGCTACAGGTTCAGACTGGGAAGGCAATCGTGTTACCAGCCCTTATCGATTCTGGGGCCTCCGGGAACTTTATAGACCTCCACGTAGCACAACAGTATGGGATTCCCCTGATCCCCAAGACGAATCCCGAAGCTGTCTTTGCGATCGATGGATCCCCCCTCGTTTCGGGCCCAGTGACGCATGGCACCCCAGAGATGGAAGGGTGGAAAGGGGATCATCAGGAACGGCTCGTACTAGATGCGGTCAGCACTCCAGCCTTTCCAATAGTGCTGGGAATCCTGTGGCTGAAGAAGCATAATCCCTTAATTAACTGGGAAACTAAAGGGGTATCATTCCCGTCCTCGTTTTGTAAAACCTGTTGTCAAATGCCCCCGCCACAATTCGAAGGCAAAAGCTTCATTCATGCAACCACTGTAGACCCAGTCCTGCCCATCGAATACGCCGACCTCAGGGATGTCTTCCGCAAACAAGAAGCACTCAAATTGCCTCCCCACCGACCCTATGATTGTGCTATTACCCTGCTCCCCGACACGATTCCTCCATACGGGCGGATTTATGCGTTATCCGAACCCGAGCTAAAAACCTTAAAAGAATATATTGACGACAATCTGGAAAAGGGATTTATTTGACCATCCACTTCGCCCGGAGGAGCACCGCTCTTCTTTGTACCAAAAAAGGATGGGGGGTTGAGGCCGTGTATTTACTATAGGGGACTCAACCTTATAACCGTAAAGAATAGATACCCTCTTCCGCTTATACCAGAGTTGCTTAACAGGCTCCAAGGAGCCACGATCTTCACCAAATTGGATCTCCGCGGTGCCTACAATCTCTTGTGAGTAAAAGAAGGGGATGAATGGAAGACTGCCTTTCGTACTAGGTACGGGCATTTTGAATATCGGGTAATGCCCTATGGTCTCGCGAATGCCCCCGCCGCATTTCAACACTTGATAAACGACATCTTTAGGGATATCTTAGACCAGTTTGTCATCACCTATTTGGACGACATCCTTATTTTCTCTCCAGAGCCCCACCAACATGTGCAGCATGTCCGCACTGTTCTTGAAAGGCTCCGACAGCATCATTTGTATTGTAAGATGGAAAAATGTGCTTTTCATCAAACGGAACTCCCATTTCTTGGGTTCATAATATCGGCACAAGGCATTACGATGGACCCCACCAAGATCAACGCCATTCAAGTGTGGCCCGCGCCCTCGGCCGTCACACCCCTACAACGCTTCCTCGGGAGCGCGAACTATTATCGACATTATATTCCCCAATATGCAGAAATCACGGCCCCGTTGACCACCCTTTTGAAAAAAGGTCAACTGTATGTCTGGGGGCCAGATCAACAGGAATCGTTTGAACGCTTAAAGATGGCCTTTATGAGTGCCCCTATACTCCAGTATCCCGACTTCACAAAACCTTTTATTGTAGAAACCGACGCATCCAGTGTAGCGATAGGGGTAGTACTCTCCCAACCCAGAGACGAAGGGCCCACACCTAAGCCATGTGCCTTTTACTCCCGTCAGCTAACCCCGGCCGAAAGGAACTACACGGTGCTCGATAGGGAGTTATTAGCCATTCGGGCGGCCTTCGAGGTTTGGCGCCACTTCCTTGAAGGTGCCCACCACCCCGTACAGGTAATTACGGACCATAAGAATTTAGTATTCCTCCAGACGGCAAGGATTCAGAACGCGCGCCATGCGCGGTGGGCCCTTTTCTTTGCCCATTTCGTCTTTCAAATCATTTACNGGCAAGGATTCAGAACGCGCGCCATGCGCGGTGGGCCCTTTTCTTTGCCCATTTCGTCTTTCAAATCATTTACCGTCCAGGAAAATTGAACACAATCGCCGATGCGTTGTCACGCTGTCAAGAAAGGTCCAGTGAACTTGATACTCGGGGGGAACCCCTCCTAAAACCACAAGCCTTTATTGCCGGAGGGCTTACGCTGCAACAGTTACGCACATGGGCTGCACAAGACCCCCTCACTCGAGGCTTAGAAAAATCCCCATCCACCGGGTTACCTATGCACCAAGGACGCATCGTAGTACCCCAGGCCGCACGACAAAAAATCTTGTGGGCCCACCATGATGCCCCACTTGCAGGACACCCGGGACAAAGTCGTACCCTCCGTTTGTTACAAAGACATTTCTGGTGGACCACGATGAGACAAGATACCCGGAAATACGTTCAAGGGTGCGCAACATGTTGTCGCACCAAGATTCCTCGTCGAAAACCCGTAGGGCTTTTACAACTTGGGCCCTTGCCCCAAGGACCATGGCAACGGGTAAACATCGATTTTATCGTGGAATTACCCCCGTCACAGGGATATACCACGATTTTTGTGGTCGTCGATCAATTCACGAAACTAGGCCATTTTATTCCTTGTAGGGGGCTTCCCACCGCCAAACAAACAGCACAACTCTTTTTACAGCATGTTGTTAAACACCATGGGCTTCCACGGACCTTACTCTCCGATAGGGGATCACAGTTCACATCTCGTTTTTGGAAGGCATTGTTCTCTACTTTAGGAACCCAACTTGCCCCTACTACAGCGTATCGACCTCAAGCCAATGGGCAGGTAGAGAGGGCGAACCAAACCCTCGAACAATACCTCCGGTGTTATGTCAACTATCTCCAAAATGATTGGGTTACATACCTCGCACTCGCCGAATTTGCCTTCAAAAATGCCCCGCATGCAGCCCTCGGCACTTCTCCTTTTTTTGTGTCTTGTGGATTTCACCCCCGACTTGTGCTCCCCGAAGAACCAACGATAGAGGTCCCAGCTGCCGGAGCCATGGTTCAGACTCTTCAGCGTTGTCATGCTTATGCCCGGCAGACACTACACGAGGCCCGCCAGCAGTATAAACAGACCGCGGATCAACACCGACAGGCTGCCCCAATATACCAAGTGGGGGACATGGTTTGGGTAGATCGACGACATTACCAGTCCTTACGCCCGTCGTCGAAACTAGATAACCGTTATATGGGGCCATTCCCCATAGAACGACAGGTGAATCCTGTAGTATATCGTGTTACCCTTCCCTCTACGCTTCGAATCCACCCTGTATTCCATGTATCCTTACTTAAACCTTTTCACCCACCTCTCTTCCCGGTATCCGCATCGCCTGGACCTGTGTGTGAGATCCAAGGGGAACCAGAGTACGAAGTTCGCGCCCTGTTAGACTCCAAACGAAACCATGGCAAGTTGTTCTACTTAGTCGATTGGAAGGGGTATGGCGTTGCTAATCGTTCCTGGGAACCCGCCAACTTGGTGCATGCCCCCCGTTTGGTTCAGAGGTTTCACCGCCAGTACCCCTCCAAACCGGGACCCATTTCTATTCACCGTTTCCACCATGGACCCTGGAGGGGGGGTGCTGTCAGGGCTAGGGCCCTTCCCCGACGCACGAGACCCCATCCCACGGGGACCCAGACAGCTGAACCCCCAGAACCCGTCGGGCAGATCTCCTTGAGCCCCCATCCCCAAGACCAGGTAGAGCCAAGACCCACCGGGAAAACCCCGCCAGTCCCGAAGGCCCCTACCACACCAGGGGTGGAGTTGCATCCCCTCGGCGGGGGCGCGGAGGAGCCGACAACGTCGGGGGCGGAGCCAACAACAACAACGCGGCGCTCTGCACGCCTGCAGGCCCAGCANCATTCTGTTCGCCCATCCCTGTCAGGGCTAGGGCCCTTCCCCGACGCACGAGACCCCATCCCACGGGGACCCAGACAGCTGAACCCCCAGAACCCGTCGGGCAGATCGCCTTGAGCCCCCATCCCCAAGACCAGGTAGACCCAAGACCCACCGGGAAAACCCCACCAGTCCCGAAGGCCCCTACCACACCAGGGGCGGAGTTGCATCCCGTCGGCGGGGGCGCGGAGGAGCCGACAACATCGGGGGCGGAGCCAACAACAACAACGCGGCGCTCTGCACGCCTGCAGGCCCAGCATCAGAAGGGCGGAGCCAGAGGCATTTAAACCCGGAAGTGCGGGGACACCTTTGCCAGCGATCAGTTTGCTGTGAGGCTGGCCCCTGGGAGATCGTAGGCAAAACCGTGAGAAGTTAAGGCGAAGGATTGAGTGGAGTGTAAAAGGTGTGTGATCGGAGAGCGAGTGTGGTGAGTGAGTATCGGAGGAAGGGGGAGTGGGTTGGGAGGAGGTGAGGAGAGGGAGGCGGACATATTGTGTGGGAGGCTGGTGAGTGGTGCACGTGAGGGTCTTCCCTGTTCTAACCGGTGTCCCTACCGTCATTCCTGTGTGAGCCGCTGTCCCCTACCCATCCCAATTCTGGTACTCTACCCCATCCTGCACATATCCCGGGTTGCACCTTCTTGATTTCGAGGTCACTGTTTGTAAGGGGGGGTGGTTGTGAAAGGGGCAGGGAATTGTTCACCCTCCATAGGGAACCAGAGGCTTGCTCCCACATCCCACTGATCGGACCCCGATGATGAAACGGCCCCTGCTCCTGTGAGAGCTTGGCCACCCACTAACTTGAGGGGAATCTTTCTTTGGACCACGTGTGAGCCCCCCTCTGGGCAAAAGGATATGGGGGGGGATGGAAAATAGGTAGTGAGGGTTAGTGCCAAATCCACGGTCCCCTGAGGTATCCCCAACCCAGAACCTAACAATCCCTAGCTATAAGGGTAGCAAAGAATTCCTTCTTTTCTGCCTACATAGCCATGACGTAGGCTTGCAAACTGGTTCTATGTGACAATCGGTCAGCTTCAGCTTCAGCTTCAGTATGAGATCAGCGCCACTTCAGCCGCTTCACGTCCTCAGTAAACCAGGGAAGCCTGTGGTGCCAATGTTGGGGAAGCAGACATCTGGGAGCCATCCGGTCAATGGCCTCAGTCAACAAGGTGCTCCCAAAGGTAATGAGGTCATCGAGTGGACAGTCGGCGAGATCGGATGGGAATTCCTCAAGGGCATTCCAGAACCTCTCTGGCTCCATCATTCTCTGGGGTCTGACCAACAGACCTGGTTCCATACCTCTCTGGGGACAACATGTGCTGGGAGACAAGTCTGGTTAATTACCAAAATGTGGTTGAGGAAAAGTTTGCTTTGGATTGCTAACATAATTTACTTCTGATTAACTGTCCAGTTGTCTATCTCAATGAGTAAGGCCACACAAGTTGTTAATGTAGGCAACCTTGCCCTACATTAGCCTTCAATGCATCTGACCATGAGGCCAGCAGCCACCAGATGTTCACCCATTTCTGATCCAGGTGGGTGGCAGGCTGCTATGTGACGTGTCCTCTGGAGAAGGCCAGTGGGTAAAGCCACACATGGCCAAGATGAATGCAGCCACCACATTTGCAGCCAGTAGGGAGTAAAATGTATTAACCAGTTAATATGCCAAACAATAAATGACTACTGCTCAATAGCCAGTCCTAGCGAAAGGGGTCAGATACTATGGGGAGTGCATTCCATTTATGTTTTCTTTTTAACTTAAACAAAAAAAATGTAATTTTGTTTAAGGTTACCATAAAACATAAACAATAAAAAACAACAAAAGTTTGTGTACATATTTTGTTTCTGTTTTGACTGACAGTGCCTGCAGTGAGGTTGTGTCAGGCAACACAAACAGTGTAGCAATTCAAGTTAGGAGAAAGGGAGGCAATGGGGAGACCATGATTGGCATGATTGGAATTCAACCTAACTCGAATAGTTCAGTCGACCGAACCGAACTTTCTAACCGAACTCAATTTTTGAACTGAATTTCTGAACCGATTTTCTGAACTTGGTTCTGTTCACACATCCCTACTGAACCTAGACAAGGACCTATGAATTCGCAGGAGAGGAAGGAAAACAGGGGGCACAACAAGGAACTACTAAAAAGGCACTGCGGGTAAAATCTACAGGGAAAACAAGTGCATTAACAGGAGGGAGGAAGTCCATACAGCATGGCAACACCTACAAGACAAACAAGGATTGTAGCAATCGAGGGAGGCAAACATACAAATTATATACCAAGGGAGGCAGAGAAACAATGAGAGAGGGAAACACACTCAGCACAGAGGGAAACTGCAAGAAACCAGTCTGATAACAAGGAGAGACACAACCTGAATGATGAGAAGAGAAGGAGCCAAAGGTGTGGGCCAGAAGAGCAACAGCAGACTCAGCAACAGATTCTCCGTCTGCTTCCTGTTTGTGTGGTGCACGGGGTTTGGGATCGAGCCCAATAGCAGTGGGAGGGCAGAACAGCACAGACTTCCTTGTGTCTTGCAGCCATTTCCCCTCCCTTCCAGTGCTCCTCTGCTGATGCCTGTGGGTGTTCCTCCTTTTTCTAACGAAGACCATGCAAGTGACTGTCCATTGAAATCAATAGAAAACAACATTTTAAATTTAAACAAAATAAAAACGCAACGAAAAACTAAACAGAGAAAATTTCAAACATAAACAAAACAAAAATGTTCCCTCCTGCACATCCCTGTCCTACTCCTGAAAGAGATATTGAGTGCAATTCTGTGGCCGTTGTAAGCCACCTGTAGGCACAGTGCTCGTCCAGTTGGCAGGCACTCAAGTGTGCATGCGTGCCATGGGGCAAAGGTACGGCGCATAACGATGGGACCTCCTGAGCTCACACATCCTGTGACCTGGGAGATGGAGAAGGCATGACTCCTGCTTCATCCCTCGAGCCGCGGGGTGTGTGGGCTCAAGGACAGGGTGTCACATTGGCATGGATTGTGCCTTTGCCCCATGCTACTTGCTGCTTGCACGGTGCATGTTCATACCTGAGTGTGGTCACTCTGGCCATGCACCTCATATAGGCGCAGGTACGAGGGCCATAGGATTGCACCTGCTATATTTAACTGATCAACAAAACTTAATTATGATAATATTTTCTAGGGCTGAAACTTGCCCTCGCATTTCTTGCAAATCTTGGCAAGAATCAGAATCTTGCTGAGATTTGTGAGAACCAGAACAGATCGAGAATAGGCCTATTCTCAACCTGTTCTCACAAGAATCTCACATAGCCAAAAATTGGCTCTCTGATTGTACAAAATGGTCACAGCAGCCATTCTGTGGATGTGTGGCCTGTGGCTGCCCTATTGCACATTGGCACCACAGTTTTAGGGTTTTGAGTATCTCATGAGATTCTCTTGAGAACCCTCCAAAAATGCTCTGACCATGCGAAAAATGGCTGCCACAGGCTGTGAATGTACAGAATTACCATGGTGGCGGTTTTGTGTATGGACAGAGCATTTTTGAAAATTTCATGAGATTCTTGTAAACCACAGAGACATCTGGGAAGATTTTGCCAGCTTTGTGAGAATCTCATGAGATTCTCATGAGAACGATTCCCATTCTCGTTTCAGTCCAAAATTTATTTGTATTTTTCCAATGGATGAGTCAGTGTTTTCCTGTCAATCATTCGTGTTAGGAAGGAGCCTGCACCATCATTTCACATTTTCAACTTTCCTAGATCCAGCACTGCTATTACATATAAGGAGTATCTTTTTATTTTTCAAATATAGAACAGTTTCCGAAGAAGAAGGAATTAGAAACATTTCTCTTTTTCCCACTTATCGAAATCTTAAGTTCATTCTCACAACACCGAAAGCTCAAGGTTACCTCATGGAGTGTGTTTCATGCTGCCTTCCTCCATGGATGCTCATGTTTCTGGGTTCTCGCATGAAATCAAGCATATGCAACAGCAACTCAAGGGAAAACCATTCATGCAACACTGGCATCTCCGAGAGGAAGCAATTTGGGTCATGTTCTGTGAGATCCCCTTTTACTGTGAGCATGTGTGAATGAGTTCTCAGTGTGGCTTTGCAGGACAACTGTGGTGGGTGTGGATCGAGAGTTCTTCTCAGGATGCCAGAAAGAAAGGATGGAGTCTGAAAGCTGAAACTGAGGGCACCTCTGCAACAGTCTTCTTTTGCATTTTAAATTTCTTCCATGAGATTACAATTGTGCCTTAGCACTTATCACACATTCCTCTGGATTTGAATTTTGTCTCAAGTGCTGCTGCGCTAACAATTGGACTAGCAATTGCAAGCAATAACATGGTGCTGCAAGTCTGTACCACGTCTCTCAATGAGGCTGGCTGGCGTCCCTTCTCACATTGAGTGAAATCGAAGCAGCGACGTATGCTGCCTGTCAGCAAAATGCCCCGCCAGGCAGTGGTCACAAATGTGTGCATGCACCCCACACACAGCAAGCCGCTCATCACAACAGCACCCCCCCGTCGATACACCCCCCACACCGAGCCCCCCCCCCCAAGGATGGAGCAGCGCACCCATGCTCACGCACACACACACACACACACAAAAACACACATGTGCCTGCTTCATCCCCCTGGTTGTGGGGTGTGTGGACTCCGGGGGGGGGATGTGAAAAGATTAGACCACATGATGCCTCGGCAAATGACCCGCAAGTATGAAGAGTCAAACTGATGATTAGCCAATGAGCTATCTTCCCCATGCACCTTGTTCATTATGGGCGCAATGCAACACCCTATGTAAACTGCACCGATGCTGGATGCACACATTTGTGCCGGCGAAAGTATACTCCACCCAGCGTAGTTTACAATAGGGTGTTGTATTGCAACCATTATGAGCAAGGTGCATGGGGAAGATAGCTCGATGGCTAATCATCAGTTTGACTCCTAGTTCTTGAGGGACTAATCTTTTCACACAGTCAAAAAAACACTGGGGGGGGGGAAGTTTGGAGCACGTTTTTGTCACCTGCGAATGTGTCTCCATTGATAGAGGGAAATAAGTGGAGCTGAAATTATTAATTGTTATGGCAAATTTATCTGTCATTTTCCTGCTTCAAATAGTCAGTAGCATAGCAAGACTGTGGTGGGTCCAGACTCAAGTCCCAATTATGTCCCAGCCCCCAAGAATACAGTTAGATCTCCCAAAGCATTGCCCCTCCCAAGGGGACTCTCAGTGAACTCCTGCACCCAGAGAGGCAGCATCCTCACCAGGAAGAAAGCTTTAAAAATGGGCATGGGCAGAGTGTTGGTACTGCTCCATCCCCGTCTGCCTCTGAAAATATCCAAGTACCACTCAGGCCACTTGCAAAGGAACCCCTCCCGCCCCCAAGTCTAGGGCCCGGCCTAGACCTAAGGCTGATACTTGCTTCTTGGATTCTTGCTTTTTTCTACAAGAATCAGGGTTCTTGGATCGATCTTGCTTGCAAGAATGAGCCGAGAATTGCCCTGACTTTCACCAAGAAAAGCAAAAATCTTGCCCTCCCCCTATCGGTATGTATGTTGTTTTCATTATTACAATAACGATAACAAAAATTGTCATTTTGTTTTTGTTATTGCAATTACTAAAACAACAACTGAAAATAACAATAACGATAACAAAAACAACTGAGAATAATGATAACGATAACAAAAACAACGATGTCGTTATCGTTGTCATTATTATTAGTGTTGTGGTAGTTGGGTTTTGGAAGGCAAATGTGGAGGGGGAGGAGGGAGCACACCTTTCGGAGCCCTAAACAGGGTTGAACTCTTGAACTATGCCTGTGTTGGGAGGGGGAAGAATCTCAGCAGCATCTGATGGATGTATTGCTAGCCAATGAGCAGCGCAAGCAGGCCCCAGTAGTCTCATGACACTCTGTGATTGCTCAGTGCTTCCCACAACCAATCAGGGGGGCTCTGGGGGAGGGCACTGCAACACTTTATAATGGGAAGGCTAGATTTTTCTCTGCATTCTGTGAGAACTCTGCTTGTCAGACTGCGTTTACAGAACTGTGGTGTATGCACACACAAAATCCTGCCTAGTCCTCATTGTATTACCAAGAACGTTCCTTCCTCCTACCCTACAATTATCTAGATCTATATCGATCTAGATCTATCTATCCAAAAAATAAAATCTTTGCTTGAAACGGTACCGATAATGATACTGGTAACGATAATGAAAATGACATTTTAAATAACGAAAATGAAAAATGAAAATGACATGGAGTCCTGGTGCACACCACTAACTTTTACTAACCTGACTGTCTCTCTCTGAGTCCAGGGCTGCTCCAGGACTCCTCTCTGCCCTCTCCATTTCTCTATGGCCACTATGACTATTCTGCACATGCACAGCCATTTTCCAAAATGGTTCCAGTGATGCTGGCACCATTTGGGGAAAGGACTACACATGCGAGAATAGCCATAGTGGACATGCACAAATTGGTTTTTGAATTTTCTCAAGATTCTCATGCCATCTTGGAACATTACTGAGATCTTGTTGAGATCTCAGTAACTTTTCTCAGTTCTCATGAGAATATCATGAGAAGTGGGAACAGTTCTTGATAGAATTGAAATTCAGTTCTTGGTTTCTCATATTTCTCAATGAGAATCACAATTCTAGTCTCATTCTTGAAAATGACGAAGCAGGCGTTTGCCTTTTAAGGTTAGTCTACACATCACTCTGGACCCATTTCTTTTGTGACTATAAGACTAACAAACACAGAGCTCCACACACTCTGCTCATCAGATGAACAGCTGCTCTATTTCAGGCTAGTACCCCAGGTTTAGCCAGTCTACTCCACCAGTGGCACTCAGGAATGTTTCAGAGCACCGGGGCTGCCCCGGAACAGGCACAGCCTGCTCTGCCTGCACATTTGGTGCAGGCCACCCACCTTCAGATGGCCGAGCCACCCCGGGGTGAAGCTGGCAGGGCTGCTAGTCTATCTGCAAACACACTTTGTCAGAGGATGTTGTGAAGGCCAATAGCATACCTGGGTCCAAAAGAGGATTGGATAAGTTATTAGAAGATAGATCCATATGATAGGTCTTAGCCATGTTTGTCAGTGGATGAGTTTCTGTTTGTCAGAAGCTGGGAGCGAACAGATTTCATCCTGACCTGATATGGAATTCTCCTGAAGGAATTATAGCTGGACACTGTCAAAGACGAGATTCTAGGCTAGATGGACCATTGACCTGAGCCAGTATAGCCCTTTCTAAGATCTTAAAACTCTTCTCCAATGCTTGCTTTGAATCAAGCACAAATATGAAATACAAGAATTTTAGTTGATGTATGTCAGCATCTCTCTCTATATTTATGTGAAAGGAAGGAAGGAAGGAAGGAATGTCTTCACAGAGTCCCCTGGCTATATAATCCCCTAAGAAAAAACAACAACAACAACCCCAAAATGGAAAATGCAATGCTTGTTGTCCATGTAGTTTACTTTAATAAGAGGTGACATAACAGATACATTATTAATATGTGGCTATATTCTTACAATTGGAGGAAGCTGATAATCGTCTTCTCTTCAAAATGGTGACCAATAAGTGTGTGTGTGTGTGTGTGTGTGTGTGTGTGTGTGTGTGTGTTGTTTGCAATGGGTACAATGAATTTCAGTTAAGTGAGGATTATGCATGAATCTGTACATCTTCCCATGGTGAATATGATGAAAAGGTCAGTTCTGTCAGATTTAGCATTTTTGAAAACATTATAAGTTGCATTACTGAACATGCGTTTGAAGTTAAAACAAGCACTAATATATATCTCAAGTGCTCCCATGGCACTATATATTTAATTTTTCTTTAGAGATGGCGATGATATTAAAATACATTCCCAAGATTCACACACGACTCAGACTCTTACAACTCTTTGTAATAATGTAGCAGCGAGAGGAGTGGTGTGCAGATTAATCAAGTGAGATCATTTCACTTTTTTCATATTGAAAAGAAGAGAAAGAAAGACATTCTCATTGGGAGATATGCAACATCTTGTTCCTGAGGGTGTCCTGGGAATTAGATAATGCTACAGAAAGAAGGAAACCATAAGAAGGGACGACTATGCGAATAATTATATTGGTTCAGACACTAAGAGCATCAATCATTTTACAGTTCACTCAGTTTGAGTACCTGTTCTGTAATGACCAGTTTTCCTGACTTGCTCTGATGCATACAGCTATCACTTAATGAAAGAGGAAATGTTTCAGATCCAGTAGAAGAATTTTATGGTTGATGAATAATGGGAAATTTCCCATTGATGGAACTGCATGAGACTTATACAAAAACAGAAAAAAAGATAATTGAATTTTAGCTTGTCTCTTTTAAATAGAGCTTCAATGACTAGACTACTGTAACACACACTATGTGGGTCTCCCCTTGGTGATGGTCCAGAGACTGCAGCTGGTGCAGAATGTGGCGATCCCATTCCTTATGGGGATGGGTCACTGCAAGCACTTTACACCGGTGATCCAATCTCTGCACTGGCTGCCTATAGTCTTCCGTAGGGATGTGTGAACGCAGTTCGGAAGTTCGGAGTTTGGACCGAACTCAGCCTGTTCGGACGACCGAACCGAACTTCAGAACTGAACCCGAACTGACCGAACCGAACTCGAACCGAATGACAACCCGACCGAACAGTTCGTTCATGTTCGGCCATGTTCGGCTGAGTTTAGGCGGGAAAATCGTGACTGAAGGCCCTGAGAGGGGGAGGAAGTTGTGGAGCAGACTTCCTGGTACTGGGGGGTGGAGAGGCTTGGAGTAGCAGCCAGCCTACCCAATCACCTTTCCTTTTTGACTGAACGCTGGCTTCTCAGTCTGTGATTGGCCAGGGACTAGACTGCACAGAGCCAATCGGGCATTGTGGTAAGGCGGGAGCAGCAAATAATACAACTTTGTGCCCTGCCCCCCCTTCCAACACCTTCTGAGCCAGTCACTGATCCTGTCAGCAGCGTTTTCAGAAGGCTCCCTGACTTCCAGCAGTTTGCTTCCCTCATCCATTCACAATCCTCCTCCAATTTCACCCATCCAACAGATTTACCTGCCTATTATCATTTAGTTAGAGCATATTAGATAGATTTAACGGTTTATTTTTATTATTTACCCATCCTTGTGTTCTATCTCCCTACCCTCCATTGAATCCATTCCTTTCCCTCTCCCTCTCCCTCTCCCTCCATATTCCATCCCTCATACCCTTCCCCTGGTTTTTGATTTATTAGAGTAGGATTAGATTGATTTAGGTTTTATTTCAGTTTCTGTACCCTCCCTGTGTTGTTGTGAGCTGTCTGTGTTATCCCCCCCATTCCTGTGTAGTATTGTGTATATATAGATATTAAAGATAGATTATAGTAGTTGTTAGGTAGGATTATAGTTAGAATAGCTATTACAATTAAGTTAGAGTAGTTTATAGAGATAGTGATCTAGTTTTAGAGTGTTTTTTATATTCCATTATTTAGTTCCATAGGTTTTATTTATTAGATAGTTAAATAGCAGTTAAATTTAGCGTAGTATATATATATATATATAATATTTGATAGAAATTATAAAAAACATTTTAAAAAATATTTAATAACATACTTGTGTGTGGTTTGTATAATGAATAAGGGAGGTATGAGAGGGCGAGGCCGATCTGTTGCCCATAAGGCAGTCAATGATGCACGGGGCAGGGGCCGTGACATCAGAGTGCCAGCAGTGGGCAGAAGCAGCAGCCCAAGCACATCCCCACGCCCCAAGATGCAAGGCCTGGTGGTGATGTTGGGTCTCGCTTTCCCAGCACTAAGGGCCAGGGGGTTGGGCGTCACCTCCTGGCACTGGAAGAGAGTGTGGTGGCTGTGGCAGCAGGTGATTCAGGGGATGAACAATCACAGCAGTGGCCAGCATTGTCCCCTGACTCCCCCATTCTTGAGAGCCTGGTTAGAGGCAGAACCCGATCCCCAGGCAGCAGCAGCAGTAGCAGCTATAAGGGCAGGGGGAGATTGCTGCTCAGAGTGGCAGCAGCATGGGGAATCCAACAGCCTCTGTCACTCTGTTCCTGGAAGGGGACAGTGATGCAGAGAATGAGATTTCTGTGGAGGAGGGATCTGGTGCTGCTGAGGTGATTGTTGCTGTCCCTCAACAAGATGTGTCACCAGTGCCATCATGTCCTCCCAGGAGTGATGCCCCTCCCAGGAGTGTGTCACCTGGTGCAGGGCAGAAGGCACGAGGGGCAAAAAAATCATGGGTCTGGGAGCATTTTAAGTTGGTGAAGGCAGATGATCACCGGGAAGTGTGGTGCACTTTCTGCAGCAAGGTGGTCAAGCGAGGGCAGTTGCTCAACAACCTTGGGACATCCCGCCATGTCAGGGTATTTTAAAATGTGCCACAATGCCACTCTGCTAAGTGGGCAGGCTGGGTCAGTGGACGCAAGTGGGTTCCAAATCCACGTGGCCACTCGTCCTCCATCGAGCAACCATCCCACTGCATCAGCTACCTTTAGCAGCAGGAGCAGTATTGCTGCTAGGGGGGAGCAGCAGGAGCAGAAGCAGCAGCGTCAGCCAACAATGGAGGAGCTGGGGTGGGGGCAGCTTCCAAGGCCATTGGCAGCAGGAGGGTGGCATGGCTTTCAAGAGAAAGCCACGCGCCTGTTGAGCGAGATGATTGCTGTCGATGGCTAGCCCTTATCCATTGTTGGGGACACAGGGTTCAAGCGACTGATGGGGTTCCTGGCCCCACAGTTTAAGATGCCATGCCGCACCACCCTCAGCCATACGGTGGTGCCAGGGCTGTAAAGGGCATTGAAGGAGAGGGTTAAGGAGCAGCTGGCACTGGCAGGACTGGGGGTGCCACTGTCCATTTCACCACTGACTGTGGTCCTCCAGGAACGCCCGACATGCTTACCTGGAGGTGACGGCGCACTGGTGGGAGGACCCAGAGTTGGCATTGGACAGTGGCAGCAGGGGTCCTGAAGCAGGGTATAAGTGGGTCCTGCTTCAGGTGGAAGTCATGGACTACCCCCACACTGCCAGGAACATAGACGCTGCCCTGAACACGGTGGTGAGGGAGTGGGTCATGCCAGGTGCACCGTTCACCCCGGGGTGTGTGGTGACTGATAATGCGGACAATATATTGAGGGCTGTACGTGATGCTAACTGTAATAGCATCCCTTGTGCTGCACACACCCTCCACCTGGTGGTCACGGATGCTCTGGGCTTGGGGGAGAAGGGGATTGGGGCAGGCACCCTTAGCTCCCTGATAGAGTGGGGAAGGAAGCTGGCAGGGTTTTTTAACTGCAGTGTTAAGGGCAGAGAACTCCTCAGGATCAAGCAGGCTGAGCAAGGCTCCCCAGGACATATGCCGGTGCAGGATGTGTCCACAAGGTGGAATTCCACCTTCCTGATGCTTGAGCGGCTTGTGGAGCAGAAAGCCGCCTTGCATCAGGTGGAATTTGACATAGACAGCGGGGCACCTCCAGGCTTCAATGGACCGGAATGGGAGATCCTGGCACAAACAGTCATAATATTAAGACCGTTCTATGAGGTGACTGAGACCATCAGCTCCTCCACAGCCACCATAAGCCAGGTGACCCCTCTGGTCCAGAGTCTCCATGGGAGTCTGGAGGAGATAATGGTGCAGGGGCAGGACTGTGGCCCTAGGGGCAAGAAGCTGGGGGCTGAGGTGGTTGGGCTGGCGCAGAAGCTTAAGGCAGGTCTGACAGCGAGGTTCGAAAAGCTTCTGCAGTGGGGGGAATATGTGATGGGAACAATGCTGGACCCCAGGGTCAAGGGCAGCATGGCACGCAAGTCATTCCTCTATGGACTGTGGAAGGATGATCTTGTAGGGAAGGTCCAGAAGGCAGAGTGGGCTATTGACAGTGTGCGGCAGCAGCAGCAGGAAGCCCCAGGGGTTGGTGGAAGTGAGAGCATCCACCCATCTCAGCCAGCAGGGTCTATTCCAGCCCCTAGCCTGAGCAGTAGCAACAGCACCAGCAGCAGCAGGATTAGGAGCAGCAGCACCCTTACTGCCAGCAGCTCCTCCTCTGCACGGCCCACAAAAGGGCAGGGACTGACAGCGTGGCTGAGGGCAGTGGGGGCGGTGGTGCCCAGGGACAGTTATGAAAGGGAGTATGATGGTGCCTCAGCAGCAGTTGATACCTACCTGGATGAGGAGCCGTGCATCGATCCCAGCAGCAATCCCTTGGCCTACTGGGCTGGCAAGACCAACATATGGCCGGCCCTGTCCAAAGTGGCCAGGGGATTATTGTCCTGCCCACCAACCAGTGTCCCCAGCGAGCAGGTGTTCTCTGTGGCGGGGGACATTTGCTTCCCGCACCGCCTGAGACTGGGGCCAAGTTGGTGGAGCAGTTGCTGTTCATTAAGGTGAACCTTCCACTGCTGGGATTCTCTGAGCTGCCTCTGGACAAGGATTGATGGTGCAGTGGCACACACCATCCCATGTCAGGGGCAGTCTTGGAAAGGGGCTCCTCATCAATAAGTACAGCTGTTGCTGAGCTGAGATGCTGTCCCGCCCTCCCACTGCTTCAGTGGCACCCTAACTAACACCCCCCACCTCTCTATTTCTCTCTCTCTATCTCTCTTTCATACTACACGACCTTGGCCGTGCTAAGTGACTGACTACATGCTGCAGTGTGGCATTGGGAAACTGTAAGCCTGCAAGCTGGCCTCTGAATAGTGGCTAGAGGATCTCAGCCTGCCTATCTGACTGGTTCTCTCTCTCGTGCTGCACACACAGTCTTCGCGAGCCTCTCTGAGTGCCCTGGCAACTTCATGCCAAGGTAACAGAATGCCTTCCCTACTGCCTCTCACACCATGCCCACCCACCTAGTTTGCAAAGCTTCTTGAACCCCGCCTCAGTCTGCCTCAGCTGCCTGCCTTCTGCTCACACCATGCTGCCTTCCCGCTCGCTTGCCCAGTTTGCAAAGCTTCTTGAACCCCGCCTCAGTCTGCCTGCCTGTCATGCTATGCTGCCTGTCCACCTACCCTGGGTGATGTGCACCACTGGCCTGGTAATTACGCTGCTGCTGTCTGCAGGTCCATGGGTGCTCTGCCCTGGCCAATCCAAATGTGCCCACGCAATCCTGCTGCTGACCTCTGCAGCTGTATGGGAGCTATTTCCTAGCAAATCCTACCGGCATCCTGCTGTTCCATGCGCTCTGTGCCTGAGCAATCCAATGGGTGCTGCTGCTGCTCCTTCCAACGCTGCCTATGCTCACTGTGACATTGTCACCGGGGAGGGGGGAGGACACAGAAGGGCTACCACTCACACCTCTCAAACACCTGGTATGGCTAGCGGCATCTCTCTTGGCTAGGCAACAGCGGGGTTGTATTATGCCAGTCAGGATAGTGTGTTGGCCATTACCTCTAATGAAAGAGAACAGGCCACTATCATCATTGGGCGCCTGGATTACGAGAGGCCGCACAGTACCCCCACATTCCCTATCCCACACTCTCAGGGTGAAGGGGGAAGGCTTGGGGCAAAGGTGCAGGGAGGAGCCATGCAGGGGGGGGATCCTTACCCAGGCTTGCAAGGGAGGAGGTAGGGCCATGCGCTCTCAGTGCTCCCCGGGGGGGGGGGTCTAACCCTGGCAGGGGAAGGAAGGGAGGGGGAACACTCACACACCACGCACTCACCACTCACTCCATTACTTGCTTCAGACACACCAAGGAGGAATCAGGATGAAGGGAAATCCACTCAAGCTCAGACGTCGATATCAGCTCTGTTAGGGCAGTCACAAGAAGGCAAAGAACAAGCGCAAGGGGGCTGGTTTCTAGCAATCACCAGCGTCACTCTAACTGCGGCGCTGGTGTTTATGTGGAAGGCCCGGCCCCTGTGCATGCCCGCAGATGCTCCGAGCATCGCGGCAGCATAGGGGGCGTGGCCTGGGGTGAGCCTGGGATTGGGGAGGGAGTCTCCTGGATGGGCATTGTGGGGGGCGTGGCCAAGGGCCCCGTGCTGTCAGCCGGTGCGGCACTAGGGGGGGCGAGCCCCGCCGGTTCCTGCCTTGTTTCTGAGTCCTGGGGGCCCTGGGGGTGTCGGGCTGTTAGGGGCTGGCGGTGGAGGCTGACAATACCCCCCCGTCGAAGCCGCCGGCACCTGGGGCTGGGCTTCAAGGGGTGGTGAAGATTAAATAGCCTGATGAGGCGAGGAGTGGAAACGTTGCCGGTGGGTTCCCAGGAGGAATCCGATGGTCCAAACCCGACCCAATCTATCAAATAGTGCAGACGACCCCAGCGGATCTTGGAGTACAAGATTGCTTTCACCTCGTAATCGGGGTCAATGACTGGCTGGAGGAGGGGGTCCGGGGTTCCTACTGGCATTACTCCAGGGCATACGTTGGCCTTTTTTAGGAGGAACACATGAAAGGTGGGATGGACCCGTGAGCGGAGGGGCAATTGTACTATGTAGGTCACATCATTTAGTTGCCGTAGCACGGGGAAAGGTCCAATGTAACGATGATTGAGCTTGGGGGATGGTCAGAAGAAGGGTAGCAGCACCGGTTGATCCAGACGAGGTCACCCGGTTTCAACGGTTCTCCAGGTCGTCTATGCCGGTCGGCTTGTGCTTTATATTATTGTCGTGATTGCAGTAGTACTTGCCGTGCAACCGCCTGGGCATGTCGAATTTGCTGTATAAGTGCTCCTGCAGTGGGTACAGTTGGGGCCAGAGATTAGATGGCTCCCCCTGTGGACGAAATCCATACGTAACAAAGAAAGGGGAGGTTCCCAGCGAGGCGTTGGGCGCATTATTATACGCGAATTCCGCGAACAGGAGCCATGCGTGCCAGTCGTCCTGGAGGTAGTTTATGTAGCATCGCAGGTATTGCTCCATGTTTTGGTTCACTCTTTCCACTTTCCCATTTGCCTGTGAATGGTAGGCCATCGTGGGCTTAAGTGTAACTCGTAAGACCTGAAACAAGGCTTTCCAGAAACGCGACGTGAACTGGGTCCCTCGATCGCTTATAATTTCCTGTGGACAGCTGTGAAGTTTTAGTATGTGACGGATAAAGAGTAGCGCCGTTTGCTTAGCAGAGGGCAGTCCCTTACATGCGATGAAGTGGGCTAGCTTGGTGAAGTGGTTTACTACCACTAATACTGTGGTATATTGCTGAGAAGGGGGTAGGTCTATGACGAAATCAAGGCCCACCCTTTGCCAGGGTCCTAAAGGGGGAGGAACTAACTGGAGGAGTCCTGCCGGAGCTCGATGGGGCGTTTTAGTTCAAGCACAGGTGACACAACTTGTTACGTACCGGGCTACATCTTGTTGCAGGGTTGGCCACCAGAAGGATCGACGAATTAGTTGAATAGTTCATTCAATTCCTGGGTGTCCTGCTGTAGGAGCATCGTGGTGGGCCCATAATATGTTTTGCTGACAGGAGGGGGGAACCCTTACCAGTTGGGGTTGTTCTGGTATCCCTGCCGGTGGGTGGGATGATGATGAGGGTGCTGTGACTTTGGGAAGTTCCTGCAGGGCAGCCGTTCGAATTTCTTGTAGAGTAGTATATGTACCGGCAAACGTCTGGGGTCGTAGAATGGGTTTGGAGCTAGCAGGGGAGTTTGGACAGTGTTCATGATAGTGCGAAAGTGCGTCAGCTAACAGGTGTAATTTTCTGGGCCGATAGCGGATGTGAAAATCGAACCTTGCGAAGAAAAAGGCCCAGCGGGCATGTCGGGCATTGGAAATATGAGCAGTTTGGAGGAAGGTAAAGTTCCGGTGGTCCGTTACCACGGTTACCGGATGTCGGGCACCCTCTAAGTAGTGGCGCCATACTTCAGAGGCGACCTTGATCGCTAAGAGTTCCCGATCAAGGATGTTATAGTTCCTTTCAGCTGGAGTCAACTGTCTTGAGTAACAGGCACAAGGGAGTAGGGGTTCAGGTGGTTCATGTTCTTGCAGTAGTATTGCTCCTATGGCTCTCCCAGAGGCATCAGCTTCCACAAAAAAGGGCTTGGTGGGGTCAGGGTGTTAGGGGCTGTCATGAAGGCCTCCTTCAGATAGGAGAAACTGTAGTGTTGTTTTGGGCCCCAATCATAGGGCTGATTTTTCTTCAGCAACAAGGTCAAAGGGGCCGTGATTTCTGCATAGTTGGGGATGTATTGCCTGTAGTAGTTAGCGCTCCCGAGGAAATGTTGTAAGGGTTTCACTGCTTTAGGAGCCAGCCACCTTTTTAACGCCTCGACCTTTTGGGGGTCAATTCGGATTCCGTGGGGACTTATGATAAACCCCAAAAAGCTGAGAGAGCGGAGATGAAAAAAGCACTTTTCTCTTTTGCAATATAGTTTATTAACTCTGAGTCGTCGTAGTACTTCGCGAACATGTCTGACGTGGTCGTTCAAGTTGAGTGAGTAAATCAAAATATCATCGAGATAGGCGATGACGTATATATCAAGAATGTCTCGAAAAACTTCATTAATGAGGTGTTGAAAGGCGGCTGGGGCATTAGCAAGGCCGAAGGGCATTACGAGGTATTCAAATAAGCCGTAACGGGTGCGGAACGCCATCTTCCACTCGTCGCCTGGGCGCATGCGGAGCAAGTTATATGTCCCTCGGAGGTCCAGCTTGGTAAACACTTGAGCTCCTTGCAAGCGATCTAGCAGTTCGGGGATCAGGGGAAGCGGGTAGCGATTTTTAATGGTAATCTGGTTCAAGCCCCTGTAATCTACACAGGGTCGAAGACCCCTGTCTTTTTGGGGGACAAAAAATATGGGGGCGCCTGTGGGCGAGGTGGAAGGTCGGATGAAGCCTTGCCGAAGATTCTCGTCCAGGTACTGCCGCAGTACCTGTAATTGGGGTTCGGCTAACGCATAGATGCGTCCAAACGCGGATCCCTCCCTGGCATCAAATCAATCGGGCAGTCGTATGGCCGATGTGGGGGCAACTCGGTGGCACGAACCTTACAGAAGACATCCTGAAAGGCTTCATACTCCCTAGGTAGAGCTAGGTCCACGGGTTCACTTGGAGACCCATAAGTGGCTTGTGCCGTTTGTCCCGGTTTTGGGAGGCGACATTTCTGGATGCAGTGAGGGGACAAGAAACGTACTTGCCTACCAGACCATAGGATCGCTGGGTTATGCTGACACAGCCACGGGCTCCCCAAGATGACTTGAAAAAGAGGGGTACAAACAAGGTCAAAGAGGATTTGTTCCCCGTGGTCTCCTATGGTGCAGGTTAGGGGTGCAGTGCACGTGATAATAGGTCCTGAGACCAAAGGGGACCCATCAATAGTATGGATGGGTTCCAGCACAAGCTTTTTCTGGATGGGGAGTTGCCACGCCTCGGCCAAAGTGCTGTCGATGAAGTTTCCCGAAGCACCTGAATCGATGAGGGCCCAGCACACCACAGACCGGTGAGGATTGATTGCTAGTGTGATGGGAATCTGCAAGTGAGAACCCAAAGGCTTCTTATTCAGGGGCTTGGAGGCAGTAGTTACGACCGAGATGGCCCCTGCCCATCCCGGCCTCTGGCATTTCCCATCCTCCTACGCTCTGGGGGCAACTCGGGGCATTCTCCAATAAAGTGGGACAGGTCCCCACATTAAAAGCAAGCTCAGGCGCTGCAACGTCGGTCTCGCTCTTCTTTTGATAAGGCCCCCCAGGATGCCCCGACTTGCATGGGTTCAGGCTCGGGTAGTCAGCCGGCTTCGGAGAGACGAGGAGGAGGGAGTGAAAAAGCTGGTCTTGCCTGGAATGGTTGGGATTCCTGACGCCTTTCTCTTTTCCTTTCGGCCAAGTGGTCCTCAATTTGTAATACCAGGTTGGCGAGGGCTTCCCAGGCAGCCGGAGTCTCTACAAACGCCAACTGGTCTTCGATTTCTTCACACAACCCTTTCTTGAACATCACCCGGAGGACATTGTTTGGCCACTGAAGCTCTAGTGCCAGTTGTTGAAATTGAGTAATATATTCCAGAGCGGGGGTGCATCCCTGGCGAAGACCCATGATTGCGGTCTGGGCATCACAGACACGGTGCGGGTTATCAAAAAGGAATGTAAATTCTTTTAGGAAGTCAGCATAGTTTGACAGTAAGGGGCTGTCACTTCGTAGCAAGGTAGTGGCCCACTCAAGGGCAGTGCCTCCCACATTCCCAACAATAAAGGCCACCTTCAGAGCATCTGTGGAGTACGTATGGGGCTGAAGAGTGAAGGTGAGTCGACATAAGGCAAGAAAGGCCTGGAAACCCCGTCGGTCCCCCACAAACTTTTATAGTTTGGGTCCCTTGGGCTCCCTAGCTCCTGCCACCACGAGAGGGCCAGCAGGTGGAGGGGGTACCATCGGGGCTGTGGCTGCCATGTGGGCAGCGGCGCCAGGTGCCGCAGCAGCGGCTCCTTGAAGTTGGTTCACCGTTGACGTCAGGACCCCCTGCTGGGCCTGGACATCCTTCAGTTCCATGGCCAAGGACTGAACCGCCTGAGTTAAGCAGCTCAGTTCTTTTGCCACGTCCATGATGGGCACCACCTTTGTGGGGGAGGCTATGGTACTAACAGCTGCTGGTGATTTTTCACCGGGGAGGGGGGAGGACACAGAAGGGCTACCACTCACACCTCTAAAACACCTGGTATGGCTAGAGGCGGCTCTCTCGGCTAGGCAAAAGCGGGGTTGTATTATTCCCGTCAGGATAGTGTGTTGGCTGTTACCTCTAATGAAAGAGAACAGGCCACTATCATCATTGGGCACCTGGATTGCGAGAGGCCACGCAGTACCCCCACATTCCCTATCCCACACTCTCAGGGTGAAGGGGGAAGGCTTGGGGCAAAGGTGCAGGGAGGAGCCATGCAGGGGGGGGATCCTTACCCTGGCTTGCAAGGGAGGAGGTAGGGCCACGCGCTCTCAGTGCTCCCCAGGGGGGGTCTAACCCTGGCAGGGGAAGGAAGGGAGGGGGAACACTCACACACCACGCATTCATCACTCGCTCCGTTACTTGCTTCAGACACACCAAGGAGGAATCAGGACGAAGGGAAATCCACTCAAGCTCAGACGTCGATATCAGCTCTGTTAGGGCAGTCACAAGAAGGCAAAGAACAAGCGCAAGGGGGCCGGTTTCTAGCAATCACCAGCGTCGCTCTAACTGCGGCGCTGGTGTTTATGTGGAAGGCCCCACCCCTGTGCATGCCCGCAGACGCTCCAAGCATCGCGGCAGCGTAGGGGGCATGGCCTGGGGTGAGCCTGGGATTGGGGAGGGAGTCTCCTGGCTGGACGCTGTGGGGGGCGTGGCCAAGGGCCCTGTGCTGTCAGCCGGTGTGGCGCTAGGGGGGGTTAGCCCTGCCGGTTCCTGCCTTGTTTCTGAGTCTTGGGGGCCCTGGGGGTGTCGGGCTGTTAGGGGCTGGCGGCGGAGGCTGACAGACATGGGCTTTGTGCCCAAGCAATCCAATGGGTGCTGATGCTGCTCCTTCCCATGCTGCCTCTGTTCACTGTGCCACTCTTCTAGTCCCAGGACCCACCATCCTGGGTCTGGGGCCATCATTCCTTGCACGGAGACAATGTCATTCCACAGCATCAAGAAACATCCACTCCAGCCCCAGGACCCACCATCATGGGTCTGGGGCCCGTCACTCCTTACACATTCAGATTCTCCTGGTCCGCACAAGTTCTAAGTCAGCTGCTAGGCACTGGCTGAGTCTGCAGTTTACAATAAGCATCTTCACAATTATGGGGAGGTTATTTTCATGCCGAAACGAGTACTCCAGTAATGTTTCCCAAATGGAGTAAAGTACTGGAGGAGTTCTTTACAGGTGCCCTGCCTTTCACAAAGAAAAGAGAACTCTCCCCGTGGCTCCCTGAGTCATCTTGTTTTGGAAGATTCTTTCCTTGAGATCCTTTCCTGTATTTTTGTGAACCTTCCAATCAAGTACTGTGAGGGAGGCAGATCAACTCATCCTGCTCTTCCTCGAGTAACACTTACAAGTCATAGATAGTAGTCCCACCATTTACCCGCGCTTCATTGAATGTCTTCACTTTGACAATCCGAGCACTGGGCTACCTTCCAATCAAGTACTGTGAGGGAGGCAGATCAAGTCATCCTGCTCTTCCTCCAGTAACGCTTACGAGAGTCATAGATACTAGTCCCACCATTAGTCTCTCCACTATAACCCTTATGAAGCCCCTTTCTCTCCCAAGATAATCAGCCCAGGCCATGAGATCTCACCCATGGTCATCCTCAATGCACACATGGAACAAACAGCAAACATACCAGAATGATAACACACAACATATTATATATGCCTGCCTGTGTGCCTCTCTGTACCTGCTGCTACTACCTGTCACATGATTTATCAATGATAGAGTGAAGTCTGCCCAAACCAAGCACTAATTCTAGGGGCATCATTCAACACCCATAGGCTGTCATTCCACTGTACCGGAGTCAGTCATGCACGCCCATCACAGGAACCATCAGGAGATTCTGGCACCATCTTTCCAGTCACCGGGGCCTGTATTCCATTCCACTGCATCGAGAAAGCAGAAGCCTGTTGATGACATGCCAACCTGCCCCATCACCAACAGCCTACTCCTCCACACCCACACCCAACCGTGGATGCCTGCTGAAGCTGCTGGATGATATAAAAGAACCCTCCTACCACCCGCTACTGCCACCTGCTCTCCACTGCCAAGGAGCCAGTTTCACTTTTTCTCTGTCACATCCACCCAAACACAAGCCCTGCACCTCCTAGAGTGCCGTCTGAAAGTTGAGATCCTGCTGCTGGCACATCTTTGGGTTAACTACATGGGGTGGCAGGTGCTGTGTGATGATAGGGATCAACTAACTGTATGAGAATATGGCACCTTCCAGCCTGAACTTCTGCACAGGTGGATAAAATATGTGAAAGTTAAAACAAAGCTCAAAACAATAACAAAACAAATAAAACTTTTATTAATAACACAAGTTCACAAACAACAACAATATAAACACTAACACTAAACCAAACATTTTAAATTAGAATTTTACCGAACATGGCCGAATTGAACATGGCCGAACCAAACATGGCCGAACACAAAAACGGTGATCAGACCAAACAGGCAAACTGAACGTGCTGACTGAACCGAATGGCCGAACCCGAACATCTACCTGTTCGCACATCCCTAGTCTTCCGGGCCCAATTCAAGGTGTTGGTTTTGCCCTATAAAGCCCTATATGGTCTGGGCCTCACTTATGTGTGTGATCGGCTCACCCCCTGGGTCCTGTATCGGCCCCTGCATTCAGCTGGGGCGCCCTCCTCGGAGTGCCCCAAGTTTCACAGGTGGAGACTATGGGAAGGGCATTCTCGATGGCCTCACTGAGGCTATGGAGCTCCCTCTCAATGGAGGGTCGCTTAGCCCTGACTCTTTCTGGAGACAGTGTAAGACCTGGCTGTTCTGCCAGGCCTTCAGCAAAGGAGACGGGTGATGAGTGGAGGTGTAGGGAGGAGGGGAGCAATTTTTAGCTCTTCCCTGGGATATTTTATTGTTGTTTTATACTGTATTTTATCATATGTTATTTATTGCTTGCTATTATTGCTTGTGTTTTATATTTTGTATTTCTTTATATGTTGTGAGACACATCAAGCTGCCTTGGAAGAGAGGGAGGCCAAGAAATCGAAGTAATAAGCAAACAAATAAACAAATAAACAAATTAATTAAGTAATTAATTAATTAATTAATTAATTAATGGGGTAACAAATTTTGTACCAGTGAGTAATACCCAAAATTTTGGGTAGCCTTTTGGGTACCTGGTCGGTACCCAAATACTAAGATGGTTATCTGTTTACCTAAAATAATAGTTTTCCTTTACCGAGTTACCAAGCTTCTATTTTAGAAAGTTGGTAACTTTCTGGCTTACTGTGTTACTGTTTTTGTATTTCTGACATGAAACGAAAAATAGATGAATAGAAATGGACACAAAACCAGCAAATTTGTTATCGTTAAAATGGCGCAAAATGGAATAATGGTGCAGAAATTCAATAATTTGGTCCGGATAACAGTCATTTGCTAATTCAGGTCATTCATCAGGTACTAATTAGGTACTGTTTAGTAGGGGTGTGCAATTTCATATCGTCTAATTCATTACAAAATAGAATTGAGCCCCNCGGAGACAATGTCATTCCACAGCATCAAGAAACATCCACTCCAGCCCCAGGACCCACCATCATGGGTCTGGGGCCCGTCACTCCTTACACATTCAGATTCTCCTGGTCCGCACAAGTTCTAAGTCAGCTGCTAGGCACTGGCTGAGTCTGCAGTTTACAATAAGCATCTTCACAATTATGGGGAGGTTATTTTCATGCCGAAACGAGTACTCCAGTAATGTTTCCCAAATGGAGTAAAGTACTGGAGGAGTTCTTTACAGGTGCCCTGCCTTTCACAAAGAAAAGAGAACTCTCCCCGTGGCTCCCTGAGTCATCTTGTTTTGGAAGATTCTTTCCTTGAGATCCTTTCCTGTATTTTTGTGAACCTTCCAATCAAGTACTGTGAGGGAGGCAGATCAACTCATCCTGCTCTTCCTCGAGTAACACTTACAAGTCATAGATAGTAGTCCCACCATTTACCCGCGCTTCATTGAATGTCTTCACTTTGACAATCCGAGCACTGGGCTACCTTCCAATCAAGTACTGTGAGGGAGGCAGATCAAGTCATCCTGCTCTTCCTCCAGTAACGCTTACGAGAGTCATAGATACTAGTCCCACCATTAGTCTCTCCACTATAACCCTTATGAAGCCCCTTTCTCTCCCAAGATAATCAGCCCAGGCCATGAGATCTCACCCATGGTCATCCTCAATGCACACATGGAACAAACAGCAAACATACCAGAATGATAACACACAACATATTATATATGCCTGCCTGTGTGCCTCTCTGTACCTGCTGCTACTACCTGTCACATGATTTATCAATGATAGAGTGAAGTCTGCCCAAACCAAGCACTAATTCTAGGGGCATCATTCAACACCCATAGGCTGTCATTCCACTGTACCGGAGTCAGTCATGCACGCCCATCACAGGAACCATCAGGAGATTCTGGCACCATCTTTCCAGTCACCGGGGCCTGTATTCCATTCCACTGCATCGAGAAAGCAGAAGCCTGTTGATGACATGCCAACCTGCCCCATCACCAACAGCCTACTCCTCCACACCCACACCCAACCGTGGATGCCTGCTGAAGCTGCTGGATGATATAAAAGAACCCTCCTACCACCCGCTACTGCCACCTGCTCTCCACTGCCAAGGAGCCAGTTTCACTTTTTCTCTGTCACATCCACCCAAACACAAGCCCTGCACCTCCTAGAGTGCCGTCTGAAAGTTGAGATCCTGCTGCTGGCACATCTTTGGGTTAACTACTAAACTAAATGGGGTGGCAGGTGCTGTGTGATGGTAGGGATCAACTAACTGTATGAGAATATGACACCTTCCAGCCTGAACTTCTGCACAGGAGGATAAAATATGTGAAAGTTAAAACAAAGCTCAAAACAATAACAAAACAAATAAAACTTTTATTAATAACACAAGTTCACAAACAACAACAATATAAACACTAACACTAAACCAAACATTTTAAATTAGAATTTTACCGAACATGGCCGAATTGAACATGGCCGAACCAAACATGGCCGAACACAAAAACGGTGATCAGACCAAACAGGCAAACTGAACGTGCTGACTGAACCGAATGGCCGAACCCGAACATCTACCTGTTCGCACATCCCTAGTCTTCCGGGCCCAATTCAAGGTGTTGGTTTTGCCCTATAAAGCCCTATATGGTCTGGGCCTCACTTATGTGTGTGATCGGCTCACCCCCTGGGTCCTGTATCGGCCCCTGCATTCAGCTGGGGCGCCCTCCTCGGAGTGCCCCAAGTTTCACAGGTGGAGACTATGGGAAGGGCATTCTCGATGGCCTCACTGAGGCTATGGAGCTCCCTCTCAATGGAGGGTCGCTTAGCCCTGACTCTTTCTGGAGACAGTGTAAGACCTGGCTGTTCTGCCAGGCCTTCAGCAAAGGAGACGGGTGATGAGTGGAGGTGTAGGGAGGAGGGGAGCAATTTTTAGCTCTTCCCTGGGATATTTTATTGTTGTTTTATACTGTATTTTATCATATGTTATTTATTGCTTGCTATTATTGCTTGTGTTTTATATTTTGTATTTCTTTATATGTTGTGAGACACATCAAGCTGCCTTGGAAGAGAGGGAGGCCAAGAAATCGAAGTAATAAGCAAACAAATAAACAAATAAACAAATTAATTAAGTAATTAATTAATTAATTAATTAATTAATGGGGTAACAAATTTTGTACCAGTGAGTAATACCCAAAATTTTGGGTAGCCTTTTGGGTACCTGGTCGGTACCCAAATACTAAGATGGTTATCTGTTTACCTAAAATAATAGTTTTCCTTTACCGAGTTACCAAGCTTCTATTTTAGAAAGTTGGTAACTTTCTGGCTTACTGTGTTACTGTTTTTGTATTTCTGACATGAAACGAAAAATAGATGAATAGAAATGGACACAAAACCAGCAAATTTGTTATCGTTAAAATGGCGCAAAATGGAATAATGGTGCAGAAATTCAATAATTTGGTCCGGATAACAGTCATTTGCTAATTCAGGTCATTCATCAGGTACTAATTAGGTACTGTTTAGTAGGGGTGTGCAATTTCATATCGTCTAATTCATTACAAAATAGAATTGAGCCCCATTCTCATAATGAAGGTAATAAAAAGAGTGAATAAGCAAATGACATTTGTTTGATTTCATTCATTTTTGTTTTTGTTTTTTCTTTGTTCTTTAAATAAAAATTAAAAAATAAAACCATGGTGCATGTGAAAAATGGCCATCGGATCTGTTCTTTGCAGTTACGTCCTTTTGAAAATAATGTCAGCAGCATCAGTGCCATTCTGGAAAAGCCACACATACATAGAATGGCATCAGGTGGCCATTTTGCACATGAGTAGTGATTTTTAAAAATTATTCTTTTTAATTAAGTGAAATTAAGAAATAAATGATAGTGGTAGAGTCCTTTCCAAAATGAAAAAAAAAAAAAAAACACTACATAAATGGGGTTTTGGAAACAAAAGCAAAAACGAACTATGTACCTTCTATACATCCTTACCGTTTAAGACCCAGTCGGTCCTAACAATACCACCAGTTTGACAGGTATGCCCAGTTTGGTGGAGATTGATTTCAGCTGTACTTTGAAAAAACATTCAAAAAGTTAGACTTCCTTCAGACTTTTCAGGAAAGTGATTATATCCTGCTATATATGCATCCCTCTCCCTAATCAACATTGTTTGCCTGCCCACCCATTTCCCCCATGATGGCTCTCTTGACAAAACAACTCACTTTGGTGTTTTGAAAAAACTTCTGAAATCCTAGACATGATGTGTTCCCCATTACTTTCCCTTGCATAGGCAATTAGCTATCCATTACTTAATTGTTGCTTTTAGTGACTACCACTTTGGGGTTATATCCTGCCATTGATCTACATACACCAACCTCCCCAATGATATCAATGGGGAGTTCTACTCACATACCAAAAATCAATCGTAGGAAATGAATCCCATATGGAACATGCAAAAAGTCCATCACAATTCCAGTTAGTGAAACCAGCTCTATTACTAGTGAGTGATGATTAAGGTAATAAACCAAATCTGGACATTTTATATAAATTGGAAAGAATGTAAAGACACAATCTTCTCTTCAACTCAGTACCCTCCGACATAATTTATTTCATTATCTCTCTCTCTCTCTCTCTCTCTCACACACACACACACACACAAGCTGTTTCTTTAACAGAGAGTTGCACTAGATGAGCCTTTAGGTCTCTCCCATCTCTATCAGCTTGATTGATTGACCTAGGGGAGGAAACGGCTTTGGAAAACAGATCTGATATGAAAGTACATTATCTCTTGTCAGGAGACCCTGCTAGGCAATCTGTACAATACAAAAACACTAATGGAAAAAGCCCTAGAGAGTATTCTCTCACTCTTCGGTTCTGATTCAGGCTTCAGTAGAAGTTTGGAGTATGACAGGACGTTTGCTTTTGAGAGAACCACGGGAACATTCTCAGTTCCTGCAGATGAGTCAGTGATAGTCTCATCTGGAAATTTTTTGATGGTTCCAAAATTTCCATGAAAAAGGTGAAGACATTTTTTATTTTTTGTGAAACGTTTTTCTTCCAACCAGCTTGAGTGTCTGAAATAAAGCAACATGAAGCAAAACTACTTTACTTTGTTATTGAACTATTTTAGGGGAAAATTGCGAACTGGGTATTAAGCAGCGCTGAGGGAACAACAACGGGATCCTTATCCATGCATGGCTGATGCACTGTCTTCCACATAGGAGAGGCCCTACCTGAGTCTTCTAATGCACCGACCCACATTCCCATGTCTAAACTGTTCCTTTTTGTTTGATTTTTGCATAAGGTCCTGCAGTGCCCTGCAATTGCTAAGGCCACCTCTGGAGGAAGGAGAATGAAACGTTTCCCCAAAGTCCAAAACCTCTAAGAAACAGAGGTAGATAAGAAAAAGCGAAAAAGAAACAACTCTAAGAATATATAGAAGAGCAACTAAAAAGTTGCTTATCCTACATATCTCTACTATATTTGCTTACTATTTTACGTGAGTGTGTGTGTCTGTGTGTGTGTCTGTGTGTGTGTGTGTGTGTGTGTTGAAATTATATTTACCAAACTATCTAAACAAAACTAAACAAAACAATAACAAAAACCTTAAGTAAAAAAAGAAAATAATGAAATACATAAAAACAGTAATGTAAAGTGAGAAAAAAGAGTGGTGAGTATGACATGCTCAGTGCCTCTTTGGCCTAAGCATTTGCAGGATCCACACCAAGCAGACTTCTGACACCCTGGTTTTCAGTCACCAATGCTTGTTTATTCACACAATGTAACTGTGACAGTTCCCCCAAAAGGCAAATGAAAATATCATAAAATCTTCTACTGAGGTAAGCACCTTGTAGAGCTGCTCCGCCGTTTTCACCTACCTTCTGGATTAGTCTCTGCAGTCAGCCAGACTTAAGGCAGACTTCAGATAAATTAAATTCCCATCTTCTTTGCTTTGAAGCAAGTCCAGAGGCAAACTCCCAGCCTGCCCATCTCTCTAATGATTTCCTCACCTGAGCTCCAGATCAGCCTTTTATGGTGGCTACTCCTAACTGGCTTGCAGCGTCCCACCGCACCCAGCTGGGAGCGCTCAGCTTACTCCATTAGGGTTGTTAGCTTTCACAGCTAATCCTTTCCAAGGCTTGATCCGTTGCCTCCTCCAGGGGGCTTCATTACTACAAGGATTTATCTTGCCCCACTCAGGGCTAAATTCCACAAGGACTTCCAGTGACTCCATCACAGCAAGATATTCCAGGACGTGAAGAACTGATCTGTGAATTTTTAAAATTATCATCATTTTTAATAAATAAAACAAAAAAAGGATAAAAGCAAACAAGAATCATTAGCTTATTTTCATAACATTAGTAGCAAAAACGAATGGGGTTTCATTCATTTTCATAACTAATTAAAACAACACAAATTGCACACCCTTAATAACAGGCCATATCCTCTTGCTCTTGATCACAGAAATCGTTATCCTGAAAACACTTATGTGTTCATTATCTCATTGAGCTCAATAGAACATTTTTAACAAGTGTTTTAAAGTCTGGTGCCACTGATTATATTATTGCACAGGTAGCCTTATTTGATATCAATGGGTGTTTTTACACACAATTTTCTCCTGCATATTTGCTTTCTCAGCGGCAACTTTCCTTTCCATCTGAATAACTCACCCAGTTCTCTGACAAGAAATTGTCCATACTCCTACAGATGTAAGAAGTCCTCAGTCTCTGGTATTTTTTTTAAAGTAAATTTTGGTTCGGTAGGACTGTCCCACAACTTGTGTGTGTAAAAGTTTCTCCTGTATACTGCAGTGCTCCTGGCATCAAGCTGTCCTTCACGCCTTATACTCAGTGAACTAAAACAGGCACCCACAAAAGCTAGAATTCCGGTTAAATTGTATTAAAAATTTGAATAGTTTTAAGTGGACCAGGTACTAAATGGTACCTCTTTGGTGCCTGACAAGTTTACTGACTTTCATAATTACCATTATCAAACTATTGGTTTTCCATTACTGAGTTACTATGATTCTGTTTGCACCATTTTGATTTCCAGTTTAACATTTTTATATCAATGTATACTCATTTGATTCTCCTATGTCAGAAATACACTAGCACAGTAACATGGTAAGTTGGAATGGCTCAGTGGACATTTTTAGACACACGTTAAAGTTCCGAATGTTTCAATCTTCTGGGTTTACAAGTCCACAAGGAAATTCCGGATTCATTTTTCATGCACACACACTGCCCTGAGACAGTTCCTGGATGTATTCTTCACACAAACACTGTCCTGAGGCAGGCTAAAGTAGACACAACTGTAGATGTAAGGGGCTGCCATGGAAACCAAGTGACCATAGCTGCCTGGAGCAAAGCAGTTTACCAGGACAACCTTTTACACACAAAAGTTCTGGGAGAAGTTTCACGCAGAAGTTCAAAGAGTCAGATGTTTAAGATCTGGGCGAGTAATTTAGACACACAGAAAGTTCTGGATGTTACAGCAAACATCCAGAACACCCAGTAAATGGTAAATGGAAAGTCAGTAGTTCAGTAATGGTATTTTAAGTAGTCAGCAACCCATCTTGGTATTCGGGTACCAATTAGGCACCCAGTGGACCACCTGAATTTTTGGATAATTCCTGCTGGTACAAGACTTGCTGCCTGTTTCAGTTGTACTCATCACTGGGCCAGATATTGGGGGTGAGGCTCTTTGGGTGGCTGCAAATATCTTTTCAGGAGTGTCACTAAGACTTCCTCAACTCCTTGATTATCTGGGAAGCCCCACTTCCAGCAGCTAATGCAGAGGGGTTGATTGGATCTCTATTGTCCAGTACAGGCACTGGAGATATTTTATTTATTTTTATTTTACAAAGGACTTCTATCCTGCACCCTCCTGCACCTTGGCAGCTCGAGGTGGCAAACAACATGAAATCATAACAATAAAACCATCTAGCTACAATATATAAAATGGACATATAAAATAGCAGCTAGCAAATAAAACCCCTGCCCTCCCCACCTCCTCCCCGAAGGCCCATCGGAACAACAAGGTCTTACAACATCTGCGGAAAGTGGGAAGGTCAGGGAACAAATGGGCCTCCAATGGGAGAGAATTCCACAGCTGAGGTGCAGCCACCGAGAACGCCCTCCCCGCTGTCACCACCCAGCATACCTGTGGGACTGAGTCAGGCACCCTCAGTCGACCGCAAGGACCGCGAAACAGCCCAAGGCATGAGACGGTCTCGCAGGTAAACAGAGCCCAAGCCATTTAGGGCTTGATAAGGCATAACCAACACCTTGAATTGGGCCCGGAAGACAATAGGCAGCCAGTGCAGAATCTGGAGCACCAGTGTAATGTGCTCCCAGCGGCCCATGCCCGGTAGGAGGCGGACCTCCACATTCTGCACCAGCTGCAACCTCTGGACTGTCACCAAGGGTAGCCCCACATAGAGCACATTGCAGTAGTCCAGTTGAGCGGTATTGAAAGCATGAATGATGGTGGCCAGATCTGAGTCCGCGACATACAGTCCCAGCCATCATACCAGATGCCATTGGTGAAATGCTCCTCTCACCACAGTCTCTACCTGACAATCCAGGTGGAGTTGCGGGTCGAGGAGCACTCCCAGACTATGAACCTGAGTGGCCAGAGGGAGGCAGACCCCATCAATGACAGGAGCCACACACCCCAGCCCTACCCACCAACATCACCTCCGTCTTGTCAGGATTCAGCCTCAGACGGCTCATCCTCATCCAGTCCCCCATTGATGCCAAGCACCACGTAAGCACCGAGACTGGTGAACCTGAGTCTCCAGAAAACGAGAGGTAAAGTTGTGTATTGTTGGCGTACTGATGACATCATACACTGAACCCTCTCATGATCTCACCCAAAGGTTGCATATACACATTGAACAGGAGAGGGGACAAAATAGAACCCTGTCGGACTCCACACGTGAGATTCTGGGGAGACAATATACATTCCCCAAGAACCACCCGCTGAGTTCTTCCTACCAGGACTGAGAAAAACCATTCAAGAACAATTCCACTCACCCCAGCCCAGTCCCACAGTCTCACCACCAACATCTCTTGGTCAACGGTATCAAACGCCGCCGACAGATCCAGTAAGATCAAAATTGAAGATCTGCCCTGATCCAATTCATGGCACAGGTCATCGATATGTGGTATCACTGGTCCAAAAGATGGGCAGGACTTCTCCTTCCCTTTGCCACTAATTCTCTAAGAAAGGCTCAAAAAACTGGAACCATCATGCTAAAATGTATTTATGTTTTCACTAAGTGGAATACGATGGAAATACTCTGTGGCCAGAAGTGTGTTGACTAGAGCTGAAATGAGTAACTGCAAAACCGGGTATGCCCGATGAATTTCTGGCGCCGGAATCAACCCAACAACATCAGATACCAATCCGTATGCAACTGCAACCCGGTTTGGGTACCCAGTGTCCAGGAATGTCGACTTCCAGTCCGGGAATGTTGACTTCCAGTAATGATTTTTGGACTTCATGTATCATTTTTTTTTTTACTCCCAACACATTTTTTGTTTATTTTCTGTCCTGGAATGTTCTATCCCAGTCTACTTAACAGTCCTAGTAGTGATATCTGTTAATACCCACTAAGACATACCCCTTCTTGGGCTCCCAGCTTTGACCTCTTGGTAAGCTCTCCTTGTGTTTCCACCTCCACCAAGACTTACCTCAGTTCTATAGAACATGGGTGGGATCCAGCCTTTCCCTCTTTCTACCTGGGAAAACCAGAGACAAGCTTGTAGCCCTTGAACCCATGCCTTTCCCTCAGACTTTTGTACTTGATATTGCACTCAGTTGTCCATCAGCATTCTTCCTGCTCCAAACTAGGACTAATTAAGTACTAGAACTGGAAATAGTATAATAATAATAATAATAATAATAATAATAATAATAATGTATTCATCAAAATCCAGATATCATTTTTGCCATTTACCATTTTGCAATTTACTGCTTTGCCATCAATTTCAAATCCCGAGCTGCAATACCACATTTCTTCTATTTTCTCTGCATTCCATTCTCCCTTGTACTTCCTTGTCACTCGTTGTCTGGTATGCAGATTGCTTTACAAATATGCAATCCAGTTGCAAATTGGACAACGCAAAAGGGAACATAGAACAACAATTCGGATTGGAGGCACTGGATTGGATTTTTTTTTTTTAACTGCTTGGGCAGGCAGGGAATGGGTGGGAGGGTTATTCACACAGTGATTGGCTTAGAAATGTGGTAAGCAACTAACCGTGAGAAACCCAGAAGTAAAACAGTACCTTCGGAAATGTTGTAAATGGATGGTAACAGTACATGGTACGTGGTAAATGGTAAACAGAAAGATGATAAATTGGGATGGTATCTCATGGCATTGTGAGAATTGAGAAATTCTATCGGTATGAGTAAATGTTTGAGAAATCAATCCCATTT
The DNA here is from genome assembly GCA_003113815.1 of Sphenodon punctatus. Classification (NCBI taxonomy): domain Eukaryota; kingdom Metazoa; phylum Chordata; class Lepidosauria; order Sphenodontia; family Sphenodontidae; genus Sphenodon; species Sphenodon punctatus. Next base: position 308,095 of record QEPC01010383.1, on the reverse strand, counting down.
CCCGAGATGGTAAAATTACTTGTGGGTAGATATTTACCTGCTCATTTCAACCCTACCCTTCTCACATAGCCTTTTGACACAACTTAAGATCACTTAACCCTCCACAGTGTTATTTTGCAGGAATTTAGGGCAGAACATGATGCCTTACCGGGGGAAGGAGCCTCCAGCCAGGGAAGCAATTGCCAACCATGGGTAGTTTTTATTTGGTCCCCTTCCAGTTCCTTAATCTGGCCTCTGGATCCAGTTCCTACCCCTCAAGCACTGAAAGACTGATCTCACAGTAAGTAAGCAGAGATATAATGTGAGTATGCACACAAGGACAGATGACAGATGCATGGAACAGATCCATGATCTGGACCCTCCTTTCCATAAGTGCAGACCATAAGAATCTCTGCCCCCATCTATAGGCAGCCCTCAGAGCTTGTATTAATTTTCAAAGTGACCCCTGAGATGGAAAAGTTTTCCCACCTCTTCCTTAAATGTGAGCTGCTTTGAGACATTCTCGAATGAGAGATTGTGGGATATAAATAATATATTTTTTAAAAAGCTAGGATTATGGGCGCTTTTACACGTGACACAGAACAGGTGTTGGGGGAATCGAACACAAAGTCAACACCCGTCCTGTGTTACTTGTATACAACGTGACAAATCTCAACACTGATTTGAACACCGGATGAACCCGCTTTGTTTGTTTCTTCATTTCTTGGGTTCAGGGTGAATACAGGTATCATCCGCTTGTCCAAACATGACAGCAGCATGTTGCAGCATCATGTGACCAGAGTAAAGGGTACCTGGAAGTGGTAAGAGCAAGCGTTGCCAGCATTTTCGGCGTTATCGGCAGTCCCACATCCTTTTTTAAGTGGCCAGTCCAGAGAGACAGCGCAGAGAGTCAGAGGGAGACAGTGCTAAGATAATCTGCTTAAACACGAGATGCAACGGGGGAAAGGTGTTCAAAGGGTGTTGAAGATCACACCCGGTATGTGTAAATATGTACAGGGTGTTGACCCAGTGTTCATAAAACACCCTTTAAACACCCGTTCTGTGTCGCGTTTAAAAGCGCCCCAAGTAGCCATCCAAAGAGTGTGTAGAACAATTGGTCAGACCCAAACTTATGCTGGCTCAGTTTTTTCACAGCTTTAGAACTGCGTGTCAAGATAGTAACAAAAAGAAACTGATTTTTGTATGCTATTTACATATTTATATACGCTAATATTTGCTAATGCCAGCCCAACCAATGATTACCATTTTCTTTTTCATCACTGTGAAAAGCAATCTGAAATTGCCTCCACTGATGCACTATCCTGCCATCTGCTCTTGAGGAGGCATGTAGATTTTTGATTTAGTAAATTGTTCATCACGCCAGAGGTTACACTCGCATAAGTAGGGATTTATGTCAATGACAGATTATCTGTCTGAAAATTCCATGTGTTAAATATTTTTCTCTATCACATTTTCCAGACTTATTAAATATTTAAGCTAATTAGACCTTTTGATAATTTTGAGGGGAGAAGAGAAGAGGAGTTTTTAGCAGCTTTTTTGGAAACAATGAATGATTAGACTTCATGACCTTTTGGGCTTCTCACATTAACAGAGGTTAAACTTTTCTTTTTTTTAAACAAGGACACATCACATGCGAGAGGTATAAATCGAATACAGAGAGAGTAATAGATGGCAAATAATTGTCAACTGTCCTGTTTTTAAATCTTAAGAAGTATTTGCAAGGGACCAAATAAGAAGAATGTGGTGCACACAGTAGGTTTAAATCAAAGGGTGTCTTCAGCTGAATCTGGGACTGGCCACCCCCAGAGTAGGTGTGCTTGTGTCCAGCCCCACCTAAACTGGGTTTACACAGACATGGAGTCTGCCATGGCCCATGGTCCACCAGCTCGGCACCTCTCTCCTCACACCATGGAGTTGAGGAAAGAATGCACAACGCTCTAGACTGCTACTCAAAACTTTATGGGGTTGCATGGGGCAACCATTGTCTGAGAGTGGAGCTGCAAGTGGCCATCTGCTGAGCAGATGGACAGCAGCTCCGCTTTCATCCTGTGCCCCAGTCTGGGCAGCTCTCTCTGATGATGGTGGTCCGGAATGTTCCAGAGCACCACAAGTAGGGCTGGACTGGAGCAGGCAGCACCTGTTCCACTTTTGCTCTGCTTGCACATCTGGCGGCCTGCCTTTACACTGACGGGCCACCTGGGGGGGTGAAGCAGAGCAGAGGCGGGGCAGTTATCTGTCTGGTTACACTCAAAGATACAGGGCCCCATACTAGCCTGATATAGGACACACATCGGGTGAAAACAGACATGTTTTCACCTCTTGTTCTGGGTCCTTTTTTCAGCTCTTGTTGGAGTAAGTATATATGTGGGGAGTTTTTGTAAAAGAGTAGGTAGAGAAGGACCTGGGTGGGTGAAAACAGACATGGACCTTTACACCGCTTTAACATTTCTTATGCATATTGCAGGGCTGTACTGCAAGATGCAACCTTGTAGCATGCATAAAAAATTGTTAAAGAGGTGTTTTAGCAGTGTTAAAGCGGAGTTAAGGTGCTTGTCTGTTTTCACCCACCCAGAGTTAGGGTTAGGGTTACAGAAGGGCACTCTAAGAAGCAGAATGATGCTGCTTTCTGGAATGGCCAGGCAGACAGACTGGCTAAGGAAGCGGCAGCCAAGAATGAGTCCCCAGTAGAGACACAGGATCCCCTGCCAGAGCCTGTGGCCACCATCACCACTCGAACTCAGACCCTGGGAACCAGGATCACCATTTTGTTCTTGGGAACCTTGCAGCATGGATATGGGGAAACTGAGGACCTAGCGAGGCAGGGAAAAGACAGCAGTGGAAAGCTCACTATCATCAGGAAAAATGAGGTCTCTTGGGCTCGTGATCCGGGGGGGGGGGGGATCACCACTGGATAGTACCGAGTAATCTATGGGGAGACTTGATACAGTTTATACATGAGTAAACGCACCAGGCTAAGCAGGACACTCTAGAAAGGGTGCTAGAGACATGGTGGTGGCCTCAGGGACAGGCAGATGTACAACAGTGGTGTGATAACTGTCTGGCTTGTGCCATGGTAAATGCAGACAGGCAGACAGTCAAAGCCCCTATAGGTCACCAGCGCATTGAAGGACCCTGGGCCAAACTCCAGATAGATAATATAGGACCCCTCCCACCACTACTAGAGAAAACAAATATTGCTTAGTGATAGTAGATGCCTTCAGTAAATGGATAGAAGCCATCCCTGTAAGAACAATACAATTAAGATATTAAGGAATGGACGAACAGATCGCGGTTCGGGTTTGGTCATTCGGTCCCGTTCGGTCATTCAGTTTGGTCATTTGGTTCAGTCATTTGGTTCGGTCGTTTGGTTCAGTCATTTGGTTCGGTTGTTGAGTTCAGGTTCGGTCGTTTGGTTCGGTGGCTTTCGGTTTGGATGTTTGGAAAAAGGTATTGCGAGATCCCGTGATCGTGCCGGAAACAGGAAATTTGAGTGCGTGCAGAGCTTGTGTGGGTGAGACCGTGTGTGTTGTGGCTGGTTGGATGTTGGGTTTTTATTTGTGTGTTTTGGCTGTGTTGGTTTGACTGTTGGTTTTGGTTTGGCTGGTTGGTGAGTGTTGGTGGGTGACTGCTGGCTGTGTGTTGTTTAAAAAAAAAATGAAGAAGACTGTTGCTCTAATTAAATGCCGGGGGGACAACGTGGTGCACCTGGAGCTGGTGGTGGAGAAGGAGAAGGAGGAGGAGGAAGAGGTTCCTTCTTCTGCTGCTGGACCTTCGGTGGTGGAGGAGCAAGAGCAGGTGGGCACAGGAGGTGCTGCCACTGCTGGCAGGTTTGTAAACATTTTTTTTGCTTTGATGACAAGAAGAATACTATCCTTTAAAGTGAGCTCACTGACATGCAGGTGGGTGCATGGGTGGTGGGCAGTCAGGCAGAAACAGTGGGCATCAGAGGGTGGCAGCGGATGTCTGCCACAGAGAGAGAGGGTACTGTAGTGTGGGGTGCTCTTCCAACAGTCAGGCATGAGCACAAGCACCCTCACCCAAACATGTGCCAGTCTAGCTAGAGTTTCCCCTCTCCAATTGCCATCCCTATGCACCCCCAAATAAGGGCAGGATTTGCACGTGCCGGCCAGGGTCTTTCCAGTTGCTGTCTCTAATAGCATCCCAAGGAGGGCAGGATTTCACGTGCCAGCAAGGGTCTCTCCATTTGCCATCCCTAGCATACCCTACAAGCACCCCAAGGAGGGCAGGATATGCACGTGCCAGCAAGGTTATCTCCATTGCCATCCCTCCCCAGCACCCAAAGAAGGGCAGGATTAATTGCACGTGCCAGCCAGGGTCTTTCCAGTCGCCATTCCCCCAGCACCCAAATAAGGGCAGGATTTGCATGTACCAGAAAGCCAGGGTCTCCCCATTGCCATCCCTCCCCAGCACCCAAAGAAGGGCAGGATTTGCACGTGCCAGCCAGCCAGGGTCTCCCCATTGCCATCCCTCCCCAGCACCCAAAGAAGGGCAGGATTATTTGCACATTCCAGCCAGCCTGGATCACCATCTTCGGTTGCCATCCCTAGCACCCCAAGGATGGAGGACTAGAGGCATCATCATAAATGTATGATATACTTAGGTGTTGTTTATGTGTTCCTGTTTCAGAGAGGGTGAGGATTCAGAATCCTCAAATGCTGGTGCCAGGGGCAGGTGAAGGACAACAAGGCGGAGGTCGCCAGTGCCACCCGCAGACATTGGGCGGACAAGGTTCGATGTCTGGTGGTGGTACGTGAGGCATGAGGATGGGTCTGCAAAATGCAAGGTAAGGCACAACAGGGAATGAAAGGTAAAGTACAACAGGCTGGAACAACAGGGAATGGATTGCCCTATGACCTGTTAGGAAGTCCCCTGCAGAGAGAGATTGGCCACCCACCCTCTTGTGGAGACAGAATGCAGGCAGTGCTTCACAGACCATTGGTCTGACACAGTATGCTACTTCTTATGTTCCTATCTTTTTATGTTCTTTAGGTCTGCCATAAAAAGTTCGAGAGGCAGTGTGAAGGGATCACATCGGGGCTGATAGCCCACAGTGAAAAGCTTCATGGGTTGGTGGTGAGGTGGCAGCAGCAGGACTTTGGTGTCATGGCCGTGGAGCAACCTCATCACCAGAAGAAGGGGGGAAGGCACGACGGAAGCAATGCCATGTAAGCCCTTTCCCCTCCTCCAGCTCTGATGTGGAGTCCTCCAGGCCCCAGGAGTCTGCAGCAGCAAGGGCCTTTTGGGCCGAGGTGGAGAGATCCACCTGGGACTTCATAGATAGCCTGCAGCAGACAGCAGCCACCATGAAGAACATCCTGGTGCTTGAGGTGGAGAAAAAGAGCATGGAGGCGTACACCCAGTATGTCTCTGCCGAGACAGAATGCCTGATATCGTACCACCAGTCAGTCTCCAGGTGGCATGCAGCCGTGGCAGGGGCTGTGGACTTCACCTTGGCCCATGGCTATGATATGCTGGAGCACAGGGTACCCACCTCTCAGTCCTGTCCTGCACCCCTTTTGCCTTTCCCCCAAGTTCCAGGGGATAGGCCCAAAGACAAGTAGTCTAGACCCTTTTCTTTTCTTTTCTTTTCTTCGTATATATGTTTGGTTTTGGTTTTATACTGTTCATGTTATTGTTCTTTTAAAATTGTTTATAAAGGTTATATTTGTTGTTACAAACTTTGTTTGACGTGTCCAATGTTTTTTCCCTCTGTGCTGAAGTTCAGGGAGGTGCCAGAATCTCATACAGCTAGTCGATCCCTACCAGCAGCACCTGGCTGGCACCTCCACATATAGCATAGGTAAGGTATTACCCCAAAAGATGTGCCAGCAGCAGGGTCTCAACATGCAGACAGCCCCCCAGGAGGGGAAGGAATTGTGTCTGTGTGTGTGTGTGCCAGAGAGAAAGAGAGACAGGCTCCTTGGCAGCGGGTGGCAGAGGGGCTGGTGGTCAGAGGGCTTTTTTTCCAGCAGCTTCAGTGGCATCAGCAGGTGGGTGCTGAGGAGTAGGCAGGTGGTGGTGGTGGAGGCTGGAGGGGGGCGGGCACCTGGCTTCTGGATGCAGTGGAATGGAATGACAGTCCCCAGTGACTGGAATGATGGTCCTAGAATCTCAATGATGGTTCCTGGGATGGGTGGGCATGACTGATTCAGGTACAGTGGAATGACAGCCTATGGGAGCTGAATGATGTCCCTCGAAGTAGTGCATGGTTGGGAACACTTCATTCAAGCGTGCAATAGGTAGGTATAGAAACACACAGAGGCAGGCACATAATACATTCCATGTTTTGTTATATTCCAAATCATTCTGGTAGGTTTACTGCTGCTGAATGTGGGCATCGGGCACAGATGGGAGTTCTTCCTGGTTCTGGCAGGTGGCAGCTTAAGCTGGCCTCCCCTCCACCCCATCTCTCTTGTTCTAGTGGGAGCCTCTCTCTCTCTCCTCCCCCCTCTCTCTCTCTGGCCATATAGTGCAGGTGACAGCACGGGTGGGATCGTGTCTGTCTCTCCTTCTAGCAGTGTGGAGACTTTCTCTTATTTCTCTCTCTCTCTCTCTTGGCAGCAACCTTGGTGGGAAAACAGGCACCTTGGCATGAGAGGCAGGAAGGTGGGCTGAGGCAGGCTTTGAGCTTGGCGGTAACCTGGGGCAGAGAACCCTTGGCACAGACAGCATATAGGCCTGGGGACCGTTGGCAGCAGCCGCAGACATTGGTTGCCAGGGTACAGAACCCTTGACACAGACAGCTTATAGGCCTGGTGGCCATTGGCAGCAACAGACAGTGGGTTTCCAGGGTACAGAACCCTGGCACAGACAGCATATAGCCCTGGGGGCCATTGGCACCAGCAGACATTGGCTGCCTGGGTACAGAACCCTTGGCACAGGCAGCATATAGGCCTGGGGGCCATTTGCACTAGCAGCAGCAGACATTGGTTGCCCGGGCAGGCAGGCAGGTGGTGTGGCATGAGCATTAGTCAGGCAGACTGAGGCAGGGTTCAAGTTTTGCAACCTGGGCGGGTGGGCAGGCAGGCAGCGTGGCATGAGAGGCAGTAGGGCAGGCGGGCTTGGGCAGGCTTTTAGCTAGGCAACCTGTGTGGGCAGACAGGCACCTTTGCATGGGAGGCAGAGAGGTGGACTCAGGCATGCTTTGAGCTTGGTGGCAAGCTGGGAGGGCAGTCAGGCAGTGTGGCAGGAGAGGCAGTAGGGCAGGCAGACTGGGACATTGGCAGCAGGGCCATCAGATAGGCTAGAAAAGACTGTGCAACATGAGAGAGCGAGAGCCAGTCAGTGTAACATTGGCGGGCCGAGATCATGTAGCCATAGGCCAGCTCGCAGGCTAACCATTTCCCAATTCCACCCTGTGTCATGAGGTCAGTCAGATAAGGTGGCCGAGGCCGTCTAGTATGACAGAAAAAGAGAGAGAGAGAGAGAGGGGGGGTGGAAGGGAGGGGGCAGAGCATGTGCCAGGCATTGGGAGGGAGGGACAGCACCTCAGCAGCACAGGAGCAGTAGCCCTAGCCCAGATTGAGGAGGAGGAGCACCGTCCCATGACTGCCCCTGGCATGGGATGGCGTGTGCCACTGCACCATCAATCCTTGTCCAGGGGCAGCTCAGGGAATCCCAGCAGCGGAAGGTTCACCTTAACTGAACAGCAACTGCTCCTCTAACTTGGCCCCAGTCTCAGACGGTGCAGGGAGCAAATGTCCCCCACCATCAAGAACTCCCACTTGCTGAGGACACTGGTTGGTGGGTAGGACAAGAGACCCTTGGCAACTTTCGACAGGGCTGGCCACACGTTGGCCTTGCTGGCCCAGTAGGCCAAGGGATCCCTCCTGGGATCAATGCATGGCTTCTCCTCCAGGTAGGTCTCCACGACTACTGAGGCACCGTCATACATACTCCCTCTCGTAGCTCTGCCTGGGAACTACCTCCACCACTGCCCTCAGCCACACTGCTTACCCTATTGTTGTGGGGGACCCCCATGCTCCCCAGTGTGGTCTGCATGTAGGCCGAGTTGCTTCTGCTGCTGCTGGCAACAGGGGTGCTGCTGCTGCTGGCGCTGTTGTTGCTACCGCTATGGCTGGAGGCAGGGAGAGACCCGCCTGGCTGAGAGGGGTGGCTGCTCCCAATCCCACCATTCCCAGGGGTGTCCTGCTGCATAGCCTACTCTGCCTGCCATACCCTCTCCACCAGCGCATCCTTCCGGAGGGCATAGAGCACTGTCTGGCATGCTATGTTGCCCTTGACCCTGGGGTCCAGCATTGTTGCCAGGACATATTGCTCCCGCTTCAGGAGCACATAAAAATGTGCCTCCAGCCCTGACTTTAGCTTCTGCACCAGGTCAAGCGTCTAATTGGCCAGCTTCCTGCCCATAGGACCACAATCCCAGCCCCCGAGAATCTCGTCCAGCCTCCTCTGGAGACTCCAAACCAGAGGAGTCACCTGGCTGAGGGTGGCGGTGGAGCTGCTCACGGTCTCCGTCATGGCCAGGAACGGTTTCAGGACGAAGAGCATTTGAGCCAGGAGCTCCCATTCCACCCCATTAAACCCTTCCAGTGCCCCGCAGTCTGTCTCCAGTTGCACCTGATGCAAGGCGGCTTTCTGCTCAAGAAGCTGCTGAGCATCAGGAAGGTGGAATTCCACTGTGGGACCACATCCTGGACCAGCTGGTGCCCTGGGGAGCCTTGCTCAGCCTGATTCTCCTGGAGGAGCTCACTGCCCTTCACGCTCTGGTTGAAAAACCATGCCAGCTTCCTCCCCCACTCTATCAGGGAGCTAAGGGTGAATTCCCAGTCCCTTTCTCCCCCAAGCCCAGAGCGTCCCTGAACACAAGGTGAAGGGTGTGTGCAGTGCAAGGGATGCTGGTGAAGCCCCCCTCACAGACTGCCATGAGTACATTTGCGGCATTGTCCATCACTACACACCCCTTGGAGAAGGCTGCGCCTGGAATAACCCACTCCCTCACCATGGCGGACAGAATCTACCGGTATCTGATACTGCCGGTATTTTGGTGTACTGGAAGTATCGGATTACCCCGGTATTTGGAGGTACCGGTACCGGATTCCCGTACCGGATTTTTTTTACATTGCGGCCATTTAAATGAATGGCTGCAATGTAAAAAAAGAAACAACCCTGACCAGCCTGGATTTTTTTTAAAAATTTTTTCCCCCAAAGTCCCTGCTAGTGCAGGCTCCGGGCCGCTGCCAGCGACCCAGAGTCCACACCAGCATTTAAGGTACAGTGGTACTAGGGTGATCCCTGGGGTGGGGGGTGGTTTACCACACACCCCACCCCAGAGATCACCCTACCTCCCCACCCAGGGATCGCCTACCTTTGGCGCTGTGGGTGGCGGAAGCGGCAGCAGTGGTCCGGCGACTTCAGCTCTGGCTGTGGCTGCCAGCTTCAATGCTTTCTAGGCCTTCCAGGGAACTTCCGGGTTTCCTCGGAAGACCTAGAAAGCGCTGAAGCCGGTAGCCACAGCCAGTGCTGAAGCCGCCAGACCACTGCCTCCACCGCCGCCCAGCACGCCAAAGGTAACCGATCCCTGGGTGGGGAGGGAGGGTGATCCCTGGGGTGGAGGTTGTTAAACCACCCCCCAGCCCAGGGATCACCTTAGTACCTGCTGGTGCGGGCTCTGGGTCGCCGGTGGCAGCCCGGAATCTGCAATAGGGACTTAGAGAAAAAATAAAATAAAAATTAAATCCAGGCTGGGGAGGGTGGGTGGGGGGTGCCCCCTTCCACCCACACAGCCTGGAAGGGGGAGGGGGGGAGGAATTTATTTTTTCCATTGATTTCAGTGGGGACAGTTCCCCATTGAAATCAATGGAATAAATCCGGTACTGGTAATCCAGTTTTAATCCAGTAACCTGTTTTTTGCATACCGGTAACCGGTAAAACTGGTAACCTGTATTCTGTCTTGTGTCCCACCTCTATCTATATATACAATATTTCACAGGGGGAAACATAAAGAACACAGGGAGGGGTACAAAACTGAAATGAAAATCAATCTAATAATAATCCTACTCTAAATAAATCCAAAATTTAAAACAGGGGAAGGGAATCAGGGATGAAATAAGAGAGAGAGGGAAAGGATTCAATGGAGGGGGGAGGGAGGAAGGAAGATTGAACACAGGGAACACAGGGAAGGGTAAAAACAAAAAATAACACCTAAATCTTTCTAATATAAGCAGGCCTTCTGAAACACCTGTTGTCAGGAACAGTGACTAGTTCAGAAGGTGTTGGGAAGGGGGAAGTCAATGAGTTTTGTTACTTGCTGCGCCTGCCTCACCTCAAGCCCCATTGGCTCCATGCAGCCAAGCCCATGGCAAATTGCAGACTGCGAAGTCAGTGGTCTGAGGAGAAGAGGGATGGTGATTGGGCAGGCTGGCTGCTACTCCAAGCCTCTCCACCCCTGGTGCCTGGGAGTCTGCTCCTCAGATGACTTCCCCTCCCTTTCATGTTTTGCCTTCCAGTGACACATTTTTGCCACCCGAACTCATCCAAACTCAATCCGAACCTACTGAACTGTTTGGTCGTTTCGGAGTTGGAATCAACTTCGGTTCAGTCGGTTCGGGTTCGGGTTCGGTCATCTGAACACACTGAGTTCAGGCCAAACTCTGAACTTCCAAACCGCATTCGCCCATCCCTAAAGATATTGTTCAATGTGGTCCTTTCAAGGTGGGGGTTGCCCAGGGTTATAGATTCTGATCAAGGCCCCACTTTGCGGAGGAAGTCATGCAAGCTCTGTGCAAAGCTTTAGGAATAAACCAGAGGTTCCACATTGCAGGACACCCAGCCCCCTCCGGGTTAATAGAAAGGGCCAATCTCACGCTGAAGGAGACATTGTGTAAACAGATCAAACCCATGGGGAAGAACTGGAATGAAAGACTCCCTGTAATTTTACTGGCCTTAAGAGAATCAAAAGCAGTCCATGGGTTCACGACTTTTGAGGTGATGACAAGTCAAAAAATGAGGATGCCATAAGCATGGTGGCTTGGAAAAGAGTTACCCAGCTCCTGGGAAAACTGTCTCAGATGCATGGGTCCAAGAGTTGGTAAAGGAGATGGCACAGATTCACTGGCAAACCACCCTTCACCTTGGGGAAGCTCAAGCAGATGTAGATAAGTGGTTAGGATGGGTTAAAAGGCCCATTGTCTGGGAATTAGGCCAGCCGGTGATGTACCAAAAGTTTTCAGTCAAGGAGCATTCTCTGACACAAAAATGGGAGGTCCCAGGAAGAATAATGAATAGGGTAAGCCCATCAGTCTTTCAGGTAGAGATTCTGGGAGGGAAGCACAAATGCCCCTGGAGAAAGTACTTCCATAGCTCCCAGCTAAAGGAGTGGAAAGGGCAGCCTCCAGATGCAAACGATCAGCAACTCCCTGAGAATAAACCAGGGAAACTCAGGGCTCCCCCCAATAATTTGTAGTCCAGAGTAAGGACCTTCCCACAGCTCCAGCAGCATGAACCAAGTAGCCAGAAGGGGAGGGCGCTGGTGGCCAATTGCTCATCTGTTGGCCCAACCGAGGGATTGCCTTCAGTAAGTCCAGCTGTAAGGATGGCATCCCAGGTAAGAGCTCTTATTGTCCACCATTCGTACTGTTTAAGGTTCAAGTACAGTGAGAGCGGGGGCCCACATTGCTCTCTTATTGGGGTGGCTGAATGGGCAGCCTGTGTTACAGAGCAATCAGAAATTGAATGGTCAATTCCTCCCTTGCTTTGGCAAAGGGCCCCAGGGGTTCAGACAACGTCTCATATCTAGCAATGGAAATTAGTCACATCCCCTCCCTGTCCAAAACTCCTTGGTAACCTTAATGCCACAGACCTGATTTCTCGGTTTTGGCCTGGCGGGATGCATACAGGAGTGTCTAAATTCCCCAGAGGTGACAATGGACTTGCCCTTCAAAAGCCAAGGAAGTCTTGCAGCCCACCAAGAATCCCATTGTCATGGACCCTAACTCCCTCCTCCAAACCATCCTCAGTCTTTTGACACACCCAAGCATCCATTGTCCCCAGTCCCAATCCTTTGTGCCAGTGGGATACAATTTGGCTCTTCCCCCACCCTTCAGGGAGTCACTTTTGATTTGGAAAAGACAGAGTGCAGTCTCTGTACCTTTCCATCTTAAACGTTTCTCCTAGACTCCAGTGTCTGCCCCGCTCCCCAGCCTCCAAGGATAATTGCCACAGCAGAGAAAGGAGAGGTAATAAGTTTTGATTTCTTTCCCCCTAGAAACCTTCGTCCAAGCACACACACACCCACCTTGCCCAGCTACATTCACTCTTAGTAGTGGTTGTGCCTGACCGTGGTTTTCTTTGTGCATATGTGTGTGTGTCATTTGTATCCCATAGATTTGAATAAAATACCCCTGGTTGGAATAGCACTTTGTTTTCTGTGTCTGGATTGTGGGGAAGGGAGTTCCAGCTGTGATCAGCGTTCATTGTCCTCAGACTGATCCTTAAATGAATCACGTGGACCAGTTGGGATGAAATTTGGCTAATTCCCCTAAATTTGAGAAACGATTGAATATTGGGGTACTGGCCCCTGGTGTTCACCCGTGAAGCAGGTCATGTGTTCTAACATTTGGTGACCAGCCAGAGGCTGAAGCTGGTGCAGAATGTGGTTGCTCATCTTCTTGTGGGGGGTGGGCTCCTGGGAGCACATAACACTAATGCTCTGGTTCCTGCACTGGCTGCTTAAAGTCTTCTGTGCCCAATTCAAAGTGTTGGTTATTACCTTTAAAGCCCTATATGGCCTGGGTCCCACTTACCTGCGGGACCACCTCACCTCTTGTGTCCTAGATCAGCCCCTGTGGTTGGCCGGGGACATGAGCTTGGAGTTCCCCTGGGTGTCTTGGGTGGCCATGTTTGAGCGGCTGTTCTTGGTGGCGGCGCCACGGTTGTGGAACTCTCTCCTGGTGGAGATTCTCCTCTCCATGGATCTCCCCTCCTTCCATAGACAGTGTAAGAACTGGCTCTTTTGCCGGGTGTTCTGTGAGGGGAACGGGTAGTGGATGTGAGGGTTTTCTTTCTTTTTGGAGGACTGGGGGTTTGTTGGGCCTGTGTTTTAAAATGATATTTATTATTGTATTGTATTTTAGTATATTATATGTTTATATTTTTATGTGATATTTTATAGAACTGTAAACCACCCTGAGCTGCCATTGGGCAGGAGGACTGTGGTATAAAAATTATGAAAATAAAATAAATAAATAAATAAATAGCCTGTGCTGCTGGTGAGGGCCTTCTGCCTGTTCATCCTCTCTGTTGCTTGAGAGAACTACTGCTTCTCCTTGCTGTCCGAACGCCTGCTGATATCACTGCAACTCTTGCCATCATTGCTATGACCCCACAAGCCACAGCCATGAGGGAGGATGCCATTTTGTTTTTCCAGCGTTTAAATTTAACTACAGCTGGGGAAATGCTGGTATCTTGTGATTCAAGCTCAGTGAGGAGTCAGTGGTGTTCCTGTGATGCTGCTGCAGCACTCCTCTCCAGACAACTGACCCATGCCTGTGAAGCAACTCACTGATCACTTATGTGTATATTATTTATTTATTTATTTATTTATTTAACAGATTTTTATCCCACTCTCCCCACCTTAGTGGCTCAGACTGGCTAACAAAACCAAAAAAACAACAATATAAAACACTGAACTATTTAAAACATTCATCATAAAAACACACCCTCCCCCACAACCCTCCCCCTCACCCAACCCTCCCCTTTATCCCTACACACTCCCCACTCCCCCTCACCAAATGCCTGATGGAACAGCCATGTTTTACGGTTCTTCTGGAAGGTCCGGGGTCAATTGCATCCCCACTGGGAGGGAGTTCCACAGCTGCAGCGCAGCGACTGAGAACACCCTGCTCTGTGTGGTCCCCTGAGACACCCGGGGGACCTGCAACAGCACACCCCAAGCTGACCGCAGGGACTGACCCAGAACTCGGGGAGTGAGGTGGTCCCACAGGTAAACAGGGCCCAGACCATGTAGGGCTTTATAGGCTAAGACAAACACTTTGAATTCGGCCTCCAAGAGTATTGGCAGCCAGTGCAGAGACTGGAGCACCAGTGTAATATACTCCCTGTGGCTCAGTCCTACCAGGAGCCAGGCCGCCGTGTTCTGAACCAGCTGCAGCTTCTGAGCCATCACCAAAGGTAGCCCAACGAAGAGTGCGTTGCAGTAGTCTAATCAAGAGTTAATAAAAGCATGGATGATCGTGGCCAGGTCCAGAGCTGAAACCAGTGGCCGTAGCCACCACACCAGATGTAACTGGTGGAAGGCAGTCCTCACCACAGCCTCCACCTGGACATCCAGGCAGATCTGCGCATTGAGGAGCAACCCAAGTTCTGTACCTGGGACGTCAGTGGAGGGCAGACTCCATCAATCGATGGAGCTGTCACCTCCATTGACCTACCCACAAGCATCACCTCCATCTTATCAGGATTCAGACGCAGTCAGTTAGCCCTCATCCAATCCCCCACAGCCATCAGACAGCGGGTAGGCACCGGGACAGCTGGGTCTGGGTCACCTGAAAATGAGAGATACATTTGGGTGTCATCCGCATACTGATGACACCGCACCCCAAATTCTCTGATCACTTCACCGAGCGGCTGCTTATACACATTGAACAGGAGAGAGGACAAAACCGAACCCTGCGGGACCCCACACAAGAGGTCTCGGTAAGATGAAAAATAATCACCGAGTACCACCCTCTGAGTTCTCCCAGTCAGGAATGAGTGGAACCACTCAAGAACAGTCCTGCCCATGGTGGCACTCCATATTAGGGATGTGCGAATGTGGTTCAGAAGTTCGGGGTTCGGCCCGAATTCAGGGTGTTTGGCCCATTCGCAAACACCCCAAATCTGAACTGCGCCCCACCTGAATCGACTGAAAAAGTTTGGGTTCTGAAACCATTTGGGCGGGGCCAGGAGGCAGGGAGTAACCCAGTGTTCCCTCCCCCCTCCAGGCAGCGTGGGTGGAAGGGGTGCTGGGGAGCACCTCCCACCACCCAGCCTCGTAATTTTTTTATTAACCCCCCCCTGCCCCAGGGATCACCCTACCTGGTGGTGCTGGAGCTCCAGACCCTGGTCCGGCAGTGACAGGTCCATCAGCGACAGAATTCTGGAGCAGTTCAGGCCGCTACTAGGCCTTCGGGGTCAAACCGGAAGGCCTAGTAGCGGCCTGAAGTCAGACCCGCCTCTCCTACCACTGCCGCCGCCAGACCCAAGCCCAGAGCCCCTGCACCACCAGGTAGGTCTGTGTCCAGCAGCGGTGGTGGCAGTGGCAGCGAGTCTGGCGGGTCTAGCGGGTCCGATGGCAGCAGCGTTTTGGAGTGCTTCAGGCCGCTACTAGGCTTTCTGGTTTGACACGGAAGGCCTAGTAGCGGCCTGAAGCACTCCAGAATGCCACCGCTGCCGGACCCACTGCCGGACCCAGAACCAGAGCCCCAACACCACCAGGTAGGGCAATCCACGGGGTTTTTTTTAAAAAAAATTACGAGGTTGGGCAGGGGGGGAGGTGCTCCCCAGCGCCCCTTCCACCCGTGCAGCCTGGGGGGTGGAGGAAAAACCGCCCCCCCACCCGAAGAGGGTCAGCCCCCCTGAACCGATTCGGGCCAAACACCGAACGGGCCAAACACCGAACCCCCCGGTGTTTGCACATCCCTAGTGTATATTCCTCTCATGGTTCTTCCTGCCATAGAGGCATAGAGCACCCTGCCTGGAGGGCTAGTAAACTATTGAATCTATGATGGATAGATGCTGGCTGTTTAAGAATACCCTGTTCATCACTCTTCACATTTCCCTCTTCTAGGACTATAACAGTCCTACGAATCCTGGCAGTCTGCAATAGACTGTGCTAGTGTAAGGAGTTCCGGCAAAGTAGTCATGCTGAGAGCTGTCCCCAGCATGAAAGTAGGACAGAGTTAAGAGTCACGGCCCCAACTTATGTAGCTGGCCCTCCTCTCTCCATGTGGCTGCACAATGGCATCAGAACAAAGAAGACTAGGCTGTGTTCAGCAACCCCCCAAGTAATATTCAGTATAGTACCTGCTCCATGATGAAGGACTTCGAAACTAACGGCATGAGGAGATCTAACCTTTAGATTTTAATGATCAACACTACCAGTTCCAAGCATTCAAAAATCATGTTCCAGGCTGCAAAAAGGACAAGATTAGCTTACCAATTGTGAGACTTCTAACATAATGGGTTCTCTAGTTTATGAACTTTTAAGGATACCTTTTCCAATGTTCTAGGCAACCCGAAATGCTAAAGTAGTCATTAAAAAGCAACATAATTCTTACATAAAATCACAGCTGCAGGACTTTAAGAAACTATCAGAAATTGTTAGACCGGAGTGGTGGGGGGGTGAGGATGTTCAGATTGACAACACTAATTGTTGTTGACCCACACTTTGATCCAATGGAAAAACATAGTTCTTCCGCCACATTGTGACTTCACAGTGCACAGAGATAAGAGAACTATTGCTAGTGTGATTTATATCAGTGACTGAAGAGTGTGCCAGGAAGGAATTTGAACATGGCGTTTCATCTGCAAAAAGGAATACAGCTAAAGCAAAAATGAAAATAGTTGCTGATTCTCTTATAGTTGTCGGGGCTGAGTCCATACCCCATGGAACCTGAGCAAACCCACCTGCGCACCTCCATTGTGGGCACGTTGTGCTACGCTAAAACCTCATGCATGTGTGCGCACATGGGAGTGCGTGCAGGATTCGAGGGACATGGGTTTGGCGCTATTGGGGAACTCACACAAGGCAAAATTTGGAAGGCATTCAAATATTTGAGATATTTCATTCATCATTTAGCAATAACTTAGAATAATCAACTCTTGTTTAACAAATCTGTTGGTCTAAACTTGTGAACTTGCATCATTCATGAAATAAGAAAAATATTGCCTGTGCCATGAAATAGTCAATTCTGCCAGATAATTCATGAAATCAGCAAATCCTCTGCCTAATCCATGAAACAAGCACTGCGGATGTCATGAATTAGGCAGTGCTGTTGCCTGTTTTGTGAAATATGCAACATTTTGCTTTTTGTATGAATTAAGCAATTTCACAAATTTAGTGGAATATAAATACTACTTATGCTCATGAAAATATCCTGCATGTCTAAATGTTAAATTGCATTACTTACCGAGTGTAACATAGAAACAGTTTTTGAAATAAAATATATAGACTTAGAATGTTCTTTCCTAATACATCATGAACAATTTTACACCCTTGTAAGGCAAGGAGCAGTTCTAATTAACTTCCTGGGAATTATGGAGTCCAGTGCATTATGGAGTCCAGTGCATTTAGCCATCTACTGCAATCCATTTTATGCTTCCATTTTAATTTTGTTTATGTGCCCTACAACAGTGTAGTTAATTTTTTTAAGTGCTTTGCAATAACTTCGATGAAAGATACCATATTATTGCCATAAACAAATGGCGTTTTGTAAAGTCTACCTTTAATGTATATTTCCATAATTCTCTTAGATAAAGCTAAAACAAAATGCCAAATACCTTGCTGCAAAGTTGCACAGAGCCAATAGTTGTGATTCACTCTACTAGGCTATAAAGGACAGTATAGAAAGATGCCTTTGTACAAGGGCTGAAACAAAAGCCAATTTTCAAGTACTATTCACATTTTCAGATAGTACTCTGAATATTCAGGTGCAGATTTACACAGAAAACAATATTAATGTATTTGCCAAACTCCTTGTGTTTCTTGCTATTTTTTAGCCATTTTTAATTCTGGTTATTCATCGTTTTAATCAGGCATTTGGTTGAAAAACCAAATGTCGAATCAAAATAAGAACCCAAAACTCTAGACTACATGCATGGGGGGCTGGTGGACAGTTGAGATTCTTCTGGAAATGAAACTTAGTGCCATATTTGGTAGGAGGGGGGGTATGGGACAGTCCAGTGATGGTAAGCCAGATGGTAAGTTTTGATTGCCTGGCCAAGCCAGATGGCAAGATTTTGATTGGCTGGCACAATAAATTAAAACTGGCTGGAGCTATTTTGTCCATTCTCTTTGGTGAATTTGGCTGTCTGCTACAGTGCTGCTTGAGCCGCCTCAAGTCACCTTGGCGAGAGAGCGCGGGGTACAAATTAAAAGTGAATTGAATTGAATTGAATTGATCTGTAAGTAATCGGATCCAGGGGAGGGGTACCATGCCTGGCCTGGTCTGGTCTGGTCTGGCCTGGGGACATGGTTTGGTTTGGTCTCGCCTGTCCATAGGGTCAATATCCTTTACCATGCCATGCAGTTTTAAAAAAACAAATAATTGGGTGCCACGTTGCTTTTAGTTCTGCCTGCTGCTTGGTTGGTACTTGGCATCATGAGACCAGAGGGATCTCTCTGCCTGGCTGTACTTCCCCTTGCCTGGTCTGTTCAAGTTAACAGTGCCACAGAACCATGTCATGCCAAGAGGGTGCCAATGTGGGGGATGGGAGGTGAATGTCTGGTGTCCTTACTGATTTTCTGCTGTGAGTCTCGTTTGTTTGCTCAAGTCTGGTCTTTTCAAGTTACCGGTGCCTGGTCTGTTCAAGTTACCACTGTGCCATAGTACCAATGCCATGCCAAGAGGATGCATATGGAGTGTGTGAACGTCTGGTTTCCTTCTTTTGGCTGTTATCAGGCTGGCTGGCTTTTGTTGGGATTTCTTCACACAGTTGCACTGTTTTGTTGTATTTGTCTTGAGTGAATGTCCCACTCTTGCTAGCCTGTTTTTTTCTGTGCACTGCTTGGTTGGCATAATAATGATTTTAAAATGGGTGCATTCACCGCTAAGGTGGGCCATGTTGCGGGTACACACACTATTGTTGTTGTTTTTAATTTCTTCTACGTGCAATTGCACTTTTGTTGGGTTTTCTTCTGAAGCGATTGTCCCAGTGTTGCTAGCCTGCTTTTCTGGGTAATGCTTTGGCTTTGGGTTCAAGAATGTTTGCCAAGATGTGACTTTCTAGTTTCTTTCTGTTTAATAATATGAGGGGGCGGGTTGTTGTGTATAGGTAGGCTGGGCACACACAATTGAGGCTTTTGGGGGGAAGATGTCTGCTTTCTTGTGTGTGGTTGACGTTATGGCTGCTGCTTTGGCTGGTTGCACCTAGGGAACACATATGAGTCCCCCCCCCCAAGCTTGTTAAAACTTGATTGATCAATTTGATTTGCTTGCTAATGTGCTATTTGGTCTTTCTTTGGTGCGTCACCCCAGTCCAACCCCCTCCCACCAACCTTGAGCTTCAAGACTTGCATATGTATCATTCATGGGGCATGCTTGAGGGTGGGGGTGGGGAAACTTACTGAGCACATACCCTTTTGTTTTTTTAATTACTTGTTGGTGGTGGTGGGGTTTTTTTGTGCTGGCTTCTGTTCTGTCTCTCTCACTCTGTCTTTCATCCTGCTGGCAGGCACAGCAGTGGGAGTAAGGGCTGCATGTGTTGTTGTGCACCCTGATTGTCTAGGCAATTAAGAGTGAGGGGGAAGGAGGATGGGGTGGATGAGTTGTTGTTCACGTTGTGCACACCATGATTGACTAAGCAATTAAATGGCTGAAGCTGCTGCACATGGCAGCACCTGCTGAGGTGCCAAGCGGGCAGCAAAGAGTTCCAAAGTTTCTGAAGTTTTTCAAAGTTTATGAAGTTTTATGACATCCCAGACTTTGGTTTCCAAAGTCCAAAGCTTTGAGAAGGGTACCAAAGTGCCTCTGGGTTCCCGGACGTGTATTGGAATTTGGTCCAAGTACCTGGAAGTGCTATTCGATTCAGGTCTAGAAAAAAACCAGGGGTGATAATAAATGTGATGGGGGCCTTCTATGGCCTGCCTGGGTCAGAGACTCCCCGTCACATTTATTACCAGGCCACCAGATGTGGGTCTGTTGCTGCTATGGCCTGGGTAGTTGACTGGCCCGGATATGGTCTCCCAGAAGATCTCAGGTGCAGAGTCTGGGCCAAGAGCTGCCCAGGAAAGTCAACAAGGGTCATAGTGGACACACATGTCTGTTTGTGGTCCCATCCCCCACCAGGGATCAGGGGTTGCAAAGGCCGACAGCCATGGCTGTCCGTGATTGACTACTACAGCTCATTGCCATGCCATGGGGGTGGGAATCTGGGAGGGAACCAGGGGTGAGGCCTCCCAGGCATGTGTTTGTTCTCTTACTCCACTGGGGGTGCGGGAGTGCTCACCGGCTGGCTGAGTCAGGTGAACGTTTGATCTGTGCCCTGACCTGACCCCACAAGGGTCGTTCGGTCCTCCCCTCCTGGAATGTGTTGCCCATAACCCTGCTATATGTTTATTTCCACCCAAAAAACCAAAAAAACCAAAGTGATTGCCTGAATGAAGTGTTCATACCCATTTCGTGCTTTGTACCCACTTTTCCATATCCACAGAAAAGGGGGTGAATACTTCAAGCCAATATTGATATCAGGTCTGATTTGTACAAGAAATGATATCCCATGGATTATCTTTTCTTGGAAATGGTGGACACAAACTCTTCTTGTTGGAATGGCAACATTATGGGGTGACTACAAAAGTTCTCATGGAAGGAAGTTCTAGGCTCGCTGAATTCCTGGTGGGAAATACGAGCAGCCCCTCCCTTCCAAGCCCCAGACCAAAGCTTGCACTGAAAGTATGGTGGGTGAAGAGGATGCTCCTTAGTACACATCCAATCCTGGGCCTCGTACGGGGATTACATTGGTGGCGGTCCCTGCCCATCAGATGTTCCTGCTGTGCCCCACCAACACAACTAATCCCACACCAAAGTGCAGACAAAGGGGGTCATTTATGAACACTACTGGGATCAATGGCCAAGGGAAAGGGGCGGAAATCAATTTAGACCAGAATGGTAGAATCAGTAGGGCTGGTGCTAAGTTGTTACATATGCAGTATCCACCACAGTGTGGCCAATCCACAGAGGAAGTGTGAATCTGTTACAGTGAAGTTACAGGTAGGGTGTACTGGTAGGCTTGCTGCACAACATTAATTTTAGTTTTAGTTTCCCCAAACCCTTCATTTTGGGGTTTTCTTGCAAAGGATTCTACTGTTTTTGCTTATTTCTTCATTTTCTTCTATTAAAAATAATTTCAACACTGGTAGCATCAGCACCATTTTGGGAAAGGGCCGCAGATGCATAGAACAGTCCTGGTCACCATTTTGCACATCAACCGTGATTTTTCTTATTTTATTTTTTTAACTTATTATTAATAAAATAAAACAAAAAAATAAAATAAAAATGAAAACAAATTAAATCAAATGTTGTTTGCTTATTCATTCATTTTCTTTACTTTAGTCACGAAAATAAATGGGGCTCCATTCATTTTCATGATTAAACAATACAAAATTGCACATCCCTAAGCACATCTCCTTAGCTCTATCTGTAGGGACTTATGATTATATTCATAGTTGATTGTGCCAGAAATGAAACAGGTATAACCATTTTTGTGAATACTGGTTTTGTCTCTAATCTGGAGTGGAACAGGGGACGCCAAGAGAGGTTGCTGTAGAGCCAGGTCTCTGGCCACTTTCAGAACTCCCCGCCCCCCCCCCCCGCCCCCCTGTGCATATTTTGGCTGCGGGAGGGAATGTGCAGCCAGGATCATTTGGCCCCCACTCTTCTGTCATTTTGACGTTTATGTAAGACCTGGCTGTTTTGCCAGGCTTTGGGGGGGGGGGGTTAGGGGAGGGTTGTTTCCCTGCATATATGATTTTTTTTTAACTTTTAAAATTATTTTATTGTTTTTTCTTTGTTCTTCACCGCCCCAGGCTGCCCTGTGGGCAGGAAGGGCATGATAGAAATTTGTAATAAATAAATAAATAAATAAATAAAAAGAATATGCACGGGGTGCTGCCGGTCTGAAAGCCCCCTCGCACGGCTTTGCTTGGCAGACATGCGCAGGGATGCGGAGCAGGAAATCCAGCTCTGCATCCCTGTGCGTATCTGCCTGCAAAGCCGTGCAGGGAGGGGGGAGCTTTCAAACCACCAGCAGCCCGCTCATATCCTGGCTGTGCATTCCCTCCCGCAGTCAAAATATGCACGGGGTAGGAAGGTCTGAAATCGGCTTCTGCCTTGATGTTCAGGCCTTGCTGTGAACATGGAAGCTACATAGGAAGTTCCTGGCCAATCAGAGTGTAGGTCACCAGTGGCCAATCAGGAACCTGGCAGGATACAGACATGCTTGAATGGGGCCATAAGTCCCCTTCGCCGCGGGTAATCCCGGCGACGGGGCAATTGCCGCGCCCCCCCTCGGAGATACGGCGCAGACAAGATGGCTGCAAGAGCAGCGTGAGCAGGCCAAGGGGGCCGGTTGCCATGGCAACCCTGGTGGCGCGTGCGCAGTGGCGCCGCGCTTGGAAGGTAGAGCGGTTCCCGCCCTTTGTAGGGAGGGCGGGGCCGCGAGGAGAAGCCTCAGTCTGCGTGTCGGGTGCAAGAAGGCAGCAGCAAGGATCGCTTGCTGCTGAGAGGCCAGCACCACGTGGATTGAAGAGGCTGATAGTGGTAGGATTTCGTCGCAATGGGCCGCACAAAAAAGAAGGCGGCCCCAAAAAAGCGACCCCCGCAAACGGGGAGCCAGTCCCGGAGTGGGGGCAGCCCGGAGCGGGGAGAGAGGGAGGACGGGATTGGGGCCCCAACCCGGCAAGAACTGTTGGAGCGGCTGGCGGCCTGCGAGGCCTTGCTCCAAAGGCGGGCCTCATGCTCTACACCCCCTCCTCCTGTGGGCCCCCAACCCAATACTGGAGATACAGAGGGGGAGGGCTCAAACTTTCAATTTGAGGGGGGAGAAACCCAGCTGGCCCCTGAAGTAGACCCAGCTGCATCTCAACCCCCACTCGAGGGCCCCAGAAGGGGTACTAGAATCATCACCCCCCCGGCGCGATATAGAGATGAACCGGGGCCATCACGAGGGGATTATGGAGGGATGAACCAGACCCTGGTTCGCCAGGATATGGGGGGGACAGTTCAACCCCCCCCGGTCTAGGTGGGCCGGGGCAACAGCTCAGCCCTCTGGATAGGGGGCAAAACCCGAACATAACCTGGGACCCCCCAGGACAGGACGGAACCAGGGGGGGGAGGGGGGATATAACTATGGAACTTACGGCAATCTTGCCGATACATGGGACCCCTTTGGTGTACCAGGGCTGGCACGTTACCAGCGCCAGCAGGCCAGCGGTACGGCAGCTTTGGGCGCACCAACAGTCACACCACATGACATGGGGGGGCACGAGCGCCCCCGAGATATGCTTTTTTCTGCAGGCGAAGGACCCCCACCGGCCCGCCGAAGACGCGACGCGCATCAACAACAAGGGGGGGATCAAGACATATTACAGCGCCTGCAGGCGATTGAGGTAGCCCTCCAAAGGGAACCCAGGGGCCAGCATGGAGGGCGGCCCCACGAAGCCCCCGGGCCCAGCAGCCAACCCCAGCCGACGTTCCACGGTGAGTGGACCGACCACGGGGGGTGGGGGACAACGGCATTAACCGGCTATGATGATCCCCCCATGCGGGCGGGGCCAGGTGGCACATCCCATGGGGGAGGGGACGTCAGGCCTCTCAACAGGCCTGGGCAGAGGGGGAGCAGTGACCCAGCCGGCACAGCCCCAGGGAGGGTCCTAGAACAAGGGCACCAGGCTCCAGCCCCCCGCCTTCGGCAGGTCGAGGGTATGTGGGCCTGGGTGTTACCAGTTGGTTTGCCCGTAGGGCAATCGGGGGCAGCAGCCCAACATAACGACAGCAGAACAGAGCCAGTCATTAGCCAGGGAACAGCCCCCTTTTTTCCCCAGGTGCGGGTCCCCCTGGCCACCACCTCAGTGGGGGCAGTGTCGGCAACAATCGTACGCCCACCGGGCGGGGTAATCGCTGATGTTGCAGCCCCATTCGGCAGCCATTTAACCCCCGCGACCAAGGAAAAAATCTGGCGGGGCGAATATATTGATATATTTGCATTATTATTCAGTGACCCCATAGTGGACCACTCGGAAGCGGAAGATGAGAAAGAGAAAGAAAAATTTAAGCGCCCAAAAGCGGATAGAAACTGGGCCAATTGGACTTCCGCTTTCGCAGTCTACATGGGGGTAATAATGCAGGTAGACCCAGGACGGGGTCTAGAATTACATAAATACGCCGACATTGTTCGTCGGGCCCACGGCACCGGTCCCCCTGGCGCGTGGCTGCGTTATGACGAAGCCTTTCGTCATAGGGCAGCGAATACCCCGGGCCTCCGATGGGACGCCCATGCGCCAGACATCTGGCTGGAGAGCATGGTGGATGCAACCAGGGCTCCCCGGTCTGATAGCGGGCACCCATTATTCAAGGGAGGGGTGGCTCCCGCCAATGAGCCATACCGCGGGGAGACACGAAAAAGAGGACAGGGGAGTCCGGGCACGTGTTGGGAGTATAACTCCACTGGCAGGTGCAACAGGTCCCAGTGTCGGTTTCGGCATGCGTGCTCCAGCTGTGGGGGGGGACACCCTGAGAGCACGTGCTACCGCCCCCGTCAGAAGGGTGGCCGAGGCCGATTCGGAGGTGGTGCGGGCCCGGGAAAAGGGGGGCAAGGTGGCCCCCCGGGGACCCGCAACCAAAAGGGGGCCGACGCCAATCCGAATTGAGTCATTAGAGAGAGCCCTCAACATGCACCCGGCAAAGGAAGAAGTAGAATATGTAGTTGAAGGTTTTAAGAACGGTTTTCACATTCCTGCCGGCCCAGTTGAGTGCACCCGAAAAGTTAGGAACTTAAAATCCATAAATGGGCATGAGGAACTAGTCAAGAGAAAGATTGATAAAGAGGTGTCAGACGGCAGAGTAGCTGGTCCATTCCACCAACCACCCATCCAAAACTTAGTATTGTCACCCCTGGGCATTGTGCCAAAGAAAACACACGGAGAGTTTAGGTTGATTCATCACCTGTCTTACCCACACGGCGCTTCTGTGAACGACGCCATACCGAAAGAATTGGCTACTGTGAGGTATGCGTCGTTCGACACGGCGGTTGAAAAAGCGCGGAACATGGGACCCGGGGCACTGTTGGCAAAGTGTGATGTCAAATCAGCATTCCGCTTGCTACCAGTGCACCCTGATAGCTTCCACCTGTTGGGATTTCACTTCAAGGGACATTATTATTTTGATCGAGCGATGCCAATGGGATGCTCCATATCCTGTTCGGCATTTGAACGATTCAGTTCCCTGGTGGAGTGGATCTTTAAACAGCGATGGAAGGGGGGAGAAGTAACAAAATACCTCGATGATTTCCTGATAATAGCCCCGCCGGGGACAGATGAATGCGCGTCTGCTTTGGGGCTGTTTCAGGAGATGGCCACTGAATTGGGTATCCCACTTGCCCCGGAGAAGACGGAGGGACCATCCACAACCTTAACTTACCTGGGCATTGAATTGGACACTGTAAAGAAATGGTCCAGGCTCCCACAGGACAAGTTGGATACGTTAAAGGCCAAGATCGAGGAATGCATTCTGGCCCATAAGATCACAGTAAAATCCCTGCAATCATTAGTAGGCAGCCTTAACTTTGCTTGCCGGGTGGTCGCACCGGGTAGAGCGTTCTTAACCAGGCTATATGGTAAACTGAAGGGCGACCTCCAACCCCACTATAGAATTAGGGTAAGTCAAGAAATGAAGGCTGATTTGCGATCCTGGCTGGAATTCCTTAAGGAATACAATGGAGTGAGTTTTTGGCGTAGCAAGTGGCTGTTGCGTAGTGACCTGCAGGTGCACTCGGACGCAGCAGGGGGAGCAGGCTTTGGAGTTTACTTTCAGACCCGGTGGTGCGCGGAGCCTTGGCCACCTAGTTGGCATGAAACGGGGTTGACAAAAGATCTAACTTTTTTGGAATTGTTCCCCATAGTCATAGCAGTATTGCTATGGGCTGAACAATTCGCTAATCACACCATATTGTTCTGGTGCGACAATATGGCAGTGGTACATATAATAAACACGCTGACATCACGCTCCCCCCGTGTTATGAGGCTAGTGCGCTCCATGGTAGTAGCCTGCCTTAGGAACAACATAATGTTCACAGCACGTCATGTACCCGGTATTGACAATGGCATAGCCGATGCCCTCTCTCGCTTTCAGATCGAGCGATTCCGGGAACTTGCGCCGGAAGCCAGGGAGTTTCCCGACCCTCTCCCGCCGAGAGCATGGAGCCTTGGGAGTTAGAAGTGCAGAATATCGTGCAGGGATCCCTGGCTCCTAGAACTCAGGCAGCTTACGGTAGGGCGTTCCGGGAATTCCAGGCATATAGAACAGACAGAGGTTGGGCACCGGGTTTTCCCATTGCAGAGCCCGAAGTACTACAATTTGCCATGTCACTCCGGCATAAGGGTCTAGCGGTTAGCACCATTGGGGGCAAGATTGCAGCCATTAATTTTATTAGCAAGTTGAAAGGCCACCCCTCCCCAGATAAGGGTTTTTATCTAAAAAGGATGCTGGAAAGCTGGGCCAGAGGAACAGCGACCCCAGCCCCGGAAAGAGCCCCCATAACCACACCGATATTAGTCCATATCGTAGGAATCTTACCAGAAACATGTCGCGACGCATACGAAGCGCAATTGTTCACAGCGGTTTACGCCGTTACATATTTTGGTGGATTTAGAGTGAGTGAAGTGGTCCCAACATCTAGATTAGATTTATCTGGCCGGGCCTTTAGAATCAATGACATTGATTGGAACCCCTGTAGACTGCGATTACGGTTAAGAAGATCCAAGACGGATCAGAAGGGCAGGGGAACCAATGTAGAATTGTTCCGAACGGGACAAGAAGGGATATGCCCGGTAAGCCAAATGGGACACTACCTAAACATACGCCCACAGGTGACAGGCACATTGTTCCGCCACCAAAACGGTACCCAGCTAACGAGTTATCAATTCAGCGCTGTCCTTAGGACAGCCCTGGGTAAGATAGGACTTCCAGCGAGTGGATACGGGTCCCATTCATTCAGAATAGGGGCAGCCACGACAGCAGCTGCAGCAGGTTTGCCGCCCGAGGCGATCAAAGGGGTAGGGCGGTGGCGGTCCAATGCATATAGAAGGTATGTAAGAGGCCATCAATAACATTATTATGTCTCCTGTCCCAGGGTTTAGGTCCAACGAAACAAAAAATCACGAAGTATGGATCGTGGGCCACAGCCTGGTTCGTTGGGCCGAGAAGGCTGCCTTACAGTCAGAATGGGGACGCCAACTAGGATTGGGTCAAAGGGCAGCAGTTAATTGGTATGGATATGGTGGCATGAGATGGTACCAGCTGCTGCAAAAGTTGAGACTGCTTGGAAGAGAAGGCACACCCGACATTCTAGTGATACACTTAGGGGAGAATGACATCCCGGCCCAAAAAGGGATTAACCTCTTGATCAAAATTAAAAAGGACCTGTTGTTAGTTAAGAGTTTGTTCCCAAATGTTCAGTTATGTTGGACTAGTTTAGTTCCCAGAATTCGATGGACGGGAGCTATTAACCCACCCAAAATTGATAAGGCACGTAGGAACATTAATAGGGAGATAGCAAAATGGATAGGTAGCATTGGGGGAGCAATTATTCAACACACAGACATTAATGTCGGACGGCCAGAATTGTTCAGAGATGATGGGGTCCATCTCTCCCGGGTGGGTAATGACTTATATGTTAGGAACTTGGCCCAACACCTGAAAGAGCTGGTGATGTGATAGTCAGTGGGTGTCGGGGGAGACCGGACGGCCTCCCCCTTTTTAGTGGCGGGGGTCCAGTATGCTACAGTAGGATAAACAGGTAAGAATAGGATAAGATGAGTCATCTCCTTAAGAGATGGGGAGGCGACACCCTGTGCGAAGGGAGAGCAGTACGCGCAGGGGTTATCACCCTGGGAGGCGTACCAGGTGAGACCAGCAAGTACATGCACGGTCTGCTGGCCTTACGGGTACTCACCTCCTTACTCATGCCCACCGTTGGGCCTGTTCCCTTTCGGCCAGAGCCAGAGTGCTGTCGAAGGGAAGAAGTTCGTTGGTTAGTACTGACTAGGGAAGGTGCATCCCGGTCAGTACACGTTAATAAGAATTAAGTAGCTAGCATACTGGACCCATATTGCTGGTGCAATCACCCACTGGCCTAATTGATCTGTTGAAATAAAGTGCGGCCAAGTTTAAACCATATACTGCCTCTGTGTCTCATTGGGGGGGTGCGCCGGCAATGGCTGTGATTCCAGTTGTTATTCACAGCAGCTGCCTATGGCTCATGGACCCCTTGGGTCCTGACACTGGGTTCAGGTCAGTCCTGATGCAATTGTGCTCATACTGGACTTGGGTTTGATTTTCAAATGCCAGCAAAGTTCCAGTTCTTTTACTCCTTATCTCCCACCCTTACCCATCCTAGATTGTAAGCCTCCCAGGGCAGGGACCTATCTGTAATCATGACTATTCAGCTTCAGGGGCACTGCTGCTGCTATAGGAATAATGAATAATAATGATAATTCCTTATTTGCAAGAAGAGCTTTATTTTCCAGTTACTTGCTGTCAGTGACCATTCCGGCTGTAGAGGATCCAGTTCCCATGTGGCCCTGTGATGGGCAAACCCTGTCATCACACTTGGGGAAAGTGTGGGGAGCTGGGCAGACAGTTTCTCCCTCCCTCCAATGGGGCAGTCGGCCATTGCCAGTGCTCCCTCCACTGCCAGGGAAGGCTGCAGCATTGGCCACACAAGCAGGCACCTGGCTCTACCCCACCTCCCTCCCATGGCCCAAGCAAGATCCCGACCCTGACCATGTCATGGCTGTATGTGGCCGATGACAGTGCCCACCACTCAAAGGTCACAGTGTAGACTTGGCCAGACCACACGAGTTGGTCTGTCTTGGGAAGCCTTAACCCATTTGGGGTAAGACTGCTGCATGATGCATCCTCAGGCTTTTTCCCACGATGCATCACATAACAGCCAGCTGCTAGAACATCCGATGGCCACCAGCCACATGATGCACTGCATTGCATGGCCCAGCTGCCCAGAGTGGTCTAAGGATGGCTACCCAAGGCATGGTGGGAGCCTTCCCAACAGGTCTCATGTGGTCACACCCTCTGTGCTGTTGTTAGTGAATAGTCTTGCCTCCTCCTGCCCTCCTGGGATCTGCAGTTATGCAAAAACCTTAATTCTGGTTTTCAATGTGCATGATGCCAGCTGTACACATGTTACTAATAGCCGATCACTTTCTTCTCATTCCCTGCAGTACTACAGTGCCTGACAGCAAATCAATGCAGGCTGCATTACAATACTTCTTTCTGTCGGAGCAATTATTGTTGGATGCTGTGGCAATAGGAAACTAATACTTCTCTGCTGGCTGTATGGAGCTGTATTATAACCAATGCAATGAAAACTTCTCTCGTAAAATTATGGTTGTTGGTGATATTTTGGGATCGTTTCCTATTAAATGAGAGCCTGTAATTCTTCTGGAAAATTAAAGTCCTCTTTCATATTTTGAATTATTTTTTCTTTTCCCCACGCTAGCTAAGGTATAATGTGCCTTGTGATTTTTAAAAAGCCTTTCACAACCAGTTAACTGTCCTCAATCTAGAAGTTATTTCCTATTTTGCCACAGATCAAGGGCAGTATATGTCCCACTAAGTTAAGCTGTATCATGTTTATTTTACTCTCCTCTTGGCTACAATTTCTCCCTCCTAGTTTGAAAAGTCCAATTACACTAATTCAAAGCAATATATGGTTTAATTGGATGAATTTTAGTTGCAGTTGACGACCAATGACTCGGATTGAGATCCCATTTAAACCTGGCTACAGGTTTGTTAAAAAGTTTTAAGGAAGATGGTATGAGAGGAGTGAGAATAACTAGGGCATTCCTTTGTGTACCGAGGTGTCTCTTTGTGGTTTAGTTATACTGAAGCCATTGTTTTCCACTCTCTGACTTTCTAAATTGTAAACCAGACCAAGAGCACTTTGCAGCAGAGAGAAAATGATCATAGCTAAAGATACCCATGCAACAGGAGCTCTTCCTCCACTACATACTTTGGAGTGTTTGTTTCTTTCTTTTATGTCATCTGCTTTTAGTGTTGGGTTCCACTCAAAAACAGACACTGACGTTTTAATGAACATGGACCATTTATAAAATGTGTGCGAGTAGAAATAATGATTTTTAAGAAAAAAAGGAAAGTATCTAGCCAGAAAAGGGTTCTTATCTTAGGGTGCTAACAAATGAGAAGGGAGCACCCCGGAGTCCATGGACGCTCCGCACCACCCCTAGCCCCTCGCAGATGCCACCCGTAGACTCCACATGGGAACAAAACAGACAGGCAGGCATTCTCCTGGCCATGGTCCACCCGTGACTCACCCACTCCTCTCCACCATTAGAGCTGAGGTTGCTCACCTGATGCTTTAGGCTGGCACCTGTGACTCCATAGTGCTAAATGCTGCAATTTTCCCAACAGACAAGGGCGCAATTAACAGTTAAGTGGAAGCCCGCTAGCCCTCCCAACACACAGGAGACAGCTGTCCCAGATTTGCAAGGATTTGCTCTCATGGAAAGATTCACATTTCCCCGGGTTGACGCCATGTGGAGTGGCCCTGTTGTGTCATCAGGTGAACATCTGGTGACCCCATGAAAAATGAACAGGTGAATCTGGAGCTAATGGGGGTGAAAGTGGGGTAAATTTGTTAACACCCTTATGCTTCAAACAGCATGGCCAGTCCATGCTGTATGCACTCACTGTGTGCAAGGTGCGCACACACAAGTGTTGCATACTTCATGCTTAGCATGAACTCATCACGTGCGGCATGCACATGTCATTGACCTGCACTTGCTGTGCATGAAGTGGACGAGGCTTGCACAACACGTGTGCAACACCTCCACTCCTATTTTCTATTCAGCATGCTCACCTTGAGCACAGTGGAGCCAATCCAAGGTCCATGCATACACAACTTGTGCGCACTTGGAGCACTCTTGGTATGTCCATTACACAGTCCCTGGGTGTGCGTCACATACAACATGCACCAAACATGTGGACCTTGGATTGGGCCCAAAGTGTGTGAAAGGCATGGATTGGGCACACTGAATGTACAGATTTAGGGATATATATATTCATGGAAATCATAAAAAATGGATTTTCCATTGAAAATCAATGACAGTTGTGGGTCTGTCATTTTACCCATTCAAATATACCCTTTAATACATGGTGTGGAACTTTCACCCATGTGCCAATTTTTTGTTTGTTTGTTTGTTTTGTTTGATATATATGGACCCTTTCCAGTTATTTGATCTGGTTTGTCGATCCAGTCCCTACTCTCAAGCACGGAAAAAATGAATTCAAGGCAAAAGAGAGGAGTGTATGCACTCAAATATAGAGGTGGAATCTAGGCATAAACATGATCTGGATCTTTCTTCCTCTCCCTCCATCCTGAACAAATTCATTAAACAGCCCCATTCCGCAACTCTTATATGGTCTGCAGAGGTTGTGCTCCTTGCCCGATGTGAAGGTGAAAAGTTTTCCATCCCTCTTTTAGGGTATGCCGATATGAAACAGTGCTTACCCTTGAGTAGTTTAGACAGTTTGTGTGACTGATTTTAATCAGGGATAAATTACTGCCAAAAAGGAATCTGGGGCAGTGTGTCTTAATTTGTGATTGTTAATATAGAAGAGGGAGGAATTTACCACTCTCTAGAAGCGGCCTGATGAAATGAATAGAAGCGGCCTGATGAAATTTACCCTGGTTTAACTATCTGGATTAAGTACTATTTTCATGTGAACTCCTTGGCTCTGAACATGGTTATAACAAGCCTACTACACCACTTTATCTGGAGCTCGTTGTTTCTAGTGGTTTTCCTTGTATATCCTTTTTGACTCGGATTTGTCCTTCTTAGTTGGTATTTAAGAGATGTTCCTGATTGCCAGGAGAAATTATCAATATAGCTCTGGATGTCCAGTTTGGAGACATACAAACTGTGTCACAAACCATATAAAGGATTCATAGAGAAGATTTTTTAAAAAGCATCATCATCATCATCATCATCATCATCATCATCATCATCATCAGCAGCAGCAGCAGCAGCAGCAGCAAAAAGCAAAAAGCAAAAAGCAAAAAAGGAAGGACCTTCATTAGAAGGATTTCTCTAGCAATCCAATATCAAACACAAAACAAACTCAAATGTGTGATGATCTCCAGGTTTTTAACATGCTTTACTTTTCCTGCATGTACAGCAGAATGTGTTGGACAATCAGTATTCGGAACCATCGTCATTTTTCAAGTATTGGTCTCCCCCCTCCCCTCACACACTCCCCCTTCTGCATGATGAATCAGTATCTTTAAGAAGCAGCGTGTTAAGCCAATTACCCTGAAAACTTCCTATTAAAGAAGTGACAAAGAAACAAATGCATACATCCAAAAAGCGTGAGTGCAAATTCATTCAATCCATTAATACTTCTTATTATTAACAAACATACAGGTTAATTTTTGGAGTTAGTGCTATGGTCTCTGAATATTTGTTTTTACAGGCATGGATGAAAGGAGAAAGTAAAGACAGAGGCTTTGCAGATTTGATTTGTAGGACAAACACACTTAAAGGAGGCAGTTTCTGTAGGAAATTATACACACATGAATAGTCATACAATATTAGTAGTTTCATTAAACATGGAAAGTGAAGTGGATACTTTGTATCAGATCAGTATTTAATTTGGCTTATAAATGAATAATGAACAATTCATACTGAATTATATGCACTGATTACATTAGTGCACCAGCATTTTAGAGTACCAGCCCTCTAAAAACTTGAAAATATATTTTAGAGTACCAGCCCTCTAAAAACATAAAATAGCCTATTCAATATATAAATTCCATCCATCTTCAAACTAATTGAATTGGTGTATTTGCACACTTACCCACCAAATCTAACCCTACGGTTGG
This sequence comes from Sphenodon punctatus, assembly GCA_003113815.1. NCBI lineage: Eukaryota > Metazoa > Chordata > Lepidosauria > Sphenodontia > Sphenodontidae > Sphenodon > Sphenodon punctatus. Next base: position 275,203 of record QEPC01010383.1, on the reverse strand, counting down.
GGAAGTGTTCACCAAAAATGGTTTGTTAAGACTGACTTTGCTGTCAGGATATATTCCCAAGTAAGTGGGTCATCTATGAAGTTTAAAGAATTTATATACAGGGGTATGCAAAGTTTCCTAATCCTGAGAGTCACATCCATTTACCACAACGAGGTCAAAGAGCCACAGCCTCTAGAGCCTCTGATCCCAAACTGTGCAGATTTTGCACATGTGCGCATGAACATATGCACAATTCTCACACAACGCAATGTACCTGAAATGGGGATCCACGTGGTTTGTATGCGACTGTGCACCCACATGGCTGCGTACAGGATCCATGGGGTTTGTGATCGACCCCATTAACTATAAATGTGATGGTTTTATGAAAAGAGAGATGGACCCTTGCATAGTTCTCCAAAGTTTAAGAATACCTTCAACTTCCCTTCCCTTCAAACTTTAGAAACCCTTTAACATTGACTATGAGACAGATTATAGTGTACATGCCTAGTGTGCTTTCTATGTGATGTAGAGCTTTATGCCATCTTTTGGAATCCTGCCGTGCAACTTCAAAGAAAGAGGTGGAAGAGCTGTTTAAGGCTTACGGTGAGCACCATTATCGTGGTTATGATGACCTATTGGAGTACTTGCAAGAACAAAGGGCTGCCTGCCCTACACTGTACCAACTAGCTGTAGCACATCTCAGAAGCCCTCCCAGATTGGTCCCTTCAGAGAGAGTGTCCAACTTCGCAGGAAACATTCTTGGACAGAAATGCACCTGCCTCTCAAACGTCAGTCTGGAGAGGCTTTTGTTCCTCTGCATGAACAGGCATTTCCTCCCTTCGGACATTGGGGTGAATCCCATGGAAACTGCGTGCAACTTGCACACATGCACATGCATGCAAACCACGCACAAGTCCATAGCAACCAGGAAAAGAAGGCACTGCCACCAACTGAACTGACAATACACAAGGCGGAGAGTAAACTGCTGTGGCTGCTGACCTTGGTGAGTGTTAGGAGGACAGCCTGCTGGCTTGGGCTACAAGGACAAAGCACAGCGAGGAAGGAAGACCGATGGCACTGCAGCCCCACCACCACCAAACCCAACATCAAAAGGCACAATGTGATGGTACACAAGGCGGAGGGAGGCATTGCTGGCAGCTGCGAGTGCGAGGATGGGGGACAGTCCAGAGAGGAAACCCCACATTAAGATAAATCACTGTGTGAGGTTGGAGGGGAGAGCCGTGTTGTGAGGATGATGATTCACTGCTGTCATGACTGTAGCTGGTTTGTTAATTTGTTAGTCTCACACTGTAGTTCCATAATTGTGCTTCCTTTAATGTTTTATTACTGTTATAAAGTTCTTAATTGTTGGTGCTACTGTTGTTTAGAGGTAGTTATTTACAGTAAATTTAAGAGTAGTACAGTAAAATATTACTGTGCTTTAGGTTGGTTTTTTTATTTATATATTTATTTATATTAAAATTTATATCCCGCTCCCTCCCGTCAATAGACAGCTTGGGGCGGCTCACAACTTGCACATTTTAAAACACATTTTGTGTTGTTTTATTCTAATTCTAATATTTGTTTATTTTTGTGCCTCTTTTGTGGCCACTTTCAGACCTCCCCCCATTGTGCATATTCTGGCTACAGGAGGGAATGTGCAGCCAGGATATACGTGGAGTGCTGCTGGTCTGAAAGCCCCCCCCCATTCGGTTTTGCCGGAAAACACCCACAGAGATACAGAGCAGGAAATCCTGCTCTGTATCTCAGCAGGTGTTTTCTGGCAAAGCTGTGTGGGAGAGCTTTCAGATCAACGGCACCCCGCTGATATCCTAACTGTGCATTCCCTCCTGCAGCCAGAATATGCACGGTGTGTGTGTGTGTGTATGTGTGTCTGAAAGCGGTCTGTGTGGCAGAATGATCGGGAGATGCAGTGGTTTGGAGGATGGATGCACTCACTCTTGTGTTCCTGTCCTTTAAAGTTTGAGATTTTTCTAAATTGAATGATTGACTTAATTTGAAAGTAGAAAGCACTGGCTTTTCCCTCAGGGATTATTGTCTGACTGCCATTCTTTGGAGTCAGGAAGGAATGTTTTAACAACAAAGTCCTTTATTTTCACCCAACTAATTTAGGGTTTTTTTTGCACCTCTGTTGTTTTAGGTACTCCCCCACCTTCCTCCGAGGAACATCATTAACTGCACAAGACTAGTTCCTTTTCTACAAACACCAAATTAATACAATTTTAAAAACAATAAAATTCACTCTTGTTTCCTGTTGTGCTTATTTCAAAAGTGTGTCTGGCTCTGGTGCTCCATTTCAGTGGAGGGAGGAATTAAGTAGCATATCTCTCATCAGATCACACACTGACCCTGCCCAGAGTGGCATTGCAAGCTGCATTCATCATTTCTTGACTGGCTGCTCCTAGTTGCCCCTTGGTGACTAATAGAGTAAGGAGGAGTAAGTAGGTACCATATCCATTTCTTGGCTGCCGCTGCTAGGTGCCCCATGGTGACTAACAAAGGAAGGAGAAGTAAGTAGGTAGGTACCATATGTAATAACATACACTGCCCCTGCCCGGCAGTAGACAGCAATACTGCATGCATTTCTCTGCTGCATTTCTCTGCTGCATGCGATCCTGTATACCAAAAGCCAGCCAGCCTGGCAGACACCACGTTGGTTCTTCACACACACACATACACACACACACACACACACACTGGGGCACCCTGGCATGGAGGGGACTTAACTTCTGGATCCAGGCAAAGAGAGCCCACTAGGCCACTCATAGTGCTGCTGTCTGACTGCCAAGCCAGCCAAGCAGCAGTAGCCGGCAAGCAATGTGCCCCCAGTGGAACCTTTTTTTTCCTTTTTTTTTTACAAAAGCATTACACCTGCCCAGAGTGGCAGTGCAAGCTTCATTCATTATTTCTTGGCTGGCGGCTGCTGCTGAGTGCCCCATGGTGACTAATAGAGTAGGTATGTAGGGGTACCATGTCTAACTTATCACACACTGCCCCTGCCTGGCGTGCCAGTAGTACTAACCTGTATTTGCATTTCTCTGCTGCATGCTGCTGCTGGGTGCCCCATTTCAGAGGAGGGAGGAATTTTAAGTACATATGTCTCATCACATTACACATTGCCCCTGCCCACAGTGGCATTGCAAACTGCATTCATCATTTCTTGGCTGACTGTTGCTGAATGCCCCATGTTGACTAACAGAGGAGGGAGGAATAAGTATGTAGGAGTACCATATCTAACTTATCATGTACTGTCCCTGCCCAGAATGGGAGTAGTACATGCATTTCTTTCTCTTCTGGATGTTGCTGCTGGGTTCCCCATTTCAGAGGAGAGAGGAATTTTAAGTAGCATATCTCTCATCAGATCACGCACTGCCCCTAGCCAGAGTGGCATTGCAAGCTGCATTCATCAGTTCTTGTCTGGCTGCTGCTAGGTGCCCCATGGTGACTAATAGAGGAAGGAGGACTAAGTAGGTACCATATGTAAGATCACAAGCTTCCCCTGCCCAACATGGCAGTAGACAGTAGTACTTAATTGCATACATTTCTCTGCTGCGTGCTGCTGCTGTGGATGCCCCATTGCTAACAGAGGAGGGAGGAATTTAAGTAGCATCTCTCTCATTGGATCACACACTGCCCTTACCCAGAGTGGGGCACTCTCTAGCTGCTGCATGTGGCATATCAAATGATATCACATACATTGCGCAGCTGCTCCAGAGTGGCTAATTCAGACTGACCTCCTAGCCTGGGCTGGGGGGCGAGGGGGACCCAGTTGGGACTGGCTTTGGTTTTCCCTCTGTTGATAATGCCATGAAGAGTTTTTGGAGACTGTACAGGACAGAGGGGAATAAGCTCCCACAACCACGACAAGTTACCAATCCATGAGGGGAGGTTGTTTTGTTTGTTTTGTTTTTAAATTATTTTGCCCAACTAATAACAAAATAGAACAAACATCCTAACTACCTGCCTACAACTACCTAACTACCTATGTATCTAATTCTATCTAAGTACTGCTATCTTAACTAAAGTAATACTACTAACTAACTACCTAACACTATGAAGACTGAGAGTCTGAGGCCAAGGAGGAACCCTCCTCATCCCTTGCAGTAGCAGCAACTCATCTGATAACCACAGACAAGCTGGCAAAGCAGGGAGAGGCAATTGGAATGACTGCAGGCCCCCTAGAAGACCCCTCATCAGGGTCCTCAGCAGGGGCAGGGGCAGGGGCAGGTATCCCTGGGGTAATCCTGGGATAGGGTAGAATCCTGGGTAGTCATGGGATTGGGGGAAGTCGGGGCACCGCCACACCCAGTAACCTGAGTAGCAGTGAGGCACTGGACTATCACCCTGTCACAGTCAATCAGGGCCCAGCTGAATATGCAGTTGGCCTTCTGTGCCTGCCTCATATATAGATTATAGGCCACATTCGCCACCTGACTCCACCACAGGGCACAATACTCCTCCACTAAGGAATCACGTGCCTGGGATAGTTGGCCCAGTGCTTCACGTCCAGACTCGATGGTCTGAGTCAGGTGATGCAGCTCTGGGGGCAGGGACAACTCTTTCTCAGCCTGCATGGGGCTGTCCTCCACCTCTGCTGATGAGGAGGATGAGGGGCTCTTCCTCCTTATCCTCCTTCTCCTGGCAGGTGAATCTTGCACCCCTTACTGGCCCCCCTGCCTACCACCTTCCCACTCTCTCCCCCTTTTCTCATCCAGCACAATCCTATGGGCCCTTTTAAGTTGGCTGCGGAGGGTGGAGGTTCTGCTCTGCCCCCATGCCACACCTCTCTGTCACAGTGGGAGCACAGAGCAGCAGTGAGGACCATTTCCTGGGGCTGAGAGAAGTGGTCCCACACTGCAGACCTCAATGCAGCAACACCCGCCAGGTGCCGTTGTTGCTGGACAGTCCCCAGCCCTACTCCTCCACCAGCTGGACTGCCTCCTCAGAGTCTGCCCTCCTCCTGGGCTCCTACTGGCCCTGGTGCTCTGCCATGCTAATATAGACTGATCTTATCTACACCCTCTATAGCTCCTATATATCCTATATGCTATATCTGATATATAGCCCACCTACCTGTTTCCTCCCAATTCCCACCCTATGTATTCCCTCCCCCAGTGTGATTTTTATATTTTTTTTTATTCTTCAAGACTCCTTCCTTCTCCCTCTCCTTCCCATGCCACAAAGAGACTGCTGAATTGCAGCCGCTTATGGGGGAGATGGGGAGGGAGAATAAAATGCATGTGTTGTTGCGCACCCTGATTGGCTAGGCAATTAAGGGGGAGGGAAGAATGGGTGGATTGTGCACCCTGATTTGCTAAGCTGCTTTTCATGGCAACCCATGCTCAGGCGCTGACTTGGCTCTGAATAGTTGCGAGTGTCCACAATTCCAAGTTCAAAGTTCTGAGGATTTATGATGTCTGGAATTCCAATTTCCGAATTCGAAAACTTCAGGAAAATGCCGAAGTGACGACGAGTACCCAGGCCGATTACCTGGAACTTTGGGAATCAGTCCGAATACCCAGAATTACTATTAGGTACAGCCCTAATTCAGATGTCACAAGAAATGTCATTTCATGGTCACCCTGAGGGAGCCCTTTGGAGCTGCTGCTGAGGTTTACAGTAAAGGTGTGCAAATGAATGGAGTCCTATTCTTGTTTGTAATTAATGTTATGAAAACAGATGAATAAGCCATTTGCTTTCATCCGTTTTCATTAAAAAATAAAATACAAATAAAATAATTGTTAAACCCTGCACATGCACAAATGGGCATCAGAGCCATTTTTGATTCTCATTTCAGTCCTAGCTGTAAATGGTCTTGGCTGTTGTTTTCCTTTTGTTTATGAGCATAGTAACCATGGTGTCACATCCTGGCACAAATCATTTTGACAGAAAGAAGACCGAGATGAGAAATGTATAAAAAAAGACATAAGGAACAAAAACATACTGCATTTCTTTGTTTTAAATGGGCTTATGATTCCACAAGTCTTACAATACTTAAGATTTTGAGTGCCCCAAAACCAAATCCATATAGGAACTAGCTCTCATTTGTAAAGCAAAGCACTAATACATCCTCTTGAACAGATGAAGAATCAAATTAATAACTATTGCTGACTCAAAACATGAATGGTTGCAGCTCCCTGCTGCATGAAGTGAAAGTTACAGGCTCATAAAAATTATTAGTGAAACTGGATTCTGGAAACATAGACCTAGTTATTCTTAAATAGAAAGCTCCAGTATGTATGAAAGTTATTTGGTGTCTTAAGAGGGACACCTGCTCCGATCCTGCTCTGCCCATCCCCTGTATGGTCCATTCATGTAGAGGCGGGACACCCTCGGGAGAGGTGGAACAGGAGCGGAGCAGGAGGCCTTTTCCACTCACAGTGCTCTGGAACATCCTGGAGCACTGTGAGTGGAACAGGCTGCCCAAACCCGGAGCACTGGCTTTGGCCAGAGCATTAGTCTATCTAAAGGCCGGCCGGCTGCAGTAGCTCTGCTCCCGGCAGCTCAATGGCCATAGAACTACAGGAAACAGCCTAGAGAGGCTGATGATCTGCCCACAACTCTATGGCAGTTTGTGGCAGAGTGCAGTTTGTGGCAGTGGCAGGCTTCATTTAAATTTACCATCGCCAAAGCAGACTCTCATGGATGTAGCCCTCCTGGAGAGCACCCAGGGGTGGCCACCCCAGGGTCCGTCTAAGAATTCCCATTGTTTTCAATGGCTGCGATCCCATGGTCTGCAGATCACCGTGCCAAATCACGTGCACACACATGCACATGGCTTGTGTGTGGCAAAATGTGCCAGCAATGCAGCTCCCCGCAGATCCCGTGTGGCTGTGCATGCACGTGGGTCCGTGCGATATACGTGGTCATGGGATCGCAGACATTATCTGGAGTCTGTTTTGAATCCCACTGAAGTCTACGAAAGGATTCTCATGCATGCGAGAGAGTGGTTTTGAACTCTAGAGAAGCAAGGCGGTGGTGATGATCCCATGGCTCAAGGAAACTGCATGCAAACCACGCATAGGTCCATAGAAGAGACATTGTGCCATGCGGAATCCACGTGGATCCTGCACGGATCCCATGCGGATCCCATGCAGAAGAGTTTGGGATTTCAGTCAATGGGTGCATATAGATCAGTTGCACCCACACTTCTGCTCTACCTCACATGCGGGTGTGCCGTCCATTTAAAGGCCTCACCAACAGTACTTTGGAACGTCCCAGAGCACCACTAGTGGAGCGGGTTGCCCAAACATGGGGCACCAGCCGCAGGTGGAGCAGCAGTCCATGTACTCAGTGGATGGCCACTGCAGCTCCACTCCTGGACGAGGGTTGCCCCAGGCAATTACAAAGAACTGCAGGTGGCAGCCTAGAGCTCTGGCTTATTCACTCACAACTCTATGGTGTGGGGGAGGTGGGTGTCGCATGGGTGGATCATGGGCTACAGCAACGCCAAGTCTGTTTTTGTTTTGATTTTTTAGCACCTAGTATGTTTAAAATGGTGGGGGAACCCCGCTTGCTCAGGGTTGAGCACTCACCTGTCCATCTAAAGACACCCGATGGGAGCAATCCCATGCCCCGGGCACATGTGTGTACAAATCACACACATTTCCTTTGGGATTACTTTGTGAAGCACATACCTGCACGAATCACACTTGGGATTGTGGCCAGTGTCTCAAGATCTCTGCTTTTGTGATGACTAATATTGTCTTGTCTTTCCCTTGTACTCAGGGATGAATTGTGTTTGATGGCTGTCCACAGCAGTTCCCAGCTGGTCTTCTCAGCACCACATTTCCTAGGCTACTACCAAGTGGGCTTTTTGTCACCCTGCCTCCTACAGATTTCTAGCCACAGACATTCCCAAGATCCAACATTCCCACCACCACTGCTCATGAGGACTCTGCCTGGCTCAGCCCATTAAAAGCTGGAGATGCTCACACCCAATTTCTCTTACTACCCATGCCTCTCAGATTCTGGGGCCACAGCCACATGGAAGCACCTTAGAAACCTTGATCGCCCCCAACCAGTCTCTCTTGACTCACGTTCCCTGGTTTCTTATTGTCTTCTTGAAAACCAGCCTCCACTGCCTTGGCTTCAGTCTCTCTGTGTTTGTTAGGAGGAGCTGGCCCTCTCACTGCCTGTCACATGCTTTGTGGAGCTTCCCCAAACTCCCTATACCCACAGCTTCTTCAAATGAACCAATGAAGGGAGAGCGAAAGAGACAGAGAGACATGGAGGGTATCCACCAGCTAGTGGAAGAAGGTGAGGTAGGGAGAATTAGAGACCCCATGCTGCATCTCTAAACAGTCCTGAATCACACCCAAGTTCACCCCAACCCTGCTGTCCAGCCACCCACCTCCATTCACAGAAACATTAGTTACAACCCATCAACACTAGCTCCTCCCCAAACACACACCAACCAACTCCTCCACAACTGAATTGACAGCATGCCAACAAGTAGGTAAAAACCTTAGCCAGCATTAGCTCACTGGAGGGCTCCACATTCTCTGACCCAATGGCATGGGTGTGTGGCATGTGAGTGTTTGTTGAGTGTTGGGTGATCCTGACCATCTAATAGACATGGGGTGTCTTTTTTAGACATAACAAAGATCGGGTGTCAAACCCCCTAAGCACGTGTTTGGCTGTTATGTGTAAGCAGTGCAATCCTAACACCAATTTGGCCACCCATTGAACACACGATACGAACACCATTGCATCACAAGGACAATTTGCGTGTTCCGGCTGAACACGTGGCCAACATTATGTCTAAATATATCACGTGGCATATTAGCAGATACAACATGGGGAACGAGGTGGCAGCGCTTGAGTGCTGAGATCGGGTGGCAAGCAAAACACCAATTTGCCCCACGATGGGCTGTGTATCTAAACAGCGTCACATGGTGAACACAGGGCCAAATCAGTGTCTGTATCAAGGTCAAACACACACATTCAGACACCCGTTGACATTATGTCTAAAGATACTCATGAAAGCACCCACTTGAAAGGGGCTATTGTGTTGTTTCATAACACCCTTAGTTTGTAAACTCTTTGGGGTTGGGATTATCATTTTGTTTTGCTTGTACAGCACCACTCACAAAAGGGTACTGGTTAATGAACAGAGCTTTTTGGTACATCTGTAATTAATATAATGAATAAAATAAATGCTAATATTCACCTGCTGCTTGGAAAATAAATTGATATTCAGAAATCTGCCATGTGTCAGTATTTTGTAAAATATGTCACTTGGGAACCCTTATGCTTCTTTCTCTAAATAAATTGATTGATTGATTGATTGATTGATTGATTGATTGATTGATTGATTGATTGACTGATTGATTGATTGATTTTAAAAAGGAGATAAGAACTAGAGACAACTTTGAGGTCGAGCAACTACACAGATCGTGATGAGCAATTTCCTCTGTGAGTTCATGCATGCCAAAATTACAAGACCATCTACAGAAAGAAAGGTGTCCGCATGACATGAGAATATACTACATGAAGGGAAAAGGACGTGTTGGGGGAAGAAGAGACATGACTAGCATTGTATACCATCCTATTAATGAAAAAATAATTAAGTGATGATGTTGAACAGGGGAAGGTGACACAGTGAAATAGGGATGCAGTGCAGTCAAAAGAAATGATTCAATCTAAATATGAACCTTGAAGGGAATGGGATGGGTAGAATATCAAATAAATCTGCAAGCCCCTCAGTACTCTAAAAAGACACAAATGAAAAGGGTTAGCATGAAAATCTAGATTAATGCAGAAATCTCCAAGGATAAGCTATCTCCATGATCTAATCCTCAGCAAATCTGAAATGAGCATGAACAAGACAGCATGAGATTCTATGCTTCAACAGTAGAAAAAGCAGACTGGGAAACAGAATAAAATTAAGATGGTATGAGAAACTAATGGTAACCCCAATACTCTTGCCAAACAAAAGAAACAGAAGATGAAGGTACCATCTGGGTAGATCTCATTTGCAGGAAGATTGCATGATTTCCCCAACCACACTGAAGTTGGATGTTGTGACTTATACCATTCCTACACATGAAAAAGGTGGATATTTTTTGCATTGCCTGAGGGTAAATTGCGTGTCATCCAGATTCAGCAGAGCTATAGATTCAGTTAAGTAACAGCTCAACAGAACTGGAAGAACCGCTTTTCCGAATCAGAGTACGTTATCTGTCAAGTAAACGCATAATTTGCCCTATTCCAACCACTTATTTACCTGCAAATGGAGACAGATTTGTCAATGTTGATTTCAGTCAAGGCACACAGCTTAATTCACCCACTAGAGAGATATAAACTATTGTTTCCCAGAACTGTTGCAAAAGGATATTTTGTTTTAGAACCCAAAGGTTTTAAGAAACAATCTGTTTTATTTTACTATTTTTCCTCAACTGCATTGCTCAAGATAGATTATGTTATATGAAATTTTTGCTCTAATGACATCATGATTTCCACTTATATGCAGCATGACGACCACCTATGAGTCGAGCCTTGATTTCTTTTAAACTAATAGAGGAATTTCAAAATGTGTGATTATGGGAAATAAAAAAATAATTATCTTATCTTTTTTCTTTCCTGCAAAATGAGTTTGCTAATGCTACTTGAACACATAAAAGATTATGGCAAAATTATCACTTTATCACTGTATAGCAAATGTTACATGGAGAAGCAAATAGTTCCTCATTAGCTGTAAAATTAAATTTCGCATAATGTAGTTTCTCCACAATTCTGTGCTTTTGTAAAGTATTAATAGAAATAAGAAAAACTCCCTATTAGTGCAGTACCCTTTAATGAGAAAATATAATGTTGTGCATATTGTATTTTGTTGTTTTAACTTCAGTATTTTAAATTACATAAGTATTAAAATAAAAGCAAAGTATAACAACTATAGTGGTACCTTGAGAACAGAACTATTATTTTGTAAAATACTGTTCTGCCCCATTTAGGAGCAGATCTGGCTTTGTGCCCCTCCTGCCGGAGAGCAAAAAGGAGGTGCAGCTGCCAGTGGGTGGGAGTCAAGAGTCGATAAGTAACTTCACCCTTCCTGTCATGCTGAGATTGTCCAGATGTCAATCTGCTCTCCCCATTCCCTCACTCTCAAACAAAACACAATTTCTAAACAATTTTTAAAATTCTCTTCATGTTTTCTGTTTATCTTAAATGAAATTACTTTGAGTTAAAGAGAAAACATAGACCCTTTTCACATGGCCTGTGGTGCAGGCAGTGGATGGTTGTGTGCCGGGGTGCATAGGCAGTTGGGGGACATACCCATCTCCACACACCTCCACCCATCTCCATGCATGGAGCAACTGCCATTGTCCCTAGGGTCCCATGTCGTTTTTCATTTTTTGCTATTGTTAAATGTCATTTTTCATTATTGTTGTCATTATTGGTATAGATTTCACGCACCAACAAAGATGTTGTTGTCGTCGCACCAGTTCCCACCCCCTCCAAACAAGACAGGACACAAGGTTGGATTTTTATGGCCTCACCCTTTATTATCCAATTACAAACAGCCAAATAGGTGAGGGGGTGACATCGCCTATTGCGATAACGGGTCCAGTATCAACCATAACCATCAACTTCAACAGAAGAGGCTGTGAAATACCTTCACCAGCCTCTTCAACAATAAAAAATGTCTCCCCTTCATCCAGCACTGAGGGCGCGGCCAAAGGGGACATTGTCCATCTGGACATGAGTTAGGATTGAGGTGCCTGTCAGTGGGAGGCCTTACAATGCCCTGCCACTTTCCCTGCCACCCTTCTCCCAGGGAAACCAACACCCCCGCGTGCCATACCCTGAACCGCGGTATGCGTGGCTTCCCCATCCCTTAAGGAGATGACTCCAAATTTTCTTTATCCTATTTAAATGATACTGGACCCCCGCCAGGGTGCGACAATTTCAGTTACTCCAACTAAACCTAAGTGAAGCACACCACCAAGTAATGGCGAGCCAAATTGACAACCTTATACTGTAAGGAAGGCGAAAAAACAAGTAGGCCCACTGACCAATGTATATTTGCCAAAAATTCCTTCCTGGCCCATTTAATGCAACCGGAAACCACAGTATAAGGGGAGGGCGGGTGGGTGCTTCTTCTTTCCCCGCTCCTCCTAGAGTGAGCGGGGAGTGCTTACACACAATGACCAAACACATGCTTAGGGGTTTTGACACCTGATCTTTGTTATGTATAAATATATCCTCAGGTGCCCTTGATGCTGCTAGGAGGCATGGAGTGGAGATTTCCGAGGTCCCTGAACACAAGTTGCCCATGGACAGTTGTCTCCTTTCCCTAATGTTCCAGAGGAAAAAGAATCTTAAGAATTCTTTTTTTTTTTGGACATAATTCAAATGTTTATTTTCTTTATTTTTAAAATGTTTATGGAAATTATTTAGTAAAAGTTATATTTGCTGATTTTAACCTGTTCCATCTTTTATCCCTGTGTGGTTCTGGCAGGTGTTAGAAACTCGTTATATATACGGATTGTCAGATCCCTACCTGACACAAAGTCAAGGCTTTAACAAGTGTGTCCCAGAGTGGCCTAATGGCACCATGTGAGGTAGATGGAATGGCAGGCAGGCAATGGCAGTTGGCACTACTGTATGTTACAGGGTGTCAACTTGCAGAGATTTCCCCAGGGTTTGGGGCAGAATATAATGAAAGACAGAGGGGGGTGCAACCAATCATCCAGTGTTTGGGCAAGAGGGGTGGGACTGCGGGGTAGGCATCAAGAGAGAGACCTAGAGTAAGTCTCAAGTGTGACCCCTCACTTCAAGTTGACAGCCAGCTAAGGGAAACTCATCAGTGGAGGAGTAGGCTGGTGGCAGGCAGGCAGGATAGCAGGCATGAGCAGCAGCACCACTGGTAGTATTATTTAACCCCTAGATGTGCCGGGGTCTCAACTTTCAGACATCACCCCAGGAGGGGCAGGGCTTGTGTATGAGAGAAATAGAGGCTCTGGCATCAGGAACAGGAGCAGCAGCAGCAGTGAGAAGCAGCAGGTGGCAGCGGAGAAGCAGGTGGGTGGCATGGCAGGCGGACAAGCGGGCATGTGCAGTAGTAGCATCTCCGGTAGTGTATTAGCCCCAAGAAGATATGCCAGGGCCTCAACTTGCAGACAGCACCACAGGAGGAACAGGACTTGTGTGTGTGTGAGAGAGGCTCTTGCATCAGCAGCAGGAGCAGTAGCAGCAGCAGCAGCAGCAGCAGCAGCAACAGCAGCAGTGGGCATCGGCAGGTGGCAGTGGAGGAGCAGGCTGGTGGTATGATGGGTGGGCAAGTGGACATGAGCAGCACCAGCACTGGTAGTGTATTAGCCTCAAAAAGACGTGCTGTGGCCTCAACTTGCAGACAGCACCCTGGGAGGGGCAGAGCTTGTGTCTGTGTGGGTGTGCCAGAAAGAGGGGGGGGTGCTCTGGCAGAGGCAGAAGCAGGCATTGGCAGGTGGCAGTGGAGGAGCAGGTGGGTGGCATGGCAGGTGGGCAAGTGGGCATGAGCAGCAGCACTGGTAGTGTATTAGCCCCAAGATGTGCCAGGGTCTCAACTTGCAGACAGCACCCCAGGAGGGGCAGGACCTGTAGGTCTCTGGGTGTACCAGAGAGACAGAAGCTCTGGCAGAGGCAGAAACAGGCATTGGTTGGTGCCCATTCTTGCAGAGAGATCGCCCCATGGGGGCCAACCTTCGGAAGCTGAGGTATGATATATAATACTTGGTTACATTTCTTGGTTAGTCATTTTAAAGCCCTTGAGTGGTGGGGTGTCTTCTGCTTGCAGAGAGATCATCTCATGGGGGGAAGCCTTGGGAAGCCCCCACCCCCACTATAAACAACCAGAGAGAGGGGGGGCTCCTCACTGAGAGAGAGAGAGAGAGAGATATGCTGCTGCCCATGCCCATGCCTCCCCCCACCATAAAGAACAAGGGAGAGAGATGGGGAGGGGGATTCCCACTGCTAGAAAGAGAGAGAGATAGATATGCATCCTGCCTAAGCTGCCACCCACCAGAACTAGAGAGAGCTCATCTGTGCTCTTGCTCAATGCCCACATCCAGCAGCAAACCCTCCAAAATGAGACAGAAACATACAGCATATATGCCAATGTGCCTGCACCTGCTACCACCCATCACAATGATTGAATGAAGTGAGCCCACTAATTCACTGATATTCTCTCTCTCTCTCTCTCTCTCTCTCTCTCTCTCTCTCTCTCTCTCTCTCTCTCTCTCTCTCCCATGCCCATATCCCCATGGGGCAATCACTCAGGGACTTCC
>QEPC01010383.1:190100-250515 GCA_003113815.1 Sphenodon punctatus | reverse complement strand
CCATGTGCCCCCCACTTCCCCCCCACCATGCACCCCTGCTGCCCCCTACCCCCCGGCCCCACAATTTACTAACCGGTGGCATCTCAGCTCCTCAGGCACCGTCCTCTCCATCCCATCCTCTGTCCTGGGCTTCTCTTGATGGCTGCAAGGGAGCTCCCAGGCCCGAACTTTTCAGTCGGGCCTGGAGCTGCCACACAGCCGGGCTTCCCTAAGTTCCCCTCCTCCCTTCCAGAGTTGAGTCAGTTTGACTCAACAGGGAGGGAGGAGGGAGGAAGGGATGGGGGATGGGAGCTGCACACACAGCAGGAGCTCCCAGCCTCCCCCTCCCTGCACAGGCAGGACACTGCAGTTCATACCAGGGCACCTGTATGCAGCGCCCTGGTATGGACTTTCCCCCTGCCCGGCCCCTGCAATGGAATAGTGCCCCCTGCAGCAATATTCCGTTGCAGGGTCCCTTTATAAAGAATGGACAGCGCTTCTAGCCACCCATTCCACATAAAGAGATAAAACACCTCACTTTTGTCCCTGAAAGACTTCCGTAGGGGAGGGGTGATTAGCCAGTTGTGTGCACGTGCATGCACAGAGCCGATGAGAATGTTCAGAGTCACCTCGAAGAACCTGGTTTAGAGCAGCAACCTTCTGAAGGTTGCTGCTCTAAACCAGGTTCTTCGAAGTGGCTCCGAACATTCACTGCGGCTTTTTTTTTTCTCTGTCAGACCGACTCGGGGCCGGGGGAGTCCTGGGGCCAGGAGGGGCATTGCCCCTCCGTCCCTAGGCATCCCACCGCCACTGTCCAGGCAGCTTCTGACTCTCCTCTACAGGTTCCTCTCTTTTATACACAGGAGTGGGTCTGGCTTCAATCCCACTCTGTTACTCTTAAAGAGCCAGAGCCCATATGTGGCTCCATTCTGCAACACACAATTTGAACTCTAGAGTTCATGCAGTGCAGTGCAGGATGTAGTGGGAAACTTGTCTGAATTCATGGAGTCACTATCTAAGTTGATATTTTCTGAATTTTTTTGTTTCCCTCCCTTTTCCCAGGGCCTATCTCTCAATGCTTGCTTGCATTCCTATTTGGGTCTGTCACTTGGAGAAGGTGTAACAGCAAAGTCAGTGGTCATATCATCTGAAGCAGCATGGGCAGCCTCCTGCTTCTCCTTCTGGCCCCATATACTCTTGCTGCTGAATTAGGAGCAGGAGATTTTCACACACACACACACACACACACACACACACACACACACACACACACATCCTTCCAGGTAACTGACCTATCTCCTTCAATCCTGTCCTTCAGGGGACACAGTTACTAGGCATGCTCCTGTAGTGAAGGAGCTATTAGGAAGCAAATGTTTGTTTCCATAGGGGCTAATACAAGGTGTGCACAGCAAGCACAGAACATGCAGGCACCATTCATGCGCCAAGTGTGGAACATGAGCGCACCAAGACCACATGCTCATGGTATGCTTGCAGTGAGCACTGCACATGATGGCAATTACCTTTACATCTGAGACTTTTCAAACTCTACTATTTATTTATTTATTTAGACTTATCTGCTGTCCTTCACACAAAGGCTCAGGGCAGCTCACAATCAAACAATAAGAAAATGTAAACAATAATAACTTCCTCCCCTCAAAACTCCCGCCATCCCCACCACCCTACCCACAAGTCCATCCAACCACTATTCCCTATCCCTGCCTGCCAAATGCCTTTACAAATAAAAAAAGTTTCACACCACCTCTAGAAGATGCTTAGGGTTGGGTTCAAAGGTACCTCCTGGGGAAAAGAGTTCCACAGAATTGGGGCAGCAACTGAGAATGCCCTGCACACCCCTGCACACCCTTGTCCTGCACACCTCTGTCCTATGGAAAAGGGTAACAGATGGAACCTGAAAGAGCGCTCTCCCAAATGACTGTAGGGGTCACAGTGGGACGTGGTAGGATAGGCAGTCTTTCAGATATATGTGACTCAGACAATTTATTTATTTATTTATTTTATCTATTTATTTTAACTATTTATATCCTACCCCGTCCTGTCAAAAGTAGCTCAGGGCAGCTAACAAATATCACAGTAAAATATATAAAATACAAAAGAAGAATAAAAATAGTAATAAATACAAAAATATTAGAACCAATTGTGGAGCATACAAACATATCAAAACAAAAACCCCTTCCTAATCCTCCACCCCCTACCCTTACCCATCTCCCTCACCAAAAGCCAGGTGGAACAGCTGGGTCTTATACTGTTTCTGAAAATTGGAGTGGACCGGGGTCATCCAGACCTCTGCCAGAAGGGAGTTCCACAGCCTTCGGCCACCAAGAATGCCCTCTCTATAGTTGCCATCCATGATACCCGGGCGTTCTGCAGATATGTAGGACCTAGGCCATATTGGGGTTTATAGATAAGCATCAACACCTTGAATCGGGTCTGGAAGACTCTAGGAAGCCAGTGCAGAGAACGGAAAACCAATGTTATATGCTTCCAGTGGCCCATCCCTGTGAGGAAATGGGCCGCCACATTCTTCACCAGCTACAGTCTCTGAGTCATCATCATGGGTAGCTCCACATAGAGCACATTGTAATAGTCCAGTCTTGAGGTTATGAAGGCATGGATGATGGTGGCCAGGTCAGAGTCTGAGATATACGGCCAAAGCTGCCTCACCAGATGTAAGTGGCAGAATGCACTCCTCACCACAGTCTCCACCTAGACATCCAGGCAGAGCCTGGAATCGAAGCCTCCCCAATAAGACGACGAACCTGAGGGACCAAAGGGGGATGCAGTCCACCAATGATGGGGCCCTTCACCCACTTGCCCCCTCCCACCAATATCACCTCCATATTGTCAGGATTCAGCTTCAGACAGCTCACCCTCATCCACTCCCCCCAGCCACTGAGTAAATACAGAGACTGCGAGGCCTGAGTCAGATGAAAATGAGAGATAAAGTTGGGTGTCTTCAGCATATTGATGACACCAAACACCAAATCATCTCACAGCCTTGCCCAGCCGCTGTATATACACGTTGAACAAGAGAGGGGACAGAATGGAACCTTGCAAGACTCCACACAAGAGGTCCTGGGGAGATGAAAAACAGTTCCTGAGCACTACTTGCAGACAAGAAGAAACAGAACTATTCAACAACAATCCCACCTACCCCCAGCTTCGTCCTGCAAGTGGATCACCAACATCTTATGGTCAATGTTATCAAACGCAGATGACAGATCTAACAAAATCAGAAGAGATGACCAACCCCAATCTAACTCACGATGAAGGTCGTCGACCAAAGCCACAAGTGCAGTCTTTGTGCCATATCCCAGGAGAAAGCCAAACTACAAGGGATCCAGAAAACCGATGCGATCCAGATGCTCCCATAACTCCTGAGCCACAACCCATTCAATAACCTTCCCTAAAAAGGGAAGGTTAGAGACTGGCTGATATCTGGCAAGGGAGTCAATGTCAAGTGATGGCTTTTTGAGCAGTGGTCGTACCACCACATCCTTGAGGCAGCTCAGCACCCTGCCCTCCTGTAGGGAGGCATTGACCACCCCAGCCAGCAACAGCACCAACATCTTCTGGCTGGCCTGAACCAGCCAGGACAGACACGAGTCCAATTCACAAAAGGTGGTTCGGAGAGCCCCAAGAACATCCTCCTTATCTGCAGGCAATACCCCGTGAGACTGATCCCACAAAACTGGACCAGACAGGGCTTCTACAACCTCTGGTTCTCCCATTGCAATAAATGCAGCATTGAAGTCATGGTGAATATGAGCAATTTTGTCCGTAAACTAATCAAGAAACATGTCACAGAGGGAACTGGAAGATTCCAGTTCCAGGGAGAGGGAGACAAACAAACTGGCGTCCTCACCACCTGAAAAAGCTCCACCGGATGTGATTTCACAGATGGTATAATGGCATAAAAGAACTCCTTCTTTGTTGCCCGCACAGCCACAGCATAGGCTCTTAAACTAGCTCTTTGTCACAATCTGCAGGCTTCAGCACAAGCAGCTCCACCGTCTCTCCAACCACCACCTTTCTTGCTTCAGCACCCTCAAATCCTCGGTAAACCATGGAGGTCTGAGGTGTCAACGCAGAGGGAGTGGACACCTAGAGGCCATTGGGTTGATGACCTCAGTCAACAACATATTCCAAAAAGCAACTATATCATCGACTGGGCGACCATCTAGATCAAGGGGTAATTCTCCCAGAGCATTCCTGAACTTCTCTGGTTCCATTAGTCTCTGGGGGTGAACCAACTGAACTGGTTCCACCCCTGTCCGGGGGTAGACATGCACTGGGAGACTGGGCCTCCGGAAGTAATGATCCGTCTATGACTAGGGCACGATTCCCTAAAAATAATAGCTATACCGCCACCCTCCATCTCTCTGGTCATGGTTGATGTTCCACAGAGTATCCGGCTGGAACAAGGTCAGACAAAATAGGCCAAGACTCAGTGTCCAGACAGGTTTCTATAATGCACAGGAGGTCAGCCACACAGTCCAGGATTAACTCCTGGACTGTTATAGACTTATTATCAACAGACCTCAAATTCAACAGCATCAGGTTCATGCCAGGTGCCCGTTAGGGCTTTAATGGTCTTTTTAGGGTCTTAGGACTTAGGGCTTTAAAGGTCAAAGCTAGCACCTTGAATTGTGCCCAGAAACCTACAAGCTCTGAGGTGTTACTAGATTGCTAGTGAAGATGAGATGTTGGCTTACTGTTATACTGGAGGCTTTGGAAAAATTAATGTAAAAAGAATGAATGAATGAATGAATGAATGAATGAATGAATGGCCATTGTAGAGCACTGGCGTAATGTGCTCCTGGTGACTCATTTCCAAGAGGAATCAAAGAACCATCAGATTATGCACCAGCTGCCACTTCTGAACAGTCATCAAGGGCATCCCCACATAGAGTTCATTGCAGTAATCTAGCCTCAGGGTGATGAGGACATGGATGACTATGGCCAGATCCAAATCAGACAGAAAAGGCGCTGCCTCCTTGCCAGATGGAGTTGGTGAAAAGTGCTCATGGCACCAATGCAACCTGACAATCCAGGTGCAGCAAGAGGTTCAGAAGCACTCCAAAGCTGTGAACTTGATTGACAAGTGGGGGACAGAGCTGTCAATAACAGGTATCCTAATCCTCTCCAAGTCCAAAGACCAGCCAGCCATCATCACCTCAGTGTTATCTGCATTCAGTTGCAATCGGCTCACCCACATCCAGTCCCCGACAGCATCCAGGCATCGGGTAAGCAGTGCACCAAGGTTATTATCCAGTTCCTACCTTCAACCACTGAAAAACTGAGTTTAAAGTAAGGGAGCAAACATGGGCATGCACACAAAGATAGGGGACAGATTTAGGGCACATACTCATGATAAGGGCCATCATTTTCTTGAGTATACCCCTTAAGCATCCCCACCCCTGCTCTGTATGTGGCCCTCTGTAGCCTAGAAATTAGTTTATTTCTTTTGTACACCTGGTGTTTAACAACTGGTTCACCAGTTGCTTTTGGCAATCCAGTTTGCAGCAACTGGTGCCTGAGGAAGGAGCCCAGAAAATGCCCAGCTGGGGAAGGAATCCCTATGGGGCCTACTTTAGCATCCACAGCACAGACCTGAGATTTATTCTTCCATTGTAACTTTATTTTAGCTTTGTGGCCACTTTAATAGGTGATTGAAGCATTTTTTATTAAATATGAATAGATTTAGATTTAAGTGTTCCTTTTCTGTCCAGAGCGGGTAGAATTCATTTTTGCTTCTGTTCTCTTTGAATGACCTATTACTTCAATTAGAAGTAAAATGTTGCACCTGCCCTAGAATACTGACTTATTTTATCTTTACTGGAGTGAAAGTGCAGAAATTAGCAATAAACAGGATGGCCTTAACTTATTATCTGAAAAATAAAAAATATTTTCTTTTGACTTCACTGATTTGGACATGTTTGGAAGAAATCAGAGGTTAAACAGCTAGTTCATGGTTCTGGTAGCCAAATGGAGTGCCCAGGTGGCACTATAGTTTCAGCATGGTTCACAGTGTAGGCTCACTGGTCACTGCTCAATGTTCACTGGTTCTTGACCTGGACTCTATTTACTGTTTCAATTTATAAAACATGTTTCTTTTTTTGTTCATTTGCTGATATTGATTACTTGCTGTTTGATCAAAGTCTGTTGTTTCATTTGAAAGTAAATAGAATTTTATTTATTTATTTATTTATTTATTTAAATAATGCCTGGGCTGCCCTCAGGGCAGCCCGGAGCAGCAAACAACATTCAATAAAAACAATATAACATTTTAAAAACAATTTAAAATTACAATATGTGGGGGGAAACCCCACCCCACCCCACCTCTACCCCTCGCCAAAAGCCTGACGGAACAGCCAGGTCTTACATACATGCCGGAACAGCAGGAGAGTGGGAGCCAACTGAGCCTCCTCAGGGAGCAAATTCTACAGCATAGGGGCGGCCACCAAAAAAGATCTAACATCAGTGGCCACCCGCTTCACCCAAGGAACCTCCAAAAAGGCTCCCACGGACAATCTCAAGGGTTGCACGGGCACATGGAGAGTGAGGCGGTCCCGCAGATAAGCAGGGCCCAGGCCGTGAAGGGCTTTAAAGGTTAAAACCAGCACCTTGAACCTGGCCCGCTACTTTATAGGCAGCCAGTGCAGAGCCCGGAGCACTGGTGTCATGCGCTCCCTGTGACCGGCCCCCGTAAGGAGACAGGCCGCAGCATTCTGCACCAGCTGCAGTCTCTGGACCACCTTCTCGGGCAGCCCCACGTAGAGTGTGTTTCAGTAATCCAGCCTCGAGGTGATGAAGGCATGGATGACAGTGGCGAGGTCAGAGTCTGGGAGATACGGCCAAAGCCGCCGGACAAGATGTAACTGCCGAAACGCGATCCCCGCCACGGCCACAGCCTGAGATTCCAGGCTGAGTCGCGAATCGAGGAACACACCCAGACTCTGCACTTGAGAGACCATGGGAGGGCGAACCCCCCCCAACAAGAGGTGATTCAACCAACCCCAGGTCCCCCAAGCCCTCGCCCACCAACATCACTTCCGTCTTGTCAGGATTCAATTTCAGATGGCTCGACCTCATCCAGGCCCCCACAGCTGACAGGCACTGGGAAAATAAGGAGACTGCATGGCCTGGGTCGATGGAAAAGGAGAGGTAGAGTTGAGTGTCATCAGCATACTGATGACAATGCATGCCCTGAAGCCCTCTCACGCTCTTCTCTAATGGTTGCATATAGATGTTAAACAAGAAGGGGGACAGAATGTCACCCTGCGGGACTCCACACGTGAAGTCCCGGGGGGAAGACGTACACTCCCCCAAGACCACCCTGTGAGTTCTCCTAGCCAGGAACGAACGAAACCAGTCCAAGACCTTTCCACCATTTACGGCACAGTCCTGCAGACGAGTCACCAACACCTCATGATTGAATGTGTCGAACGCAGTCGAAAGCTCTAGCAGGACCAGTAAGGTCTGACGACCCTGGTCCAATGCCAGGTGGAGATCGTCAACCAAGGCCATCAAGGCCGTCTCCGTACAGAATCCACTTGCTTCTTTGTTTTATTCTGTTTCTCTCTCTCTTGCTTTAGCAAAGACATTTTATTCACATTTTAAAGTAATGTTTGTTTTATTTTCCCCTTTTGCCCTACAATGTTAATTCTTTTGTTTCTTTCCTTTTTTCAAGCCATTTTTGTTTAATTTATCTTTTTACCCTAAAAGTTAATTCTTTTGTTTCTTTTCTCATTTTCCTCCCTTTTAAAAGCTATTTTTAATTCCCAGTTAGGATTTCCTGCTCTTTTGCCCAAGAAAAGGGTAATTCCTTCTTTTCCATTTATTTTAATTTGTTCCCAGCTGGGATTTTCCTTATTTTGCCCGAGAAAGGACAATTCAAACTTTTCTCTGTATTTTTGGCCCTAGTTGCAAATTTTTATTTTATTTTTGGGAAGCACCATATTGATCCAACTATTTCTTTCCAAATTTTTTTTTACTCAGTCTGGTGGGTAGAGTTCCCACAAGTGCTTCTCTGTCTTTTGCCCTCCCTTTTTGGAGCTTCCATACTCCTTACCTGTTGAGGGGCCATTCCTCAACCTCAGGACAATTTTAGTTTTATATTTTTCTTTATCTTTTCTATATTTTATTTTTACATTTGTCAACTGGCAATGGTTCCTTTATGGTTTGTTTGTTTTGTTTTGGAAATTGGGATTGGATTCATTTTGTAAAAACCTATTGGCTGTACAATAAATTGATTGATTGATTCATTCATTCATTATCTTTACATTAATTTTTCCAAAGCCTCCAGTATAGCAGTAAGCCAACATCTCATCTTCACTAGCAACCTTGGAGTAACACCTTAGAGCTTGTACTAATTTTCAAAGTGGTCCCTAGAATGGAAAAAAACAAACACACCCATCCCTCATCTAAAGGCCTTTAGAAGAAACACATTTTGTTCCCACCTGTAGAACAAACATTTTTTCCAGTGTTTTTTGAAGGTGAGATCTGAAGAAGTGAGATGAACATCGGGAGGGAGTGAATTCCACACAAAGAGGTCCTCCATGGCAAAGACCAACAGCCCAGCGATTTAGGCCACTTTTAGATGTCCGGTCTGGGTAGAGCGTTCTTCTATGCGCTGGGAGGGAAAGCCACGTGGGGTACGTTTCCACACAGCAGAAGTGGCTGCCCGCTGTAGGAATCGGTGGTATGTCTGGCCTCGCGCAGCCTCTTTGATGCATTCTGGAAACCCTGATATAGGGGTTTTCAGAATTCATCTTTAAAGAGGTCGCAGGAGGCCCGATTCTTATGACAGGGGGCCACATCTGGTGCATGTAAATGTACCCTGCACAGCTTCTCCTAGCAGTGCATTGAAGAATGTGCTTCCTAGGCCACTCACCTAAAAGCGTCCTTAAGGTGTAATGGTGGAATGCCCAAATAGTGGGGAGTGGCATCTGAGTGTTTATTTTATTTTATTTGTACTGGCTTTAGCCTTGACATAAAAGAATCAAAAATGCATTTCCAAATTAAAGCCAAAATGTAATAAATCAATTTCATAACATACATTCTTAGTTCAATACACTTTCCAACAGACCATTAAATCAGCTTCTTTCATTACTTATCACACTGGGCTCTTATCCTGCCTGCCACAAAAGCAAATACGGTCATAGCATTGGTCACACCCTCTTTCTTATCAGTATATAGGAATATCAATTTCCGTAATGTCGGCCAATTACAATCTAATTTTACTGATTCTAGTAACTTTCGGCATATAGAAAAAAAATAATGGACAAAACAGAATATAATGGGGAAGATCATCAACTACACCCATTGCACAGATACATAGGGTGATTTCAGATGTTACACGATCACGGTAAACCACGGACAATCCCCTGTGGTGGCGTATGGTCGCATAATGTCTTGTTGCTCGCTGCCAGATGTTCACCACGGTGAACCACCAGCGGTGAGCAAATTAACCACACTTTCGAGGATGGTCCGGGCACCATCTCCGAAAGTGTAATTAATGAAACCACGACCCGGAATCGGCATCCAGTAACATCTGTTACTGCTGCTGATTCCGGGCCGTGGTCCAGACCCCAGGACGGAATCAGGTGCAGCAGCTGGATTGGCCACTGCGCCCAACCGTCTCCTGGAGGGCAGGCATCCCAGGGAGCATGGGGGCTTGGGAATGTGCGGCCACACGTTGCGCTACGCGGCCCCGCTCCCTCCCCCATTTTCCCGTTGGAATCAGACGGCTCGTCTGTTGATGGGACATTATTATTCCGGCGGGGAATCAAAAGGTGATTCCGTGACAGAGCCAATAGGCACCCCGTCACATCTGAAATCACCCATAGATGGTCATTATATGGAACCTTCCTATATCAACCCAGTATAACTGCGGATCTCATGGTGTGGAATCGCAGGTCAAAGAAGGCTTTTCTGTACCCTAGGTTTGAAATTAATACCAAGTATCTGGCCCCCTCAGCTCTGGGTAGCCAGTATTTGCAATATGAAGAAATACAGGAGAGTCTAGCTTGAGCTCTTTGTTGTTGCAGAGCAATATCATTTATTCTTAATTTGATCAACCTTGCTGCCTCCTTTAGGGAGAAGGACTTAACAAAGTCTGCAGAAAAGTCTCAGTGGCTCCATTTTTTCCTTATACCTTTCCACCATGGACCTCTATTGAACCATTAAGGACTGTTTTTTTCTTCCAAACACAATTTCAGCAATGAATCAGGTTGAGAATGAAAAACCTTTAACATGAACATAATCTTGAGTCTCTCCAGTTTTGCCGCTATGGGAATTTGAGTGTAGACAACCAGCAGGACAAGGTGCCACCAACTTTTAACTACTTTGTAGTGTGCAGAGTACAATTTTTTTAAAAAAAAAAAGTCAAAGAGAAACATCAACTTAGGGCTCTTGTTTGATATACCTATTTTTTTCTTGGAAAAACTATCCACCAATTATTTTCTAATCGGTATTGATTGGTTTCTCATCAAGAAAAGTGAGAATACTGAGATTGTGTTCAGTCTTACCCATCAAGCCTTAATTCAGCAGACAATTGGGTCTTTGCTGTGGTGCGCCCCTCCGTGTGGAACTCGCTGCCTTCTGATGTTCAACTTCGTTTCTCCCTTCTTATGTGCAAAATGCACATGGAGAGTAAATATCTTCAAGAAGATATTTTTAAGTGCTCTGAGCTCCATTTGGTGGTGGGGGGACACTATAAAAATAGACTTATTAATTGTTTATTGTTATTGTTATTTCACTAATCATTAACTCAGGATTCTTTGATCTTCCTTGGACTGCAGTCTTCTACTTGTTGATGGATTCCTGGTGAGTAGTTCAGCTTCCCTAGGCCATATACTTTATTTCTTCTTTCCCTTATGCTGTTGACATCTTTGGTTGGCAGGCTCAGTGCATAAGCAAAGCACAGATTGTTTTATTTACGATCCGCAGCATATGGGCAGTCCAGATGGGTTGGTATCTAGCCTTCTTTTTGGCAAATCCAGTAAAATAGTTTGGCAGAGAAGCTGGATTCCAGAAATCTCAGAACCCCGTTCAAAGGTGTCCACAAAATAAAGACTATGGAAAACCTTCCATAACTGATGTGCAAGGCACATCATGTAGGCTTGGGAATACTCCCAATCTTTTCTGTTTATTTCTAGTGGTTGGGTACCAGCTGTACTATGTGAGAGCCATGAGCTGAAGAATATTCAGATATTGGTATGCAAAGGATGACACTTAGAAGCTTACAGATCTTCAGAAGTTCCCATTTCCAACACTGCCAAACTGAATGACTTGTGATGCAGAGAAAGATAAAGAGAATTTCTAAAGGAAATTTGTCTATTCTATTCCATATTATTTTATTTGCATTTGCAAATTTCTATTTTGTGTCGAGGGCTGACTTTCAATAGATCGCAGCGAGGGAGCTTCTCTACTGCATACAAAACCCTGACCCAGAATCAGGTCATCTACTAATGATTTTGTGTTGAGAATTTCTATTTTTGAATCAATAGATTATTATTTTTTACTGGATCAGTCTGCTGAAGAAATATTTCATTAGTCATATATGTGATGACTATTTATTGCTGGAACAACTGTAGTTACTAGCTACTTGATACAATCTCTAGTTATATAGTAAAATTAAGAACGATATTGGGTGATTTTAGAAGTGATGCGTTCCAATTCACCACAGTGAATCCCACCCCAGTGTGAATGGATTCACCGTGGGCTGTGGTGACACGTGCGGCCCCAACAGAAGTGACAGGATCGTGACCACCGCCCGAGGACAATCAGAGAGAACGTGGACCGGGGGAACACAATAGACATGCAGTGGAGACGTGGACTGCGGTTCGAGTCCCAGAATGCAGCGCGGCTGGGGTCAATTCCTTCCACCGCAGCTGCAGGTTTCCATTCAGAAGTTACTTTTCATTCACCCCTGCCGTGGTGACCATTCACCCCACTTCTGGACCTCCTCCTGCCCCGACCTCACGAAGCGTGGTTAGCTTCACCCCGGGCCGCGTTTGACTGTGGTGAACATCTAGATGCGAGAAAACAGACATGCACGGCGCTTTTACCACCCCTGCGTTTGACTGAGGTTGACTGTGGTGGACATCCACCACGTCACTTCTGAAATCACCCATTGGCTGCAGTCCATTGAATTTCTCCATATTAAGTAGTTTTAGGATTGTAGCCATGCTCTGCAAAGTGTTTTCGAGCCAGATCTTCAGCTGGTGGAAATGAACACACTTTACAGCAGCTGAACGTATGATGTACAATCCTGACTCCATTGTAGCCAATGAGAATTAATTTAACCATTGACTTCAGTAGAGGCCGGATTTCAGTCATGATTCCTACATCGTATAAGCACAAAAATTGTATCATGATAGTAATAATTTAGTGAATAAAATAAATTGAAGTCAGCTCATGTATCTGACTGAATGCTTCTGGAAATGGCATTTAATACCTTTTAGCAAGTTATTGGAAATTTGATTCTATTACACATGACACTGGTGAGAAAAAAAAGAGTTGGATTACTTCCACATTTATTCAGCTATGATTAATTTAGTCCTGAATAATAATTTTTAATTTCCATTTCTTGAATATATTTATTAATTTACCTCCTGCCAATACACTGCTCTGGATGCCACTATTTGGAATTTATTTGTGAGCTTCTTAAGTATCATTTGCATAATGGAATGAAGAGGTCCGCTCACGAGCATTTGGTTGTGGTATGTTGGACAGAATGAGTAGGTTGTAATTAGTGGCATCTGGCCTTCAGATTCATTAACATGCAAATAGAACTACTACAGAGTAGGGATGCTTGGCAGTTTCACAACAGTTACTATAACATGTACCAGCTCTTTTACTCATATCTGTTGGCGTTTATATATGTAGGTTAGTCAATGAAAAATAGATGAATAAAAATGTTTAAATAAAGGGGGAAAATATAACCAATATGTAGCACTTTTCATTTGGGGATTTTGAACAGTCTTACACATTCTAGGCTCATGAGTTCTTGCTGAAGTGTAGTCCCTTCTTGGGGCATAGTGGGGGTGCCTGTTCTGGACCAGCAAAACACAGGGATGTTTTCAATAGCAGTGACATAAATCTCCTTATCATTATGAGTTGAATTTATCCAAAGATAGACTAAGGCTATTAGAACGCTCCTTACATTGGTGTCCATAACTGAAAGTGAATTCAGGTTTTCAAATTAAAAAAGAAGGGACTAGAATTTATCTGCCAAGTAGACCGTAATCTGCTGGGAAGTATCCTCATCTACTGGATAACTGAGGGACTTACACAGGAATATAACTTTGTCCTGTTTTTGTAGATGTATGATGACTATAGTCTCTTATTGAAACCCCAAAGAGGCCTACTTGGTCCATGGTAACGAACTTCAGGACTGGTAATTGTGATTGGCCCTTTGTTGGACATGAAGCAAAGGTCACAGTTGAGATGTCGTACTATGAAGAGAATTCATTAGTGACATAAAAGTTACAATTACGGACCACAAGGAAAGAAGTTAGCCACAGTTGCTTCCTCTCCCTTTGCCTGTGGAATTAAACCCACAGTTGTTAGTATTTGGAGGCAAACAAATCTTAGCACATTTATGCACTTAATATGCCCACGCAAGTATACAGAATGTGAATACCCACTTGCTAATAGGTTTGGTCCAAGGGCCTTTTACATTTCTTGTTCTATGATCTGTTTGTTTGTTTTTAGGTGCTCTCACTGTATATTTGTCCATGATAAAATCACTCCAGAAAAACAATCATGGTTTGTTTGATCACAAATCAATCTTTCATTAGCAGCTTTAGCATCATTTAAATCCCTGTCAACTACTTTGAGGTTTCAGAAAACCATCGTAAGCTTCATAAATTCCCCATAGCCAACAGCACTAACCACAGATGGTTTGGATTGTTAGTATCATCAGTTTTCTACTATAGCTGTAGAGTGAAACTTAATGTAGTTAAAAGCTTTGATGACATCAGAGAGTGTATTTAGTTAACAGCACTCCTCTATATGGTTAAAAATGATTGTAAACGATTGAATGGAGTCCAGGATTGCTATACCTCCAAACTTTCCAATTATTTTTCAGTTGTGTGTTTATTGATACTTCTACAAACAGAGTGTGCATCAAAACTAAATTACCTCTAAGAATAATACATAAGGCTGAAAGTGTTCCCTCCCCCCCCCCCCACCCCAGTCTCTTCGAGAATGCCAGTTCTTCGTTTGTTCCGGGAGCAGAGAAATAATTTAAAATAAATTTAAAATAAATCAATCACCGCACATGCGCAAAATGGCTGAAAAGCAATTCTGCACATGTGAAGCCCTTTTCAAAATGGTGGTGGCAGCATCATTGCCATTTTGGAAAAAGGCAGCCAGTCTGCATATGGTGTGGTGGCTGTTTTGCGCATTCAGAGACCAGCTGCCCTTTTCCAAAATGGTGGTGACTCTGCTGAGCCTTTCACAGAATGGCTTGGTGGCCATTTTCCACATGCATAGTGATCCCCTCCAGACACATTATTTATTTATATTTAGCCTGATAAATACCAAAAATTTGTACCAGGACCGGATCTCATAGTGGTTATTGGATACGCGGTTTTTCTTGCGAGAAGCCAAAATATTTCTCATTTCAGTCCTAGTAATACCTAACCACTCCTTTTTGCTTTTGTCATCAAATGGTATACTAGTCTTCTCAAGATGAATTTATATTCATCATCATACATCATTTGCTTATTATGGCTTTCGCCATTTCAGTAGTACCATGTCCGCCAAATTTAAATTTAAACAGTTAAAATTAAAAACAAAAACAGAAAAGCATTTCAATGAATCAGCTTCGAACAAATTCATCTTCCTGGTAGCCAGCAAGAGAAAGAGAGCAACTGCCTTAATGACTTCTGAATCTGAAATTATATTAGTGTATGAAGAAGAGAAATGGTGGTTACACATTACTCATATTAGTTCTGAAACTGATTTTTTTTACTAGTAGCTAGGTTTACCTTTTTTTGAAGAAGCCACCCTGATTGTAGGGAGAAAAAACAAAGCACTCTAAGTACCCTCACTTTGATGGATACCTAATTTAGTACCCTCGGGTAATAACCACATTTTCAGGTATTACTGTGTCAGCTGCCAAATACCTGGAAAACTGGTGATTTCTGTTAACGTTTTACTGATCTTCCAAAAACGTTTTACTGTATCCAAAAACGTTACGTTAACGTTTTACTGATTTTCCAAAAAATTATCTTCATCAGGGCTTGACTGAGCCTTCATGGTTCAGCTTGTGGTTCAGGACCTGCACAGGACCAGGGAATATCCACCTATCTGGGCGGCTGAAATGGGCCAAAATGGACTTCCCTCTAGGAGCAGCATGTTCTGCAAATCATGCCCATGCTGACTGCCACTACTGGCTGCTATCATTGGCTGAAACTACTCTGTACAACCCATTTCAGCACTTGATCACCAGTGGATTCACAAAATGAACAATGTATTTATTTCCTTGTTTGTTCGTTTGTTTACTTATTTATTTATTTCAGGACATTTTATCCTGCACCCTCCTGCTCAATAGCAGCTCGGGGTGGCATACAACAATTCACACATATAACAATGATCAACAATAATCAATAATTCATATTAAAATCAACAATTAAAATCCCAGCTAAAAACTTTAATATACATATACTAAAAGAGCAGAAATCACCACCCTACCAGTCTCCCTCCCCAAAGGCCTGGTGGAATAGCCTGGTCTTATACTGTCTTCGAAAAGAGGGGAGGTACATGGCCAAGCAGGCCTCCATCACAAAGGAATTCCACAGCTTTGGTGTGGCCACCGAGAATGCCCTCCCCATACTTACCACTCGGAAAACCCGGGGGAACTCAAGTCGGACATCCCTGGCTGACCGCAAGGGTCACACCACGGCCCAGGGCGTGAGGCAGTCCCTCAAGTAGGTTGATCCCAGACCGTTTAGGGCATTATAGGTCATTACCAACACCTTGAATCAATCCCAGAAGACATTAGGCAGCCAGTACAGAGAGCGGAACACTGGTGTAATGTGCTAACTATGGCCACGTTTACACAGAGGCCACCCACCCACGAACACCCGGAAACACCCATCAGATGGGTGGGAGAGTGTCCGTGTAAATGTCCACAAGTGGGTGGGGGCGCATGCACGACCCACCTGCCAAAACCGGCCAACACCCACGGAGCAGCTGCAAGGGAGCAAGCACCCTCCATGGGTGGAGGTGGGTGGAGATGGGTGTACAAAACCCGAGCGTCAGTGTAAAAGCAAAAACACCCACACCCACATAGAACAGACTGGCGGAGCCCCACTGGCTGGTGCTATAGGGCACGCACGCACTGCTACGCAGACACACCCACAGAGTGGGGGAGGGGGAAACGGATGTCCGCCTGCGAACCTGTAAAGGAGAATGACATCAGGGCACACATGTGCAGGCTCCCACAATGGTGAACAGGAAGGCCCACAAGAAGGCCATGGGAGCTGATGCCACCCCACGTGGGGGAAGGGGACGGGTGAGCACGGGGACCCAGGGGTGTCCGGGGGGGAGAAGCCCCGGCAAGGTGGTGTGGGGGGGAAGTACCCCAGGATGTAGGCACAAGGGGGGGTTATGGACCACCAGTAGAGGGGGGCAGCCTGGGAGGCATGTGGGGGGGCAGTGGGGGAGAATGGGGGGGAAGCACCAGGAAGTAACATGGTGCATGTGTCCTGGTAAAGGGCAGAGGGGCTGCACCGACACCGCCCCGGTCGACAACCCTCAGCCCAGCACTTCCCAAGGGCACGGCCCAAGGAGCAGCAGCGAGGGGAGGGACACTCCCCATGCCCTGACCACTGGCCTAGGGAACACAGGGCAGGGGGCAGCAGCATAACCCAGTCCCGCATCCCCGCAGGACAGCTCCAGGACAATGGAGCACCACACAACTGGGATGATGCCCGAGGAGGGCCTCACAGAGAGCCAGGTGAGCAAAAGTGAACCCCAGGGGGGAGAGGGGGGCCAGGCCCCATGGGTGGGTGGAGGGGGCCAGCAGGAGCCATAGTAACCCCTAATGAACTACCCCCCACAGGACACAACCACCACCACAGCTACCACATCCACAGGCCAGGCCCCATGCTGCCAAGCCGGGCGCCCCCCCACATGGGCCCCAAAAGGGGAGCCCTGGACAAGGCAGGAGGTCAGGGACTTTATATGCATGTGGGGGTCCGAAAGGGTCCAGCATGACCTAGTGCACAGATACAAGACCCGACAGGTCTATGAAGCCATCGCTCAGGAGATGCAGTGGCAGGAGTACAATAGGGATGTCGCCCAGTGCATACAGCAGGCAAAGGACTTGAGGTCCGGATACAAACATATAAAGGACAACAATCTCAAATCCAGCCAGGCCATGCAAACAGCCGAGTTCCAGGAGGAGCTGGACAAGTTCTTCTGCATGGATTGGGATATCGTGGCCTCCCGGACACACGACAGCACCTTCACCAGGGGCAGGGGCAGGGCCAACATGCTACCTCTCCTGATAGACCTCATGAAACAAGGGGGGGAAGTGCCCCTGGTGAGGCCAGCCAGTAAGCAGGAGGGGACAGTCCCATCTCACAGGGGGAGGAGGTGCCCCGGGGATCCAAGCGCCAGACCACCACACTCTGTGCATGCCCACAAGACCCACACACCTACCCGCCACAGGGACAGGGTGTGTGTGCAGAGTAAACAGAGACCTGGGACGGCCCTCAGGAAGCAGAGGAACGGGATCCAGGTATGAGCGCCCCAGTGGGGCTGGGGGCAGGAGGGTGTGGAACAGTCTGGCCAGAGCTGCAGCGGTCGGGGACGGGGACCATCAAACACTAATGGTACCCCATCCCATTGCAGCTCAAGGCAGCCTGGAGGTGCACAGAGGAGGAGGACGAGGGGGGCCCAGCAGCACCCGCACCACCAGGTGGGCCACCCTCTACAGCAGGCCACACCAATCAGGGGGGTCCCGAGGGCATAGGGGGGCAGAGGGACAGGGGGGACACCCGGGGGCAAGCAACCACAAACAGCAGGGCCCAACAGGAGTGGGGTGGTGGGTGCAGGCAGGAGGGGTGGATGGGCCCACAGTGGCTCCCTCAGTACACCACACAGTCAGGGGCCCCTCCCACTGATAACAGCTTCCATGGGGCCACTCTATGACAGGGCAGGGCTGGGGGACCCCATAGGGGAGGGCTGAGGGGAGCCACCCCACCAGGAACCCTGGGCAGATGGTAGTGGCCAGCAGAGCACTCAGGCAGGATACACTAACGTTCAGTCCAACCTTCTGTTCACATACCAGGTTCCCACTTGCTTGAGGGGAGCAGCTACCAGCAGCATGGAGCAGAACTGGGAGATGCTTGCCAGGAACCGGTGCTGGCGGGAGGACCTCGGCAGGGAGCTTCTGGAGGAATTGCAACAGTTAGTCGAGGTGTACTCCTGGGAGCTCGTGCTCACCAGGGAGCTCATCAGAGGGGAGGGGGAAAAGCACCGGGAGATCCTGGTTGCCATGATGGCCTGGTCCCACACCGAGCACCTCTGGGACAGGTACCAGGTTTCCGCTCACCAATGCGAGCAGCAGCACACCTGTGACGGGCTGGAGGGACAGGCTGCATGGCTCATGGACCTCATGGGGGAGGCCATGGAGGTCCTGCGGCGTGACCCCAAGCGTGACAGGCCACACCATGTTGTGGAAGGAGGGTTGGAAGCCTGCCAACACCATGGTGGCTTCCCACTAGTGCTGGTGCCCCCCCTGCACCTCAGCCACTCATGGTTTCCCCAGCAGCAACCCTATCTGGGCTTGGTCCACGGGGTCCCCCTCCAACACATAGGGCAACAGGACCCGCATGCAGGGCCGCCTATCCAACCTGCACCCCCATGGTCCCACCCACACTGCCACCCTGATCCCTCCACCAGGAAGTGATGCCCCCACCCTTGGGATGACTGACCACACATAATGGCCACCCCACCACCTCCAGTAAGGCCCCTGCACACCGGGACCCTGGGGGTAGGGGGTGCTCCCTGGGGGAGGGTCCACCGGGAATGGGGGGACCTGTGGGAGGCTGGTCCCTGGTTGGGAACACATCATAGAAACTATGCAGAGGCCACGCATTACATAAGCTGGGGAGCAATGGCCATTGCCAGTCACGTGTACCTGCTAAGTGATACTGTTCAGGATGGGGCACTTGTCATACTACCGAGGGTGGGCCGGCCAGGGGCTCGCACCGACAGGAATTGCCCTACGGTATGCGTGTTGCTTGTGTGGGGGATGGGGGCCTCCCAGGATGACCATGGGGCACCCATTGGCCCAGGTCCAGACATGGGACCAACATGAGTGCGCACTGGGATCCCTTACCCCTCTCTTGTGTCTCCCCACATGGTCTTCCTGCGGAGGCCATCACAGAGCAGCCAGTGGATTACAGGGAGGCCAGGCTGGCCAGCCAGCAAGTGCTGCATTCAGCCGCAGCCAGGGCACGTTGGCCTGCGAGCCCCGGTGGCATGGTCAAGAGGGGGAGAGGGCACCCCAAACGTTAACCCCCACTCCCGTTCCAATGTACAGTTCCCCCACCAATAAATGTGTTGTACCTCTACCGTGTAGTCACTCCAAGTGTCCCGGGACAGGTGGCTGGGGGTAGTGGGAGGTGGTTCCGCGTGCAGGCAGGCAACAGTGTGTTGGGGGCTCAGTACACTCCCTGACCAGTAGATGGGCATGGGAGCCAGTCCAGCAAGGACTCCTGCCACCTCCCCATGCAGGGGAGGTGGCAGGAGCAGCCTTACAAAGAACCAGCACAGGTGAGCAGTTGTGTGCAGTGCCCAGAAGGTTTTAACTGGAGCCATGCACCCTGCGCCCAACAGCGAGGGGAGGTCTCTCGCACCCAGGCAACCCACGGTATCCATTACTGGGACCCCCTAGCCCACACATGGAAGAGATGCACTGCTGAAGGTAAAGGGTAGGACCCAGCTTTATTGAAGGGGTTCATAGTCCTAGGGACATGGGTGAGGGTCGGGCACTGCCTGTCGTTCAGCTGCCTGGGCAACAATGCGGCAGCAGATGGCAGGCCTGTTCTCCTCAGAGATGTGGTGGAATGCCGCTCCTTGGGCATGTTGGTACAGGGGCACATGGCCGGCCCTGTGAAGTGATGGTGGGTGGTCCAGGGCAGCACCCCCTGTCTCGCACACATTGTGCAGGATGCATGCTGTCATAACGAGGATGGCGGTGTGGTCCAAGTTGAACTGGCTTCTGTTCATGAGGAGGTGCCAGCGTGTCTTAAGGAGCCCGAAGGCCCGCTCCACCATACTGTGGGAGAATGACAGGCGCTCATTGAACAGGTGGTGGTCTGGGTTGCGCACCACTGGATAGGCCTGCATGAGCCATGGACTGAGCAGGTAGGCGGGGTCCCCTATTAGAACAGGGGCCATGGGAACCTCCTCTATCACATGGTACAGGTTAGGGGCAATCTCCCCATCAAACATGCGCGTATAGAAGGGGGAGGCATGCAGGATACGCGCATCGTGGCTCCGCCCCGACTGGCCTGTGGACACATCTATGAACAGGCCCCTATGATCCACTACAGCCTGCAGATTGATGGAGAAGGTCTGTTTCCGGTTCATGTAGTCAATCTTGGCATGAGGGGGGCGTATGATGGGAATGTGGGTGCTGACAATGGCCCCAATGCAATGAGGGAACCTCATTTCCTCGAACACACGCATCACCTCCTCGGGGTCACGGAGCTGGATGATCCACTCCAAGAGGAGCTCCACAAGCAGGTCACACACATCATTCAGGGCCCTGTTCGCGGTGGAGGTGCCCACACCAAACTGCTCCCCCATGCTCCTACAGCAATCGGGGGTGGCCAGCTGCCACACAGCCATGGCCACACGCATCCCTGGTGGCAGCTGGAATCGCATGTTCATCTCCCACCTCTGGAGGCTGGGGCTGAGGAGTTCCCCGAGGTGGGTCAGGAGGGATCAGGGCATCCGGAAGTGGTCCGACCATTCCCCATCCATCCAGGTGGACAACATGTTCTCCCAGCAGTCATTGGTGCTGGAGCACAACCAGTGCCGTCAAGGGTTGGTAGGGTCACGCGGTGGGCTTATACATTAAGGGTCCTTCGGGCCAGGATGAGCTGTCCTTGCTGGGACACCACGGAGCCCAACAGGGCACGGCGTCGGATGACTGCCCACCTCTCCCATCACACGATCGCCACCCTCTGGAGGTTAGCTGCCCTCCGCCTCCGTGCCCCCTGGAAGATGGACCTTCGACCGTGCAGCCATAGCAGGGTATCTGCTGTAGAAGCATGCTCAGCAGCAGGAGGGCCGTGCCCAAGAGGTGCAGCAGTATGTCCCTGGGCTGTAGGTCCTAATCCCCCGGCAGCATGGTTCTGCAGCTCCCCACGCCGAGCCTACCTCCGCTGGCACATGCTGTGGCCGCAGCACGCTCTGCTCTATGGACTGTGCCCACACCCTGCTCTCCCCTGGTGGTGCAGGAGCCCCTCTCTGTCCACCCAGCCTGGGGTCGCTGTACTCTGTGTGCTGCTCGCTCCCATGCTACAGACCCTCTGCCCCATGCCCTAGCACCTGCAGCAGGTCCCTTATGTATTGTGTAGGGCGGTGTGGGCAGGACATCGATAGGTGATGCACCAGGGGTGTGCTGGGGCAGCAACCAGGTGCCGGGTCCATCTGCGCATCCATGCAAGTGCACCAGAAGCATTCCTGCTGTGGTGGTATGGGGCCGCGTGCTCCCCAAGGTACCCCTCCCACCCCAACCATGCAACAGTCCCCCCAGTCAGGGCCGGCCTTTGCCGGCTGCAGCTGTGCGCTGTGTGGATACAATGCCTGGCTCGGCTTCTTGGCCTGACACAGTGCCCTGCCATGACCTCCTTCATCTCTTAGCATCTGTGCTGCATCCCTTCTGCCCTGTGTGTGGGCTGCGGTGCCCAGTCCTCAGAAGGCTGGGCTATCTAGGGATTGCAAGACCGCCTGTAGGCAAGGGTTGCCATGTGTTCCGTGCTCGGCCAGTTTGCTGCATCCCTCCATCTCCCACTTGCTGCTTCACTGGAGTGGGCCCCACTCCTGCCATGGCTGGTGTTTCTGCATGTCCCTCAGCCAGGGGTGTAGGGGAGGGGTGGTCACCCTGTGCTGACACATGCTGTTGGGGTCCCTCTGGCTGAGCCACAATGTGCAGCTATTGGTGGGCGACCCCCTGTCAGAGCGGGATGGCTTCCGGATCCTGTTGTGGTACACGTGGACTATGGGTCACCAGGTTGGAGACCCAGCATGCTGGGTCTGGTCGATCGAGCTCAGCTTCACCCCCCTGTGTCTGCCTCCATGGGGGTGCCATCCCGCCATTGTCGTGCCATGGACTGATGCGGAGGTAATGGTGGCTTGCCTGCAGATGGAGCTACCTGGTACCGGCCTCGCCCTGCTGTCTGGGGGTCCCTCTTTTGCTGCCCTGTACACTGACAGTCTCCTGCAGGCACACGGCATCCCGCGTGTGCCCTCAGACATGGAGTCCCTCCTGTGGGACCT
This sequence comes from Sphenodon punctatus, assembly GCA_003113815.1. Lineage (NCBI taxonomy): Eukaryota > Metazoa > Chordata > Lepidosauria > Sphenodontia > Sphenodontidae > Sphenodon > Sphenodon punctatus. The sequence goes on along the minus strand of QEPC01010383.1, from coordinate 227,979 downwards.
GGGCTTCCTGTCCCCCGATGTCAGAGGACCGCTCAGGACCGAGGACCCCTCCGCTGAGGAGCATTCTGCCCTTTGATCAGTGTGGGACCTTCCTGCTGTGTGGGCTGCAGCCTCCGGAGGGGACCTCCTCCTTCCCCGCTTCCTTGTGGATGCTCATATGCACTCCTGTGGCTTCTGACAGGGCCTGTTCATGTGGAAGAGTCTTGTGCTGTGGTCACCTCACTGGGAGCACTCACTGGACCGTCCATGAGTGGCCCCTCGCCCCTAACCTCTCACGGCCACCCCGATGCCCTGGCCGGTGCCCCCCCTTGCTTCCGGGTGGGCTGTGCACTGTCATCTGCATTGCGGCTGGCTTCCACCTAGTTACCAGGACCCCATTGCCCGCTCTGTGTGACCGCTGCTCCCTGCCGCTGGGGCTGCCCCAGTGCCCTCACCCGCTCTGTGCGGGCTCTCCCATGCCCTTCTCGTCACAGCCGCTACCTGGAATCAAGGCAGAGCTGTGAATTAATAAGCACCACATGACAGGTTCATAACTGAGTTGCTAAAGGGGGGCAAACCCCATAAATGACAGGAGCCATCACCCCCTCAGCCTTAACCTCCCAAGCATCATCTCCGTCTTGGGATTCATCCTCAGTCTGCTCGCCCTCATCCAATCCCCCACAGCCGCCAGACACCTGGTAAGCACTGAGACTGCCTGGTCTGGGTCTGCAGAAAAAGAGAAATTAAGTGGTGTATCATCGGCGTACTGATGACAACGTACGCTGAACCATCTCACGACCTCACCTAAAGGCTGAATATACGCATTAAACAGAAGTGGGGACAGAAAAGAACCCTCCACAATCAGGTGGAGACAAAGTGGAGGCATGATGCCACATCCCCTTCACATGCTCTTCTAGGAGTACCATTTCGGCTTCTTGAATTTCCATTCATTCATACAGCTACTATAGTCTTATTGGAGTTGCCATGTACATCGTGAGAAATGGCACCATTTGTGTGCAGCTGGGAAGGATCAATCAGCTGCGGTGTCAACAGTCAAGGACAGCCACCCACACACTCAACCTTTAAATGTGCTTCACCAGTTTATTTTTTTATTGTATTTATTTCTTTATATTTATTGGCCGCTCCCTCATGCCTATGGCATCTCGGAGCATCTCACAACAGTTAAAACAATCATAAAATACATAAAACCAACAATAGGAATAATTAAAACTACCCCCCCAAAACATTCCCCTCTCTACCCTACCCTCCAACCCACCTCTCCAACCCCCGCCCATACCCACCCACCCCCACCCTCCCCTCCAAAGGCCTGGGTGAACAGCTAATTCTTACAGACACGTGGAAAGGCCAACAGGTCCAGGTCCAGGTGAGCCTCCTCTGGGAGGGAATTCCATAACCGCGGCCCAGCCACCAAGAACGCCCTCTCCATTACACATTTTACATGGGGGACCTCCAGAAAGGTGCCCCTGGTGGACCGAAGGGATCACTCTGAGATGCAGAGGGTGAGGCAGTCACTGAGATATGAGGGGCCGAGACCATGCAGGACTTTGTAAATCAATACTAACACCTTGAATCTGGCTCGGTATGCTATAGGCAGACAGTGCAGAGTAGGGATGGGTGAATGTGGTTCGGAAGTTTGGAGTTCAGACTGAACTTGAATAGTTAGTTTAACTGAACTGAATGTGCAAACTGAACTCAAATTCGAACATTCAGTTCGGATGCGTTCGGTGAGTTGAAATTGAATTTCCATTGGTTTAAATGGAAAACTCATTATTGGCTGTAAGGTTTTAGTTTTGTATGCTATGTGCCTATACCTCCAATAGAAGGCATTATGTGTACCAAATTTCAAAATGATTGAATAAAGGAATCCAATTTTAGAAGCAGTTGAATTATTGTATTTTGCAATATTCTACATATACATTCTTAGCTGTAACTTCTTTGCCTCACATCTATTGTATGTGAAACTTGTTCAGTTTATACCACTTCCCATATTTACTATCTTTGGCAACTTTTAGAAGTATTGGAAAATGGGTCTTGGTGGTATAAGGAATTAACATATAAATCTATGTCTGATTATAACATCTTTGTAGTCCAACCAGTGTACATGAAATTTGTCAGGGATATATATTACACTTTCATGATCATTTCTGCCAAATATCAGAAAGATTTTATAAAGGATCCCAATTTTATATGCCTGTACAACATATGTAGAAAGGGGCCTATGCCTGGGATTCTATTATGTCACTGTGGTATAAGATTGGTTTGTGATGTGAATTGGCCAACAGAAATGTCAACCAAATATCCTCATTCTGTGCTGGGACCATCCCAAAATATCTCCCCCACTTGTTTCTGGGAAGTCAGAAGCATCTGTTTAGNGTTTAAACTATGTCTCCTGACTGCTGGGATGCTATCTCATAAGTCCCAGTTATGCTGCCTATGCCCGCCTCAGGGCCGCCCCCTATGCCCACTTCAAAGCCACTACCAATTGGTCCTGTAAAGCTAGAAACTTGCAGTAATGTGTTTGGCCATTGAATGTGTCTGTCAGTCTTTGGGGTTGCTCCACATCCTTCCTCCTACAGTATCTCTCCCCCTGCCATGCAGGGTGCCTGCCTCTGACTGGCACTGAATATGCTGATATTCATCTGAATAATGATCTTCACAGGGACAACATCAATTGCTTATATAATTGGATCCCTTTATCAAAATATCCTGTACATTTGCTGAAATGCCAGGAAAGGCATTTGATACATTCTTGCCAAATATCCTGTAAACAGAATGGAATATCAAAATGTTACAGCTGGAAAAGTATTTTCAGGTTAATGTCTTATACCCTTGATATCCTTTATCCAATTCTTCCAAAAACTGGCAGAATTATTAAGCATATGGAGGGACATAATATAGACAGGTTTCATGAACATTGGATGAAAGATAATGAAGTTGTAGCCATGAATGTGTATGGAGCTTTTCTTAAAATCACAATATTCAATTGCTTCTGAAATCGGTTCCCTTTATCTAATAGTTCCAAAATCTGAACACATAGCACCCTCCATAGGGGGTACAGTCTCCCCAAATTTCATCAAAATTGAATAAGAAACAGAAATGTTATAGCCGGAAATATTTTTTTTCATTTTTTCCCATTATTTCAAAAACCAAATGTCATTTTCAGTTCCCGACTGCATCAAACTAAAGACCGAACCGAGTCTGACTAAACGAAACATGGAATCTGAACTCAACATTCGACCCGAACTACCCAACAGCCAAACATCTGAACCTGGTTCTGTTCGCACATCCCTAGTGCAGAGCACGGAGCACCGGTGTTATGTGCTCACTCCACCCCATCACCATCAGGAGACAGACCACCACATTCTGCACTAGCTGCAGCCTCCAAACCAGAAACAAGTGAAGCCCCACGTAGAGTGCATTGCAGTAGTCTATCCTCGAGGTGATGAAGGCATGGATGAGCGTTGCCAGATTGGGCCCGGAGAGGTAAGGTCGAAGCCTCCGTACCACATGCAGCTAGCAAAAGTCACCGCCTCCACTTGCCAATCCAGATGGAGGCCCGAATCCAAAACCACCCCCAGACTCCGAACATTAAGAGCAACAGGCGGGCGACCACCTCCCCAAAATCAGGAGGGCCAGCACCTCCCCTGCCCTTCCCACCACCATCACCTCCATCTTATCGGGATTGAGCTTCAGTCTGTTCTGGTGCATCAAATCTGCCAAGGCCTCCAAACCGTGGGAAAGCAACGAGACAGTAGGACCTAGGTCAGTTGAAAAATTAGAGGTACAGCTGAGTATTATCAGCATATTCGTGACATCGCACCCTGAACCCTCTCACGATCTCCCCGAGGGGCTGCATATACACATTAAACAACAGTGGAGACAGAATGGAACCCTGCGGAATGACACAGGTCAAGGCCCGGGGGCTAAATATTTCAGCCCCCAGCACCACCCGCTGGCTTCTACCCGAGAGGAATGAGCGGAACCATCCAAGGACAGTCCCGTCCAGACCTACCAAGTATCGCAGTCGTCTCAACAGCTGCCCATGGTCCACGGTATCAAAAGCGGCCGAGAGATCTAGCAGGATCAAAAAGGTCGAACATCCTGCAATGCATCCATCTCCTGGTGGAGATCATCCGCCAAGGCCACCAATGCCATTTCAGTACCACATCTGGGGAAGAACCCAGATTGAAAAGGGTCAAGGAAACCAATGCTGTCCAAATGCGCCTGGAGCTGCAGTGCCACTGCCCGTTCAATAACCTTCCCTAAAAAGGGAAGATTAGAGATGGGGCAGTAGCTGGTGAGTGCATTCACATCCAAAGATGGCTTCTTCAGCAGGGGGTGCACCACAGCCTCCTTGAGACTGGACAACAACCTCCCCTGCCGAAGGGATGCATTCACTACCCTTGCCAGCACCATCCCCAAAGTCTCCCTGGAGGCTTTCACTAACCAGGATGGGCATGGATCNGCTTTCACAACCAGGATGGGCATGGATCTAATTCACAGTTTGTGGCTCTAACAGACCCCAGGACATCCACTGCATTGGCTGGCATCACTTCCTGAAACTCATCCTAGAAAGATCGACCAGACGGGGCCTCCATTACCTTGTGCCCCTTCCTTAATGCTTCCAATCCAGTGTCAAAGTTACTCTGGATCTGAGTGATCTTGTCAGCGAAGTAGGTGACAAACTCCTCACAGCGGGCCTGTGACAAGTCCCCATCCAGGCATAGGTAGGCCAGACTGACCAGCCCCCACACCACCCGGAACAGCTCCACTGGACGCGACTTCGCAGATGCTGTGAGGGCAGCAAAGAACTCCTTCTTTGCCACCCTTACAGCCTCAACATAGGACCACAAGTGGGTCCTATGGAGAAGTCGATCAGATTCAGAGCGAGTCTGACGCCAGCATTGCTCTAGTCTCCTACCTACCTGTTTCATACACCACAGCCTCTCAGTAAACCAAGGGCCCTGCGGTGACGAGACGGCGGCAGTAGACGTCTCAGAGTCACCCTGTCAATGGCTTCCCATAGCAAGATGTTCCAATGCTGTACCAGCTCATCGACCGAGTGACCGTCAGGGTCCAGCATTATCTCCCTCAGAGCCTCCCGGAAATGCTGCAGTTCCATCAGCCTCCGAGGGAGGACCATCCTAACTGGTCCATCCCCCTTCTGGAGGTGGTGCGCTGAGAGGCTGGCCTGTAGGAGATAATAGTCCGTCCATGACAAGGGTGTGACCCTCACATCCCCCACTAACGGATCACCCGCCTCAAGGTCAGAGCAGAAGACCAGGTAGAGGGTATGCCCCGCCACATGGGTCGGGCAGTTGACCACCTGGGACAATTCCATGGTTGCCATGTCGGCCATGAACTCATGCTTCGCTCCTGAAAGGCCGGCGTCAACATGGGCATTGAAGTCCCCCAGGGCCAAACACAGTTGGATTAAAGGAGTGACAACTTCTTCCGCTTGGGTCAGAGTAAAAACTTTTCTTAACTCATCAAAATACCATACAGCATATTTGTTATGTTGTTTTGCTTTAATGTCTCCCGTCTCGATACCAGCTGGCTAGATAATTGACCAGGTGCACTTTCTACCATTTTCTCTCTAACACTTATTAAACAAGTGAGAAAATGTAATTGGGCCTTTCTCTCTTTCACACGTCACATTTTTTATAGAATAGTAATGAGTGCATTTTAATATGGCTGCTCCCTTATCTTTTGAGTAATCCAACGGTGAAGAAAAACTGGAATGAGAGTTTCTTTCAGTTGGATTTGGGGGGTTTTCTGCTTCTTTTCCTTGTCTTATCCATTTATTTTAGAGGGGAAGTATTTTAGAGGGGGAGTATCTTAGAGGGGGAATTTTGGAACAGGAAACTGGAAATTTGGTACCAGAAACCGGAAATTATTTCCAGAGGTTGGTTAATCAGGTAGTGTATTAATTGAATGCCCTCACGTCCACCTCCACCAGATGTGAGTCCAGTTTAGACCACACCTGTGGTGGCAGCCAGGTTGGAAATGTTGGCCCAGGTCTTAGAACGAAGTGGGCTCACAGTCCAGCACCATGAGTCACCCAGCTGGGCCTGAAATGGGAGAAGTGGGCAGGCATGTCTTCGTGCCTGTTGAGCCCAGAATTGGGGGTCACCATGGCAGCCAGCTCTGGCTGCCTGTTATTTTCAGCCATGTCTGCCTATCATGGTCGTGGTGTAAGACACCAGTTGCAGCATGGGGATACAGCCTCCCCACCCTCCTCCATCACTAGGGCACCACCAGAGCTGCCCTGGCCAGGGGTTATCCTCCCCACCCCTGGGTGTGATTATGGCAAATGATGACAGTCTTCTTTGTGAGTACCCAGAGTGATAGCTAGCCAGTCGTGTGGCAGTGACCTGGGCCGGTTGGCTTATTATTTGAATTGCTGCTCAAAGTTCAGCCAGATGGCCCTGAAACAGTGACCTGCAGTGACCGACACAGCAAGGAGACAGTGGGGCCCGAGTCAGATGAGAATGACATATACATCTGGGTGTTGTTTGCATATTGATGACGGCAGATCCCCTCCCCCCAGCTGCAGACAACCTCCCCAAGTATATACATGTTAAACAAGAGAGAGGACAGAATGGAACCCTGCGGGACTCCACATGGGATGCCACCAGGGAATGTATTACAGTCCCCTAGCACCACCCGTTGGGATCTATCTGTGAGGTAGGAATGGAACCAATGTGAAACGGTTGTGTTCATCCCCGCCAGGTCCCACAGACAAGTCACCAGAAACTCATGTTGAACAAACAGTGTTGAAGGCCGCCGATAGATCTAGTAGGACTAACAGGGTCATATGACCTTTGTCCAACTCTATGAGGAGGTCATCAACCAATTCCACAAGCGCTGTCTCGATGCCGTAACCTGGGTAAAAGCCAGACTGCATGGGATCAAGAAAACTACTAATGTCCAAATGCGCCTGGAGCTGAAGAGCCACTACCCATTCAATAACCTTCCCTAAAAAGGGAAGTTTAGAGAAAGGTTGGTAGCTGACCAGGGCATCAACATAGGGGTGTACATGTCATTTTCATTATTACAATAACGATAATGAAAATGGTCATTTTCATTATCTTTATTGCAATAATGAAAATGACAAAAATAGTAATGAAAATAGAAACGAAAATGACATTTTGTTTTTGAAATAAAGGGAAACCACTGAAAAATGTATTTCTGGCTATAATGTTTTTGTTTCTTATTCGATTGTGATGAAATTTGGGGTGCCCCCAATGGAGGGCATTATGTGTAATAATTTTTGAAATGATTAGATAAATGAAACCAATTTTAGAAGCACTTGAATGTTGTGATTTTAAGAAAAGCTCCATACACATTCATGGCTACAGCTTCTTTATCTTCCATAACATTTGCATGAAACTATGAATATCATGTCCCTCCACAAGTTTAACACACCTTCCAATTCTCAGAAACATTGGATGAAGGGTTCTAATGGTATAAGACATTAACTTGAAAATACATTTCCAGCTGTAACATTCCCTCCTGTTTACAAGATATTTGGCAGGAATATATCACATATCTTCCCTGTCATCTCTGACAAACTACAGGACAATTTGATAAAGGGACCCAATTTTATAAGAAATTGAAGTTGTCCCCTTGGAGACCCTTATTCAGATAAATAGCAGCACATTCATGACAGTCAGAGGTAGCCACCTGGCATGACAGGGGGAGAGAGGCTTTAGGAGGGAAGATGTGGAGCAACCCAAAAGACTGACAGACATGTTCATTCATTGGCCAATTGCTGCATGCTTCCAGCTTTACAGGACCAATTGGTGGTGGCTTCAAGGCGGGCATAGGGGGTGGCCCTCAGGTGGGCAAAGAAGCGACGTAACTGGGACTTTGGGGATAGCATCCCAGCAATCAGGAGACAGTTTACACATCCAGGCTGGCCAATTATCATCACAATCACATCCTGCAGCACTGTGACAGAGGACATTAGAGAATCTCTATTGGCTTTTTCCTAAACAGATGCTTTTGACTTCCCAGTAACAAGTGGGGGAGAGATATTGGGATGGTCACAGCACAGAATGAGGATATTTGGTTGACATTTCTGCTGGACAATTGGCATCAGAAACCAATATTATAACCACAGTGACACATAACAGAATCCCTGGCATAGGCTGTTCAGGGATACAATTGGGACCCTTTATCACATCGTTCTGATATTTGGCAGTGATGATCATGAAAGTGTGATATATAGCCCTGCCAAATTTCATGTACACTGGTTGGACTACAAAGATGTTACAATCAGACATACCACCCAACCCTTTATCCAATCCTTCTGAAAGTTGGCAGAGATAATAAATATGGGAAGGGGTATAAATACGCCATGTTTCATCCACATTAAATGTGCAGCAAAGAAGTTACACCTAAGAATGTGTTTGAAGATGTTTGCAAAATAAATTAATTCAACTGCTTCTAAAAATTGATTCCTTTATCCAACCTTTTTGGAATTTGGAACGCATAATGCCTTTCATTGGAGGTATAAGCACACCATGTTTCAGCCATATATAGTGAAAAACAAAAAAGGTTACAGCCAAAAATGTGTTTTCCATTTAAATAATGGAAAATGAAAACGAAAACAAGAATGAAAACAATTTGATATTTATGAAAACGAAAACAATAGATTTAAATAACGAAAATGAAAAAATGAAAACAAAGATGACATGGGCCCCTGGTGCACACCTCTACAATTGATGGCTTTTTGAGAAGGGGGCGAACCACAGTCTCCTTCAGGCAGCCTGGCACTCTGCCATACCTAAAGGAAGGCGCTGATAACCCCCGCCAGCACCGGCCCCACTGTCTCCCTGGAGGCTTTTACCAACCAGGATCGGCAAGAATCTAGTTCACAAGTTGTGGCTCAAACAGGTCCCAGCACATCAGTTGCATCGGCAGGTGTCACCAATTGAAAATCATCCCATAAAGTATGACCAGACAGGGTGTTCCTAACCTCTGGCTCTGCCATTCCTCTAAAGTGGTGGAGATATAGTTGTGCTCAGTATGAGTAACTTTGACTGCAAAGTACTTCAAAAATGTGTCACAATGAGCCATGGACGAATCCAGTTCCAGGTGGAGACAGGCTGGACCGACCAGACCTCTCACCACCCAGAACAGCTCCATTGGACGTGACTGAGCAGACACAATGAGTGCACCAAAGAACCACTTCTTTGCTTCCCTCACCGCCATGGCATATGACTTTAAAAATGCTCTATACTGCAACTGATCATCTTGGGTATAAATGCGGCACCACCAGCGCTCTAACTGCCTCCCCTCATGCTTCAGACATTCCAGGTCCTCCATAAACCATGGGGACCTGCAGAGCTGGCACACTGAGAGTGGATGCCTAGCAGCCACTGGTCTAAGCCAGCCAGGCATTCCATAAGGCTGTGAGGTCATTGATGAAGTGTCCATCGATGTCAACAGGTATCTCCCCAAGAGCATTCCGGAACCCCTCTGGTTCCATAAGTCTCCTGGGGAGGACCATCCAAACTGGTTTTGCATCCCTACGGTAAGGTAGGTGCGCTAGGATGGAGGTGTACAGGAGATAATGGCCTGACCATGGCAAGGGTGAATATACTACACCCCCAAACATCGGAACCCCCACATCAAGGTCAGTGTAGAAAATGAAGTCCAGAGTGTGCCTCTGTTCATGTGTCAGGCCCCTCACCATCGCCTATGGTTGCCATGGCAGTCATGAAATCCTGCTCAGCCCCTTACAATCCCATCTAGTCATGGATATTGAAGTCCCCCAAGACAATAAGCCCTGGGGAACCTCAAGACCAGGTCTGAAATGAGAGCTGCTAGAGAAGACAGGGATGATGCTGTGCAGTGGGGTGCCTAGTACGCCAGCAGAATCCCCATCCTGTCTCCTGACCAGACCCTCTGGTCTGTTCCCAGCCAAATCAATCACAAGGTGGAGGCACTCTATCCCAGACTCTTTCTGTATTGAATATCTCCATGCAACCAATCCATCCCTAAAAATAATAGCTACACCCCCTCCGCCACCAACCCTCTGGCCTGGGCTGGTGATGGATGGAGTACCCAGCCGGAACAACCTCCACCAGAATTGGCCCGGAGCATTCATCCAGCCAGGTGTCCATCACACACATGAGGTCGGCCTCCCACACCACATGACAGCATAGATCTCAAATGGGTTCTGTGTGCATACCACACGGATTCATGTGGATTCCATGCAGCACGATGCCTCCATAATGGGGTTGTACCCAGGGCATGGGATCAGCCCCAATGTGCTTAAATTAAAGGAGAAAAAAAATTAGGCTAAGCATTAAGAAGATTTTCCAACTGTCAGAACAATTAGGCAGTAGAATAATTTGCCAGTGGAAATTGGGAGTCCCCATCACTGGAGGCCTCTAAAAATAGGTTAGGCAGGCAGCTGTCAGGGATGGTGTATGAATTGTGGATCCTGACCAATGGTAGTAGCCTTGACTAGATCACTTTTGAAATTTCTCCCAGTCCTATGGTTCTGTGAGGACAACTAGCCAGAGTTCTTAAATATTTCCACAATGACAATGTAGGTAGAGAAGACAACAGTGACTTCACAAACCTGTATTTGGGACTCAGGATTCCTGATGGGAACTATCTCTGTGTTCCTACTATGGCCTTTTTTACACGGACACAGCTGAGGGCCCTGTGCATGGAGGTGGGTGGAGATGGGTGGGTGAGCACATCCACTGCACACACAGTGGTGCCAAGCAGGGAGACATTTACACAGACACCACCGCGGGGGGTTATGGGAAGGAAAGGATGGGGCTGGCAAACACCCATCAGGCACACACTGAGTCAGGGCAACATGGAGCAAACACCCATAACATTTACCCTGACTGCCCATACACCGAGCAGAGGGGATACCACACGCCCAGCTTAGTGACTTTACAACATGGCTGAGAGAGGGCAAATGAATCCAAGGCACATGGCTCTACCCCTACACTGCCAGACTCCAAGTGGGCAGGGGAGGAGGGAGCTGGAATGTCAAGAGATACAAAGAAGCAGCCCATGTCAAGCCCCGAGACACAGGCCAGACAGCCGGGCACCATAGGCCCCTCAAAACTCAGACCGCACCCACAGACCGCAGTGCACACAAGCACACAGGGAAAACCATCAGGATGAGGGATAAAGGGAACCCCAACCAGGGGAGGGGGGCCAGGACTGATCACAGGCACCAGGATTAACAGGCGAGCCCCCAAATGGGTGAGAGCAACACCACCACCCCTGGCAAGGACCACCACCCCCAGAACCCCCCAAGCCCCAGAACAACATGCCAGGAGGAGGACAGCTGAGGTGACCGTGGCTGGCAGCAAAGTGCATGCTCGAGCCAGGATCAGAAGGTACAGAGAGTACAGGTGCTGGCCAACAGACACCAACCAGCTACAATGGAGCAGCTGGCCACCAAGCATGGGACAGGGATGCCCAGGGCTAAGGATAAATCCCACATAACCACAGGGAAGGGGGGGGACATATAAAACAAGGGTCACATGGACAGGCAATCCCCCACATGCCACATCAGGCAACAGGAAGAGGGGGATGGGATGCCAGAGACAGTGGGGAGGGAGGCAAGGGAACCCACACAAAGAACGGAGGGGGTATGACCCAGAGGACACGTCATGAAGTGGCCAAGCCAAAGATGACCCACTGATAGAAAGCACAACCATATGGAGGGGGGAAACACACAGCAATAGACACATGCCCAGCAAGACAACCACCTCACACCAACCAGCATGGTCCACAGCCCACCAATGGGTACAACAAGGGAAGGAGACCTCAGACACCAAGGGGAACCAAGCAGCAGAGCAAACATTCTGCACAAACCAGCAAGAGCAACAGACTCACGACAAATAACTAACAACTGCACAGAGCACCAACAAGCTGGGGTGGTGGAGAGGATCAGATCCTACAGTAGGGTCAGCGACCCTGAACCTGGCTCCAGCGATCCACTCGGGCATGGTCCAATTTGTGTACCTGCTGCAGCACACGCTGGACCACCTCCCTCCCCGCTCCCAGGTCCCCTCAGTAACACCACCTGCACTAAAGGAGAAAGGGAGAGTGAGCGCACCAGTAGGACAGGACACAGGACACAACAGGCAGGGAGCCCACAAATACGGGGGGGGGAGGGGAACACACACACACACACACACACACACAGATAACACGGATCACCCATTACACCCTGGCCACAGCATGAAGAACTGAAGACTGACCAGACAACCCTACTATGTGCAGCACCATCAGGAACAGAATCACAGCAGCTAGAAGGGAAGAGGAAGCAGGGGATAGGGACAGGGACCCAGCACGACAGGGAGGAGCGTGTTGGTAACCACCAAAGCACTCACAACAGCCCAACAGTTCCCACTGGGCCCTCCCAGCCACTACCCCCAGGGCCCGACCATCCATGGACCCAGAACGCCTGCAAGGTGCACAGGCACCACACAGCACTGGAGCTGCAAGCTAACACCCCCCTGCCACCAGGTACAGATGGCCAGAACATCTGCACAGCCAGCATGCTGATGGCAATGCGACCCCACTGGAGCAAACACCTAACCCCAAAATCACTCCAAGACCCCCAAGTCCCAACCCCCTTAAACCACACCCAGGACAACGCACCAGCACCTGGAACAGCCTCTGGCATGGACCCACAGACACAGCAGGAGAACATAGGCAGCTAAACATGACAAATGTTTATTGGCACAGGAACCGGAAAGATGCAACACCAGCCAGGGAGAGCAGGTGCAGGGACGCTGGGGTAGCAACCCAGGGTGCATGGAAGGAGCAGTACAATGGAAGCATGGGGCCTGGGAAGAAAGCGTCATTAGTTTGACCCACAGAACACACCACAGTAGACAAATGGAGATGCGTATGGATCACGCAGTTGAACAGAAGCCAGCAGCCTGGCCAAGGGGGAAAAATAGCACTGTTCTATCACAGGTAGAAGGAATCCAGGATGGAGGTTGCAGCAATGGTGGGATCATAGTGCCAGGCGCTCAGGGCCCCTGGACAAGGCCCTTCCAGGCAAAGAGGCCCCAACGGTAGCCATGGGCATGCAGATGGGCATCCACCATGAAGTGGGGCAGAAGAAGGTGTCCCGTGGCAGCAGCTGCTCCAACATCCAAATGGCTCAGCACAGCTCTCAGGGCAGCCCTCTCCAGCTCAGTGGGCATCCCAGTCAGGAAGGGGCCACCAACATCAGACGGAAGCAAGTCCATCTCCCCAAGGCGGGTCTGGCAATCCAATTTTGGGTGTGCGAAGCCACAGGCACACAGGCGGACACAGGCCTTGCAGCTCGCAACATATGGACCACCAGCCTGGAGGGCCGAACCAAACTCCTGATGACCGGCCACCTGCCAAACAACAGCAAGATGAGGGTGTGGGACTTTGGGGTGTGAGGGGGAGCAGTGTTGAGTTCGAGGTGTTCTACAAGCAAGTGAGAGGGTGGCTTACAGGTGAGAGGGTGTGTGCAAGGGGTTCTAACACAGGGTGGCTAGCACATTCAGAGTACCTGTGCAGAGGGTGTGCTGGTGTATTGGGAACCAGTGCTCAGTCATTGGGTGTGGTGCTGGGTTCATGGGGAGCTGACATGGTGGTGGTAGCATGATGTCCGGTGTAGGCATCCCACAAGGACGAGCTGCCTTAATTGCTATCCTGGCTGTGTGCTTCATTCTCCGGGCACAGATGTATGAGCAATGGGCCAACCTCCTGTGCCCTGCCCCCCGCTAGTATACCCATGGGCCAGGCTGCAGGAGGGTAACCAACCAGCACCATGTGGCAATGATGCTAAGGGCACAGAGGTTTACGGCCAGGCGCCAAGTGATGGCAGGGATGGCAGCATCACAGCACATCCACTTCATCCTTTTAAGGTTGCCCCTCAAGGTTTGTGGCTGTCGGATGGCCCTACCCACATGGCGACTGAGCTGGATGCGGTCACAGAGCACTGACTGGTGGGAAAACATACTGGCAACCTGGATGAACCACTACCAGATGACCCACTCCCTGCTGACCTGGCTTGGAGAGATCCTTGTCCCCCACCTCCAGCGGAACATTACAAACATGCAGTTCCCATTACACCCTGGGATGCAGGTGGCGATGGCAGTGTGGTGCTTGGAAACCCCCAATTCCTGCTAGAGTATCAGAGAGTAGTTCAGTGTGGGGACAGTGACAGTGAACAGGGCACTTCACAATGTACGCAACCTTAATTTAGAGCTACTCCTGGAGCGGGTCATCCAGCTACTCGGTCTGGAGGTGGTGATCCGAGGCTTTGAGGCTATGGGCTTCCCTTATTGCATTGGCGCTATTGACAGCATACATGTCCCGATCTTCTGCCCTCCCAATGCCAAGACTGACTACCTCAACAGAAAGCAGCTTTCTCTGTGAACCTGCAGGCAGTCATAGACCACCGTTGTCTGTACACAGGCCACTCTGGGTGGAGCCACTATGCTCGGATCCTGCATTCTTCCCCATTCTATGCCAGGATGTTCAATGGGGAGTTAGCTCCAAATATGTACAGGATTATTGAGGGTGTTCCCATGGCACTGGTTGTTATAGAGTATCCCGCCTACCCTCTGACCCCATGGCTGAAGAGGTCCTATCCTGTTGCCGGCAACCGCAATCAGGTGCTCTTCAACAAGCATGTGGCCTCTGCGTGGTGGATGGTGGAGAGGACATCAGCCTGCTCAAGATGAGGTGGCACCTCTTGCTGATCCGGAGCCAATTTGACCTCCAGCACACCCCCATCCTTGTCCTGGTGGCTTGTGTACTCCATAACGTTTGTGAGACTAGAGGGGTTGCCTTGAACTATCCCCCTCCTGTACAGAGAGCGAGCCCGTTGCCCCTGTACCAGCATGTTCAGGGTGGGGCCTTCAGGCAGATATCAGAGGACAACCGGATGCCCTATGTAGGCACATTGTTGCCCAACTGGCTGAGGTCTGACTGTCGCCTATAGAAGGCCCCCTACCTAGGGTCCCGTTGCACTGTTAACCTAGCATCACTACATAGTGCTTCCTACCCCTGTACCTGCCTCCATCCTGTTTGCTATTTGTCATGGGTACCCCCCAAGG
Organism: Sphenodon punctatus; assembly: GCA_003113815.1. NCBI lineage: Eukaryota > Metazoa > Chordata > Lepidosauria > Sphenodontia > Sphenodontidae > Sphenodon > Sphenodon punctatus. Next base: position 212,881 of record QEPC01010383.1, on the reverse strand, counting down.
TCTCTAAGCTGGTGAGGTGCTGGTGTGGGTCCCCAATCCCCCATGTAAGCCACCATTACATTTAGAAATAATTTCACTTGGCTACAGGACCTCCCATATGATGGCATACTAGGATGGGGGGGGGGGTGGGTTAAGTCTGAATGTAATGTTTAGACTAATATTGAGATATTTTCCTCACTTCTGCTATTTATGTTTTCAACTACATTTATGGCTATGGTTGTACAAGATCTGAATTTACAAGACCCTCTTAATTAATCAGAATTGAACCAGATTAATTTTCTGAACTTCAGCTAATTTCATGCTACTTCAATATTAGTTAAATGTGTTTCACTCAGATAAAAGATTAGAGTGTATATTATGGTTGTCAACATCTGTCAAGGAAAAGGACTGAAGAGGAGATTGTTTATGTTTTTAACTATCTTGAATCACAGAAAAAAATATAAATCATATTTACACTAGCAAGTCTTGTCAAAATATGTTACAAAGATCAGACATCCCATCTATAATTTATCCTTCTGAGTAGTAAACTAATCCTTTAGTCTAGGTACAGAATGTCAATCACACTGTATTCATGAGACAAGACAGAATTAAAGAGCTAAATTTTCAAACCTGCTCAGAAGCTACAACTGGGGCTAGGCTGTCAAAGGAAATCACTATTAGGACTTTTTTTCTTGAGGAGATGTTGGTCAAATAGGAACCGGTCAGGAAACCGATTGTCCACACATCTGTCTTGCTGAAATATCAAGCATCTACTCTCTGAGCCTGTCCATTATCCATCCATGGTACATCTTGGGATGATATCCCAGGAAACAATGATCATAAGAAGTCTCTGTCAGAGGCCTTTTCAGGTGAACTTCTGGCTCATTAGAAGACAGGGACGGGAGATGCGCCTTGCTACTTGAAACATCTAAACAAAGTTGTTATGAGTTTATTCTAATTTCACATGCAATACAAGGGATCAAGAGGAAAGAAGCCCATAGAAGTCCACGCTCTATGAGTTTTCCCCTTGTTTTAGGTGTTTTGAGGATGAGCTCTATTGTTCAGGTGGTCATGTATCCCTAAAAAACTCAACACTTCTCTTGCACACAAACAAACAAACAATTGCACTCTTGCACTCTCACAGTCTTGTACTCAAACAATACATAACGGTATGATGGAAACTTATGTATGATGCACAGTAACAACAGCCTTTCCTTTTCAACCACACTGAGAGTCTGTAGAGTGGAATGTAGATTTTTCAGAGAAAGAGAGAGACAGAGACTTGGAAAGCAACTGCATAGCACAACTCTCAAGGAAGCTCTGGATCCCAGGAGGATGCAGTCAATCAATAATTTAATAATATTTTTTTGTAGATATAGATTGATAAACAGAGGTAGATGGAAAGATAAAAAGCTGATGCTGAAGCTGGAGCTAAACATTTTGGCTTCCGCCTTCGTCAGTAGCGCACTGGGGTTTCCCCCATATATAAATTCCTCAATATATTCAATTCACACTACCCTCACCCCATAACCAGTTCATTTGCATCCCCGCCCCATATAATCAATTCACGCTGCCCCCCACTCATAACCATTTAATTTGTGCTAGGGATGGGTGAACAGAACTGAGTTCGGAAATTCCGTTCGGTTCAGAAATTCCGTTCGGAAGTTCGGTTCAGTTGACTGAACTATTAGAGTTTGGTCCGAACTCCGAACTTCTGAATAAAGTTCAGAAATTCAAACCCCATTGAACTAAATGGAATATTATCTTTTAGGGAAGGGCGAACAGAGCCGAGTTCGGAAATTCGGTTCGGTTTGGTTTGAAAATCGAGTTCGGTTCAGAAGTTCGGTTGGTTCGACCGAACTGATCGAGTTCGGTCCAAACTTCGAACTTCCGAACCACGTTCACCCATCCCTAATTTGTGCCCCGGGGAGATTGATTATATGGAAGGTGCAAATGAACTGGTTATGGGGTGCAGGTTTAAAGACAGTATTCTTGTTAGCAATAACTTCATTAAGAAGAGTTAGTGAAATAGCAGCCATAATAATCTCAGAACCATATTTGCAGATTTTCCAAGATAGAATAGATATTGCTTTACATACTAAATTCCTACCTAAGGTAATATAAGTAAGACAGTTGTGAGAATATGGCACTTTTTACATGGGACTCTCCCACCCATGAACATGCAGATTTCTGCATATTCATGGGTGGGGGAGCCCCGTGTGAATGATGTGGTGCGTGTACCCATGGTGAGTGGGAGTGCGTGCGCACCTGCCTAACACACATCCCCACTCACCTCCCACTTGTCCCCATGCATGGAGAAACCAGGGAAAATGGCAGTTACTCCATGGGTGTGGATGAGTAGGGGGTGAATGGGGATGCATGTGCGGCCATATGCATGCCCTGCCCACACACTGGCATGCCCATGGATCCCCCACCTGGCGGAGCCATATAAAAATTGCCTGAGGAGCCAGTTGAAGAAGAACAAAAATTTGCTGCCTTGTAAACAAGGTTCTTTGAAATGGCTCCATTATTCTCACAATACCCACCCTTCCAGCCCTGCATGGAATTTTTTTCTTATATTCCTAGAAAGGCTTGGAAGAAACTGTCATTCTGAGGGGGAGAGTGTTTTTTATACTAGAGGAGCTCGAGACCATCATTTGGTCTATTATTTTAATAGGGTGAGCATGCAGAACCCAGTTGTGAGAATGTTGAACGCCATCTCGAAGAACCTTCTTTACAAAGTAAGAACCTTCTGATCGCTCACATGGGGAGGAGTTGTTTGTAAACAAACAGCTTTATCTCCCAGTCTGATTGGTGTCCCACTGCTGCTGCTGCACTACTAGGAGGTAGAGACAGAGGCAGAGGCAGGTGAGGGATGGGTACTGGAGCCAAAGAGGGGAGGCAGAAGAACTTATTGGGGGAGAAGCTGGCTGCAGCCTGCTGCCCAGCCAGGCAAGCACGGGACCCCAGCTGGCTGCAGGGCCATGTGCGGCCGCACATGTGGCACATGCCTGGGGCCGGCCCTGTGCCAAGGCTAGTGGAAGGGGAATTCTAATCAGCATGTACTAGCATTATAGGGAACCAGACTTAGACTAGTACTTCTTGCAAGGGTGCTGACTGAGCATTCTAGTGTTCATTTGTTAAGATGCTTAAGTTACTCTTATAACTAAAATGAAATGCATGCTTAAATTCTTTGATAAATTGGAAACTGAGCTCTCAGCATCTGACTGGATCAAGACTTTCTAAAGGAGGGGTGGGTTTGGAATGGGTCAAAAAAACTGTTCCATTTTCACAGAACATTTCTGCAAAAATGGAACAGTTGTCCCTTCTTTGGACTGGGATTCTGAATGGAAACTATCAAAATTCCGGTTGAAAAATTAAAAAATTAAAAATAAATTAAAAATGGCAATTTGAGCATGCGCAAATAAAAATGAAACAAAAAATAAAACAAATTTTTTTCAAACTTAAATTAAATGAAAACGAAAATGTTCCCTCCAACACATCCCTACAACAGACCAATAGCATGGGGCCTGGGCCTGACCCTGACCTGAGTCAGTGCTTTTGCCCCCATGTGTTCTAAACTTTCCTTCTTACCTCTCTTTGAGGTTTTATTCTACAGGACAGCTGTGACCAAACACATCATAAATATTTTCTGTTTGCAGCTCTGGGGCAAAAATCCTTTGATAACATCTTGAGTCTAGAAATACCACAAATGATATATGATTTCTTGGATCTGATCTGAAAGCTGTGATGTAGTCTAATTGGCATGGCAATTTTCAGATACTAGTCCGCTGACATACATATTTGCAATTCTGCATGAAACAGTCTCCGTCTTCTTTTAAGACTGATCTAATTTTAAACAGAGGAGTTAATCTCTTATTCTTATTAAAAGCTCATCAGCTGTTTCGAATTTGGATGACCTCTGTATTTATAGGTTAAACTGCAGCAAATCATTTTTCTCCTTTTAGTGTTGTTAATATCTGTTGATTTGTATATGCAATAAAGTTTATTTCCTTAAGAACATTGGCTCTCTATTAGGAGACATTAATGGTTTTTATATGGCATGGTATGTAAAGCATACATAAATGATGCCATTGTTGTATTGCCTGATGTATAATTTTCTGTGCTGTGTATAACTGATGATTTCTTTGAGTCATTTCCATTAATCTTCTGAGCTTCCTTCCCATTATTTATTATTTGCATTGTTCCTTTGTTGTGAAATCCAGACTTAGATGCATTTGGAGTATTTTTAGGTTTGAGGAGAGTTCTTATTGTACCTTTAAGTGGCAATGGGCAGACATTGGCTGTTTTCACACAGACAGGGGTGTTTTGGCATGGTGGGTGTAGGTGGGTGTGTGCCCATATACACAGACACACACACCCCTACAGCTACCCACACCCAACTCCACCCACGGAGCAACCACCATTCTGTCGGAGGGCTCTGTGGGGGGAGATGGGTGTGGGTAGGTGTGCGACAGGAGTGTACACACACAAACACCAGCTGCCCGTGGTATTTACATGGGCGCACACCTGCCGCACACCCATCCCCCCACCTACAGGTGGTCGTATACAAAACTGCCCCTCCCCACCACACACCCGCCCAAACACTGAGTGGCTTCGGGGCGGGGGAGGAGCGTCTATGTAAAAACGACCGCTGTCTTGGGTGGGTAGCAGCAAAGGTAGCAGCAGGCAGGTGGTGGAGGAGGAGTGGGGCAGGTAGGCAGGCCACATTGGTAGTTGGTACCCCAAGATGTGACAGGGTATCAGACAGTGCCTCAAGGGGACAGGACTTATATGAGAGAGAGAGAGAGAGATATTCAGTGGCAGGAGCAGGAGCAGCAGGCAGGTGGTGGAGGAGGAGCAGGGTAGGCAGGCAGGCATGGGCATTGGTAATTGGTACCCCAAGATGTGACAGGGTATCAGACAGTACCTCAGGGGGACAGAACTTGTAGGAGAGAGAGATCCACTGGCAGAAGCAGCAGCAGGCAGGCAGGAAGTGGTGGAGGAGCAAGGCAGGCTGGCAGGCATGAAGGAGATGTCACCTGAGAAGTCAGAGATTAACCCAGAACAAGAGGAAAAAGCCTGGCTGTGACAATAGAAATCTTTGCAGTGCCCTGCCCACAATCTCGTGATTGTTTCTGGGAGGCTGGGAGCCTTGTGTAATCACAGGATGCCATGTGAGTGTCTGGGACATGCTTGCTGTGTTCGTTGGTCAGGGTAGACATCAATCATGTCTGCTGGCTCTGTGCTGCCTGATCCCCCCGCCCTCCCTCAGTGGTTGAGGGTTCTGTGTGGGTTCTGTGTGAGTAGCACTCGCACAGTTCACAGGGTTTAGGATGGGAACCATTTTCGCTTTATGGGGTTTTCTGTTTATTTTATTTTTTTCAGGTTATCGAAAGGAAACTAAAACCAACACATCGGATGCAACCTCTACTTAACATTTGAGGGTGGTAATAATCAGAAATTTATATTCAAGTGCATTGACAAATAACAATTCTGCTTAGCTCTCACAGGCACTTTCAGATCTATGATTTTTTTTTTTTTTTAAATGCCCTGCAAAAGGACAGTGTGAGCTTTAAGTTGATGCACAGTCCCTAGCCCCAGTCACTTCAATGGGTGGAGCATATTGAGTGTCAGGCACTAAGTCAGAGCCCAGGAAGAATCAAAGCAGGATCAGGTCCAGGCATACGTTCTGGCAGGATCAGAGCCAAACAAATGTTAAAACAGAGTGGAAGCAATCCAGAAGCAGAGTTGGAAACAAGTCTAGGAATCAAACCAGTCCCAGACAAGCAGGAAGGGCTGGAGAGGGAAACAGGGCTGAGGCAGAGCGAGCTGCAAAGGATGGGTGGAAACAGATGTGATAGCAGACTACTGTGACCTGCTTTGCCACATTTTTGGACCTCACCTGCATATGTGTGCCCAGGTGCTGCCAAATATTGGCCTGGGATTGCCTTGGGCCATGTCAGCAGCTAGCCCAGGATGTGCCCTAGGCCCAAATCTGGGTGCATATCCTGGGCCAAGGGCTGCCCGATCAGGCCACAGCAGACTGTCATGCCTGTTGCTGCTGGCAGACTTGGCCCAGAATGGGGCCAGTGATAGCTGACTGCCATGACTGGCTGTCATTGGCCACCATGGCTGTCCATCATGGCAGGGGGAGAGGCACAGGGCACAGGGAGGGGCTGACTGGATGCACATCTCTCCATTCTCCCAGTCACAGACATGTTTGTTGCGTGGCCTGGCCCAGTCCAGATCATGTCTCCCAAAGCTTCCCGTTGTGACTCTGGCCAGGTTGCCGCAATGGGGCAATTATTTTATTTTATTTATTTATTTATTTGTTTATTTATTTAAAATTTATATCCCGCCCCTCCTGCACTCAGGGCAGCCCAGGGCAGCGAACAACATTCAATAAAAATATAAAAAAAGTTCAAACAATTTAAAATTACAATATGTGGGGGGAAACCCAACACCCCCCCCCTCGCCAAAAGCCTGACAGAACAGCCAGGTCTTACATACACGCCGAAACAGCAGGAGAGTGGGAGCCAACCAAGACTCCTCCGGGAGCCAATTCCACAGCACAAGGGAGGCCACCGAAAAAGATCTAACATCGGTGGCCACCCACCTCACCCGGGGAACCTCCAAAAAGGCTCCCATGGACGATCTCAAGGGTCGCACGGGCACATGGGGAGTGAGGCAGTGCCGCAGATAAGCAGGGCCGAGGCCGTGAAGGATTATGTGTGTTTTTGCCCAATGAGGCATGCCAAGAGGCGGAAGCACACAGAAAAGTAGCCTAGGCATTACTCTGTCTGATTTCCTCTTCCTGTCAGGTGCCCTTTATTAGGGACAAGCAGGTCAGGAGCCAATCAGGGCCTGATGGGTAGGGAGCCCTATTATACTGATGGGGTGCTGGAAAAATGCTTTCTACACCACAGCAAGGGCCTCCAAGTGTGCTGGTGATGCTGTGGAACTAGCTGCCCCTGCCAGTGTTTCAAGGTTGCTGGTTCTAGTCCTGACTCCTGATATCAAGTATCATATAGTGGCACTTTTTACACACACCTTAAAATGCTGGTCTTTCAATCTTCTGGGTTTACAAGTTCACAAGTAAGTTTCAGATGCATTCTTCACACACACACTGCCCTGAGGCAGTCTAAAGTATCCAAAGCTGTAGACGTGAGGGGCTGCCATGGAAACCAAATGACCACAGCTGCCTGGGGAAAAGCAGATTACCAGGAGAACATTTTACACAGAAAAGTTCTGGGATAAGTTCTATGCAGAAGTTCTGGGTGAGTGATTTAGACACACATAAAGTTCAGGATGTAACAGCAAACATGCAGGAGAAATGTGTGTGTAAAACACCCAATATATGCATTATCTTCCTCATTTTACAGATGTGGAAACATGAAATAAAGAGGTAAATTAACAAACTCAAAGGATGTCTTTAGACATAACGAGATCGGGTGTCTGAATGTGTGTTTTGACCTTTATATAAACACTGGTTTGGCCCTGTGTTCACCATGTGGGACAGTTTAGACACACAGCCCATTGGGGCAAATCGGTATTTTGCTCACCACCCGATCTCAGTACGCAGCTGCTGCCTCATTCCCCATGTTGTACCTGCTAACATGCCACGTGATATCATTAGACACAATGTTGGCCATGGGTTCAGACGGAACACACGAATTGTCCTTGCAATGCAATGGGGTTCACATCATGTGTTCAATGGATATTCAATGGGTGGCCAAATTGGTGTTGGGATTGTTATGGTGCTCACACAGAATGGCCCAACATGTGTTTAGGGGTTTTGACACCCGATCTTTGTTATGTCTAAAGATGGCCAAAGAGACACAACTGATGAGTGACAGTTGGTCTTCCCAACCTAATGTGGTACCCCAACAAGCCTAAGGGTGAAAATGAATGAGATGATAGCCCACATTAGCATTCACGAGGCTCCCCACTTATGGCGATGTCCAGGGACGTCTCATACCCACTGCATGTGCCAGTACATGCTAATAGGCACCCATGTTGCTGCGTCTCACTAATTAAGTTGCGTAAAGCTGTACCCACAGCCAGGTCTGACCTCCCCCCCCAGCATGATAGAGACGCACATAGCACTTCCAAGCTCTATTTGGAAAAGGAATGAAGGGGAGCAAAGGAGGGGTGAGACTCCTCTGGAGGATTCATGTGCCTCTTGCGGTCCCCTCAGTTCCTTTCCCAAACTGTGAGAAGAGTGCAGGTGCAGATCCTCTGGAGAAGGTTCTTCCTCCACTCCTGCGCTCTCGTCTTACAGCTGCATCTCAGCTCTCTTTTCTTTCAGCCACCTCTCAGTTAAGAGAGCACACAAGCACTATTTCTGATTGAACGGGGTGGGGGTGGGGTGTCATGGCCAGGCAAGAAACCTTCTCCAACTGTGACCCTAATTTCTATTAGAATCAGGGCTTGGGAGAAGGAAAGGGTTAAGTGGTGCCATTTGTGGTGGCTCCCGCCAGCACTTAAATGCTCACAGGGGGCTTCCCGTTAGCTTTAGATGCTAAAACAGGTGAGTGGGGATTGCATGGACCTGCCCCCCCCATATTTTGGCTGCCGGAGGAAATGCGCAATCAGGATATGTGCAGGGTTCGGCTGGTCTGAAAGCTGCCCCCCCCCGGCACCTCCCCACAGAGCTTTTCTGGCGCAAACACAGAGATACAGAGCAGGAAATCCTGTTCTGTATCTCTGTGTATGTTTGCTGGCAAAGCTGCGGTGGGGGGGGGCTTTCAGACTGGTCAAACCGCTTGCATATCCTGACTTGAGCATTCCCTCCAGCAGTCAAAATATGTGCAGGGGGGCAGGTCTGAAAGTGTCCCCAGACTCCAGTGAGCTATTGGGTGTCTTTAGACATAACTACAATTGGTGTCTTAATGTGTGTTTTGACCTTGATATGAACAATGGTTTGACCCTGTGTTCACTGTGTTGCGCTGTTTAGACACACAGCCCTTCTTGGATCAAATCAGTGTTTTGCTTGCCCCCAATCTCCGCACACAAGCGCTGTCACTTTGTTCCCCATGCTGTGCCTGCTAATATGCACGCAATATCATTAAACACAACATTAGTCATGTTTTCATCCGGAACACGTAAAACATCCTTGTGATGCAATGGTGTTCACATTGTGTGTTCAATGGGTGGCCAAATTGGTGTTGAGACGGATTGCTATGGTGTTTACGCAAAGTGGTCAAACACGTGCTTAGGGGTTTTGACACCCAATCTTTGTTATGTCTAAAGACACCGATTGTCTCATTTGTGAACACCATAAGGGGCTCTAGTCATTGCTATTATATTATTTTTAATAATGGTCGTTTGTTGATTTCCTCTGTACATCCCAAGTATGTTAATGGAAAAGACAAACTCCAGTAGAACATAATGAACTAGTCATGTAAAAATGACCGCTGAATAAGCCACCTGTTTCAGTTATTGAAAGCTCCATAACGAATGGGGGGGGGAGTTTTAACAAACAAGCTTGCATTTGTCCCTACTCTGCTGTTCTTGAATGAAGACTCAATGCAACAGCTACATAGGTAATGAGCAGCTACTAGAATATTCACTTTATAGACCTAGCCCACTGACATGCAATCGATTAATTATCCACATTTCATCTTTTGATGAACTATAATTGGGTGCAGATGAAATGTCACAGAAAGGAACACAAGGGAAGAACCAGAAATTTGAAATCAGGAGCTGATTAGAGAAGAAGACACCTTCAGCCCCCAAATACTGATCTAATTGTTTGCTGCGTGCTCACACTACCAAGACCTGGCTAACAATTTTTCAAGATAGCACAGGTGCAAATAGTAATGTGATCTGCTTCACTGAGTTGTGTCATCTAACTCCTCCTATGAAAAGGGAGTTAAGTGCCAGTGCTTAACTTCAGGATGTTTTTATTACTATTTTTATCCTCTCTGTACTTAGCAGTGCCCTACAGTAATGGTGTCTTTATCACAAGCAGATCAATGGTTGGAAAATCATGCACTTTATACATTCAAGGACTGCAATTTTCAACCCACTGCATTTGCAGTAATCCCATTGAAGTCAATAGGGACTTCAAGCCACTGAACTAATGATTGTGGCTGAGAAGATGAGTTAACATCTTTAATTATAACAGTAAACTTCTTCTCATTCACATCCCTTTTCAGTGTTATGAAAGCAAAGTAATCACTAGTAGCCTTTCTAGGACACTGGGTATTTTTAGATTGATGCAGAGGCAGTTGAGCCCTGGACCGGCTCTTGCATATCCCCCATGTCCACCCACTTCCAGACCTACCAGGGTCTGGTTTAGTCAGACCCAGTGGGTTCCCCTTGCCACAGTCAACCTGTGTGCCCCCCCCATAGAATTGCAGGCAATCGTCCAACATCCTGGGAGGTCGCTCTGTCGATGAGCTGGTCCAGTGTTGGAACATCTTGCTGGAGGAGGCCATCGACAGGATGGCTCCAAGACACCATCTGCCTCAGTCTCGTCACCGCAGAGCCCCTTGGTTTACCGAGGGGCTGTGGTGTATGAAGCAAGTAGGCAGGAGACTGGAGTGATGCTGGTGGTGTACTCGCTCTGACTCCGACCAACTTCTCCATAGGGCCCATTTGTGGTCCTATGTTGAGACTATGAGGGCCTCGAGGAAGGAGTTCCTTGCTGTCCTCATAGCGTCTGCAAAGTCACGTCCAGCGGAGCTGTTTCGGGTGGTGCAGGGGTTGGTTAGTCCGGCCTCACTCCACCTGGATGGGAACTTGTCCCAGACCCGCTGTGAGGAGTTTGTCACCTACTTCGCAGACAAGATCACTCGGATTCAGAGCGACTTTGCCGCTGGATTCGGGGCAGTAGGTAGAGAGTGTGAGGTGATGGCATCTGGTCCATCTTTGTGGGGGGAGTTTCAGGAAGTGACGTGGTGGATGTCTTCGGGTCTGTGAGGGCCACTTGTTGTGAACTTGATCCATTTCTGTCCTGGTTGGTGAAAGCCTCCAGGGAGATGTTGGGGACAGTGCTGACGAGGGTAGTGAATGCGTCTTTGCAGCAGGGGAGGTTGTCACCCAGTCTCAAGGAGGCTGTGGTATGCCCCCTGCTGAAGAAACCATCTTTGGACGTGGATGCCGTTGCCAGTTACTGACCTGTCTCTAACCTTCCCTTTTTAGGGAAGGTTATTGAGCGGGCGGTGGCAATTCAACTCCAGGTCATCTAGACAGCATCGGTTTCCTGGACCCGTTTCAATCTGGGTTTTGCCCGGCTATGGCACCGAGATGGCATTGGTGGCCTTGGTCGATGATCTCCGCCGGGAGGTGGATGCAAGATGTTCAACATTTCTCATCCTGCTCGATCTCTCAGCCGCTTTTGATACCGTGGACCATGGGCTGCTGTTGAGACAGTTGCGTGACCTGGGAGGTCTGTATGTGACTGTTCTTGAATGGATCCATTCATTCCTCTCGGGGAGAAGCCAGCAGGTGGTGCTGGGGGAGGAGACATCTTGCCCCCGCGCCTTATCATGCGGCGTTCTGCAGGGTTCCATTCTGTCTCCATTATTATTTAATGTATATATTCAGCTCCTGGGGGAGGTCGTGAGAGGGTTCGGGGTGCTTTGTCACCAATATGCTGATGATACTCAGCTGTACCTCTCTTTTTCAATGGACCCAGACCCTGCTATCTTGGTGCTATCCCAGTGTTTGGAGGCCGTGGTGGAATGGATGTGGCAGAGCAGACTGAAGCTCAACACCAATAAGATGGAGATGGTGGTGGTTGGTAGAGTGAGGGAGATGTCGGCCCCCCTTATTGGGGGGGTTCGCCCTCCCATAGCTCAACAGGTCCGGAGTCTGGGGGTGGTTCTGGATGCGGATCTCCACCTGGAGTGGTAGGTGGAGGCAGTCACAAAGACTGCCTTTCGCCAGTTGCATCTGGTACAGAGACTGCATCCGTTCATCTCCGGCCCACACCTGGCCTCCCTCATCCATGCCTTTGTCACCTTGAGGCTGGACTACTGCAACACGCTCTACATGGGGCTTCCCTTGTGCCTGGTTCAAAGGCTGCAGATAATCCAGAATGCGGTGGCCTGTCTCCTTTCGGGGACGGGTCGTCGGGAGCACATAACACCTGTGCTCTGGTTTCTGCAGTGGTTACCGATAGCGTGCCGAGCCAGGTTCAAGGTGTTGGTACTGATTTACAAAGCCCTTCACGGTCTCGGCCCCTCATACCTCAGGGACCGCCTCGTCCTCCGCGCCCCAGAGCGGCTCCTTCGGTCTTCCGGGGGTGCCTTCTTGGAGGTCCCCCATGTTAAGTAGGGGGCCACAATGGAGAGGGCATTCTCGGTGGCTGGGCCGTGTCTTTGGAACTCCCTACTGGAGGAAGCTCGCCTGGCCCCGAGCCTTTTGACATTCCGGCGAAGGTGTAAAACCTGGCTGTTCACCCAGGCCTTTGGGGGGGGGTGGGTTTAGTGGATTTTTTATCTTCCCTACCCTATTTATTGTTTAATGTATCCCGGGCCCTGTTCTTAATATTTTTAATATTTGAGATTGTATTTTTATATGTTTTAAATTGCTTTATATTGTATGTGTTTTTTATTGTTGGAAGCCGCCCCGAACTGTGTTCAGGAGGGGCGGGGTATAAATCAAATAAATAAATAAATAAATAAATAAACATACCAGGCTGGTGCCTGCAACTCGCTGGTGTGGCCAGGGTAACATCTGGGTGGGAGTGGAGCTACAGCATGTGCCCACTGAGCAGATGGACAGCAGTAAGCTCCGGTTGCAGGAATTAGCATTCCAGCAGCCTTCCCTGGTCAGGGAGTGAGGTCAGGGGTGGGGAGTGATGTGCGCTGCCCGGCCACGTTCCTGATGTCCCCCTACACCCACCTCATGACAGATGAGGCAACTATGGCTCACCACCATGGCAATCCTCATTTCACACCCCCGATGCCAGTAGGCGCCGAACCAGGAAAACACATTCCTGTCCGGCCTGTCCACTTTCCCCCAGCCAGTTGGAGCTGGGTGCAGACTGTGGTCCTGGCTTATACTGGGCCCACATTTTCAACCTGGCTCCTACCCAGCTGGGGTAGGAACTGAAACATAAACAGATGGCCCACTGTGACGCTGGCCAAGTCAGGGTGAACTGGGTCTAACTGGGACAGCGTCATGCTTGTTTTTACCCCATGTCCATGGCACTTTTCCTCCTCATGACAGGTTGGGCCACCAAAGAGCTGGTGTCACTTCTGTTAACACCCTTTGTGAGGTTATGTCTGCCTGTAGGCTAGAGGAGCAATTTGGCAATGTGTGAACCGTCATGAGTTGGTGTCACTTCTGTTAACACCCTTTGTGAGGGTATGGCTGCCAGCAGGGTAGAGTGGTGAATCATCTTTCTGTACACTTCTCCCTATTGCTTCACTTCTTTTGTTCTCCCTTCCAGAGACATTTCCATGGGGAGTCACATTTTAAGACATGAAAAATGCACCCTAGCAATGCTTCATTATGATGAATGAAAAACAGAGCAGGTACATCAATAGTAGGAATGGCTGTTCTGTATCTCTATTAAAAACAGAGCAGTTAACAACTGTTTTCAACGGAGCTTTCTTTTATTCTGATATATGTAAAGATCTCTATTAATACAGATACAAATCAGTCATTCCTACTATTGATGTACCTTAAGATGTCAAAATGTCTCCATAAGATTAGCATGATTACCAGCCTTTGCTTGTGGTTAGACTAGATGCCCCTTGAGGTAATTTCCAACCGTAACGTTCTACAATTGTGATTGTGTTTAGAAATTAAATGAGTATCCTTGAAATTGAGAAAATCTGTCAATTGTCCATACACCCAAAAGGAGGTCACAGGCACATAATATGGGTTAAACAGGCTGCAACACTTTAATAGCTATAAACTGACAGTCCGGGTAAAAATACTGGGAGAGGTAACAAACCAAACCAGAACCACTCATATTAAGGGTGTGCATGTCATTTTCGTTATTGCAATAACAATAATGAAAATTGTCATTTTTGTTATCATTATTGCAATAATGAAAATGACAAATAAGATTAATAATGAAATAAAAATAACAAAAATAGAAACAAAAATTAATAAAGGGAAAAAACTGAAGTTATTTCTGGCTATACTTTTTTAAAATTCTTATTCAATTTTGGTGAAGCTTGGGGGTTGTACCCACAACAGAGGCCACTATGTGTAACAATTTTCGAAACAATTAGATAAAGGGAACCGATTTTAAAAGCAATTGCATGTTGTGATTTTAAGAAAAGCTCCATACACATTCATGGCTACAACTTCTTTATCTTCCATTCAATTTGCATGAAACCTGTAAGTATTATGTCCCTCCACAAGCTTAACATGCCTGTAGATTTTCAGAAGGATTGCATAAATACATTTCCAGCTGTAACATTTTTATATTCCCTCCTGTTTACAAGACATTTGGCAGGGATTTATCACATACCTTCCCTGTCATCTCTGCTAAACTACAGGAGAATTTGATAAAGGGACCCAATTTTATAAGCAATTGAAGTTGTCCCCTTGAAGACCATTATTCAGATAAATAGCAGCACATGCAGTGCCAGTCAGAGGCTGGCAACTGGCATGGAAGAGGGAGGGAGACTGTAGGAGGGAGGATGTGGAGCAACCCAAAATACTGACAGACACACTCACTGGACAATTGCTGCATACTTCCAATTTAAAGGACCAATCGGTAGTGGCTTTGAGGCGGGCATAGGGGGCTGCCTTCAGGTGGGCATAGAAGGGACATAACTAGAACTTTGGAGGATAGCATCCCAGAAATCAGGAGACATAGTTTACACATCCAGGCTGTCCAATTATCATCACAATCACATTCTGCAGCACTGTGACAGAGAACACAAGATAATCTTTATTGGCTCTTTCCTAAACAGATGCTTCTGACTTCCCAGTAACAAGTGAGGAAGAGATGTTGGGATGGTCACAGCACAGAATGAGGATATTTGGTTGACATTTATGCTGGCCAATTGGCATCACAAACCAATCTTATACCACAGTGACATGTAAGAGAATCCCTGGCATAGGCTCCTTCTCTGCATATGCTGTTCAGGCATATAAAATTGGGAAACATTATCACATCATTCTGATATTTGGCAGAAAAACTCATGAATGTGTTATATACAGCCATGACTAATGTTCACTGGCTGGACTACAAAGATGTTACAATCAGACATATATTTATAAGTTAATTGCTTATACCACCAGGACCTTTTATCCAATCCTTCTGAAAGTTGTCAGAGATATTAAATATGGGAAGGGGTATAAACCTGCTATGTTTCGTCTACATTAAATGTGAGCCAAAGAAATTAAAGCTAAGAATGTATATGAAGATTTTTGCAAAATAATATAATTCATCTGCTTATAAAATTGGATTCCTTTATCAAAACTTTTTGAAATTTGGTGAACTTAATGCCTTTCATTGGAGGTACAACTCTTCCAGGTTTCAGTCAAATATACTGAAAACCAAAATCGTTACAGCCCAAAATGCGTTTTCCATTTAAACCAATGGAAAATGAAAGCAACAACAAAAACGAAAAATTGGTATTTATGAAAACAAAAATGACAGATTTAGATAATGGAAACAAAAATGACATGGGCCCCTGGTGCACACCTCTAATAACAATACCCCTCCAACCAACTTGTCTAGTGCCTCAGCTCACTGATCGCAAATGGAGTCTCTGGTACATTCACATTCCATCACTCCTGACCCTCTATGTCAGGACCCTCTATGTCAGGGTGACAGTTTGTGGGGCAACTTGGGACTGAATATGTTCTGCTTAGTGACACCATCCCTGCCACTCCCCAGGGATAGGGGAGACCGTGGGTCGCATATTCCCTGATCTGTTCTCCCTTCCTTCAGCTCTTAAGGAGGTGCCTCAGCTGCTGCTATAACATTCCTTTTAATATCCCAATTCCTATTTGTCAGCTTTCTTTTCCCTTTCAGCACTGGACTACCGCTATAGAGTTGCGACAAGGGATATATATGAAAACCGCATGCTTGAATGTCCTTTCAAATGCACAACTTGTATATTATGTGAGAACAACACTACAGAGAAGGCAAAAAAAAAAAAGTCTTTGAATCCAGCCAATTGGTACATTTTTAGGGGGAAATTCCTCCCTGGCCCCAACTAAGGCAGTCAGCTATGCTTGTAACACCAGTCCAAGAGGAAGACTGGGTGGGTCTTGCTGGTCCTGAACACAACTAGCTTGGGTGCCTTCCCTGAAGCTGCATCTTATTCCCCGTTCCTGGGAAGCTCCACCCTTCAAGGTTCCTGCCACAGCCGAGCTGCAGTGATTTGCAGTGCTGCTACCTGACCCAAACCTGCAAGGTAATCCCTGCCCTAGGGCCTGCCTTGGAAGGCTGGGAGGAGGTGAGCTAAGTCCCACCCACCCCTGTATCCACCGTCTGTGTTTCTATTTACTCTCAAAGGTAATGGGGATAATCTCCATCCCCCTCACGTGTGTGGTTGGGAAGGAAAATCTGGACAATCTGATGAAAAAAACCAAACACTGAGTAATGAACACTACTCAATGGAGCCCCCACCAATATATATATTGAAAATATATATATTTTTCAATTTTGGTTATTTGGGAGTGTTTTGGTTGTTCATTTTTATTTATTTATTTATTTAGTCAATTTTTTTACACTGCCCTTCCCAAATGGCTCAGGGCGGCTTAAAAAGAAAATAAAAACAATATGCAAAAACTGCATAACCCCCCCAACCTCAAACCTTTCCCCACCCCTCCAAACACCCCATCACACCCCTACCCCAAAAACCCACCAAAACACCATACTCTATCCTGAGAAATGCCCTACCAAATAAAAGAAGTCTTGTGCAGCCTTTGGAAGATACCCAGGCTTGGACTCAAACCTTTGTTCATTTTGTTTCTTTAATTTATTTTAATTTAATTTAATTTATTTTTGCCCAAAATAATGAAAATTGGTGGTGTCAATATATATATATATATATATATTTTCCAGGCAAAAATAAATGGTAACAAATAAAATAAACTTAAACAAAAGTGGAAAGGAATTAAAATAAATGAAAAACAAACAATAAACACAAAATTGTGAAAAATGGGAGCTCGATCATCATTCAAATGTTGCTTGGGTCGAGCGCACACTAATCTAAATTGAAAAAAATAGTAATACCACAAGCATTTCTTTCTATCTGTGTCAGCTCTAATTCTAACCCCACACCATCTGATATTTGCATTTGGGGGGAATATATTGTATCCTCTGGATGGACTGTAAAATAATAAGAATGAATGCTAAAAGGATTCTTTTTTTTAAAAAAAAAGGCTTTAATAGCTTTGCCACAAGGAAGTACTTAAAACATCTATCATTCAGCATTACTTTGAGTTCTCTGTCTTCTGCAAACCTGGGATATAAGACAAAAACAATGTGTGGATGACTGTGTATGAAACTGGGTTTAATAAAAGAACTTGTATTCATACTCCAGCCCTGGAGATCTTCCATAAAGGTAAAAACTGATTAATTATGGCTGGACATACTGAGAAGATCTTAATCTTCCTTTTGCCTTTGTGGTTTCTTTCAACTCAGCTGAGAAAAAAAAAAGAAAGAAAGAAAAAAATAAGCCATTTAAATTAAAGCATACACTTTGTGAGACTCAAGTTGTATCCTGTCACCAGAGGAGTCTTACAGAAATGAACTGAGGCAGCATCTCGCTTACCTCCTGATTAAGTTTTGTAATGGAAGTGGAGTATCTAGGTCTCTCAGGGATTGATGCAATTCATTAAAAATATTTCATCTTGCAAAAAAGAAAACAAAAATCTGCTCTCTATCTTTGGGTACCCGATAGTAGGCACATGAAGTTGGGGAACATTTAAAACAATGATTTGTTTAAGAGACATTTTGAGCAGAGCTGAAACAAGTATCCTCCAGTACTTGCTTTGTAAAAAACTAATTACCAGGGCCCCAGCTGGAGCCAGAAGCCACACCTCTATGCATAGAACTTGTCAGACCTGGGAAATGAAGGTAGTAACCCAAACGCTGGATTACCCTGTCTCTCCACAGCTGAATAAATAATTAAAATCCTACGAAACTAAAAACATGCCCATCACCCTCCCCCCAATCTATCCCTGCCCATTGAATTCGTGGCCAATTAAAATGGTCTTACACTGCCTCTGAAAGACATACAAACTAGGGCACAGGTGAGCCTCAAAGGGAAGGGCGTTCCAAAGCTGTGCGGCAACCACCAAGAACGCCCTCGGTGGGCCTGAGTCATATGAAACTGGGTCAGTGATGGAATCCGCAAGAGGAAACCCTCGGCAGATCTTAAGGGCTGTGAAGGAGCATAAAGATAAAGGTTTTCAGTTCAGTAGTCCAGCTTCAAGGTAATGACGGCATGTATGAAGGTGATCAAATCCCCATTGAAAAGAAAGGGATGAGATGGAGTTGGCAAAAGACATTCCTGGCCACAGACTCAACCTGACCTTCCAGGTGCAGCTGAGGATCCTGGAGCACCTCAAGGCTATGCAACTGAGTAGTTGAGGGAGGCATGACCCCATCAATGATGGGAATCCCAAGCCCCTACAGGCCACAGGGCTGGCCAACCATCATCACCGCAGTCTTGTCTGGAATCAGCTTCAGATGGCTCACCCACATCCAGTTTCCAATAGCAGGCAGGCATTGGATAAACACCGAGACTGCAGGGCCTGAGTTGGATGAAAAGGATACGTAGATTTGGGTGTCATCTGCATATTGAAGAAAATACACCTTAAACCTACACACAGTCTCACCCAGGGGCCTTTGATAAACGTGAAACAGGAGGGGAGACAGGATGGAAACCTGTGGAGCCCCACAAGAGAGGGGGGAAAGAGAAGAAGAACAATAATTTATAAAACCTCCCCTACGGGAATGAACGGAACCACTCAAGAGCCATCCTATGAACCCCTGCCCATGATTTGTCCCACAGCCATGTCAGCAACACCTCATGATCAACTGTATCAAAGGCCACTGAAAGATATAAAAGGATCAGCAGGGTACAATATCCCTTACCAATCTCATGGTGAAGATCATCAACCAATGCCACAAGCGCAGTCTTGGTGCTATACCCAAGAGTCAGGACAAAAGCCAAACTGACATGGGGCCAGGAATCCTATTGCAGCCTCATGGCAACCACCCATTCAATAACTTTTCCTCAAAAGGGAAGGTTAGAGACTGAGCAATAGCTGCCCAAGAAGTCAGTGTCAAGTGATGGTTTTTTTAGCAGAGGCTAAACAAACGCCATCTTGAGGGCTTCTGGTATCCTGCCCTCCAGAAGGGTGACAATCCCAGACAGCAAAAGCACCAGTCTCTCACAGCTGGATTTCACCAACCAAGTTGGGCAAGGGCCTAATTTACAACTGGTTGTCCACATTGCCCCAAGGACATCTGCCGCCTCGATAGATGACACCAACTGAAACTTATCCAAATAACAAGAAAAAACTGAGGCTCCACAGCCCCAAACTGTGACTCTGCCAAAGAACTATCAGACCCCAAGTCAAGGCGAATATGGGCAATTTTGTCTGCAAAGTAGGTATTAAATTCTTCACAGCCGTCAGAAGATGACTCACAGGAAGGAGATAACCTGAGATCATCATGCTGTTCATTGCCAAGAATAGCTCTACTGGACGAGATTTGACAGACACAATGGTAGCGGAGAGGAGGGCAGTCCTTGCCACCGTTCTAAGCACACAATAGTCCTTCAGAAATGTTCTATGACACAATCTGTCAGCTTCAGTGCGAGTCTAACACCACCAGTGCTCCAACTGCCCTGCTTCCAGTTTCATCAACAGCAGGTCCCCCATAAACCAGGATGATCTGTGCTGACACTGCGGGGGAAGTGGACACCTAGGTTAACACCTAGGTCTCAATGGCCTTGTGAAACTTAGTGTTCCACATTTCGACCAGGTCATCTACAGAGCAGACATCAAAATCAGTGGGTATCTCCCCCTTGAGACCAATTGACTTCATAAGTCTCTGGGGGCAGACCAACCTAACTGATCCACCACCCTGACGGTGGCTAACAAATACAGGGACCCGGACCACAGAAAGTAATGGTCCGACCATGATAATGGTGTCCTAACACCACCCACAATAATCAGAGCCCCATTATCCAGGCCAGTGAAAAACATTAAGTCTAGGGCTGCACCGAATAGTACTTCCGGGTACTCAGGAACACTTCCGAATTTCTGGGTACTCAGTCCAGGTAATCGGTGGAACTTCAGAACTTTCCCCCAAGTGCCCAGAATTCAGAACTTGGAATTCTGGATCTTGAAAATCCTTGGAATTCAGAACTTCTGAACTCAGAACCTTGAAAACTTAGAACTACTCTACACCAAGTAGGCAATTTGGCACATGGTGCAGCTGCAGCCATTTAATTGCATAGCCAATCAGGGTGCACAACAGCACATCCCCCCCTTCCTCCCTCCTCCTCATACAGTATGTAAGGGGCTGAAATGGAGCAGTCTTTGTGGCATGAGAAAGAGAGGGAAGTAGTGGAGGAACTGGTGGAATTCTAATATATTTTCATAAAGCGCGCACACACACACACATACACACACACACACACACACACTCGGGGGGGAATACATAGGGTGGGAATTGGGAAGGAATATGGTGGGTGGGTTTTAGTTGTATAGAATATAGCTATATAGGATATAGGATACTTATATAGGATATAGGAGTTATATAATTTTATAGGAGATAGTTATCTATATAGGAATTATTATAGGATTTAGTATTAGGATATACTATAATTTAGGGTATTACCTTTTAGATAGGTTTTTCATTAGGTTAGTATAGGAATAGCATATATTTAGGTTAGGTCGAGGAGATATTTTATTTAGCATGGCAGAGCACTAGGGCCAGGAGGAACCCAGGAGGAGAGCAGCAGACTCTGAGGAGGAGGTCCAGCTGTAAGAGGAGGCAGGGTTAGGTCTTGTCAGGTGACAGCATCAGGCAACAGCCAGGGGGTCTCCAGTCAGACAGCATTTCTCCCAGCCCATGGACTGCCCCCCACTGCTGCTGTGTGTCACCACTGTGACAAGGAGGTGTGGCGTGGGTGCCAGAGCAGCACTACTGGCCTCCACAGCTACCTTGGTAGGGCACATGGTATTGTGCTGGAAGATGAAAGGGGGAGAAAGTGAGCAGGTGGCAGGCAGTAGGGCCAGTGAGGAGGGCAAGTTGCACCTGCCAGGTGAAGGAGGAGAAAAAGAAGTACCCCATCCTCCTCCTCCACAGAGGCAGAGGTTGGCCCCACGGAGGCTGAGGAGTGGCCCCTGCCCCCAGAACTGCATTGCCTGATTCAGACCATCGAGTCTGGGCCTGCAGCTCTGGACAAACTGTCCCAAGCATGGGACACCTTAGTGGAGGAGTATAATGTCCTGGGATGCAGTGAACCTGATGCAGGAGGTCAACCATGCCTTGTGAAGTGTTAGGTAGTTAGATATTACTTTAGTTAAAGTAGCAGTAGTTAGATAGAATTAGGTAGTTAGGTAGTTGTAGGCAGGTAGTTAAATTGCTTGTTATTTTTTGTTATTAGTTGGGTAGGATAATTTAAAAGACAAAACTAAAAAACATGTCCTTTCATGGACTGGTACCTTGTCATGGTTGCCGGAGCTTATTTCTCTCTCGTCCTGTACAGTCTCAAAAAATTCATGGCATCATCAACAGAGAGAAAACCAAAGCCAGTCCCTCCCAACCTGGTCCCCTTGCCCCATCCCCAGTCCAGGTTAGAAGGTCAATCTGCATTAGCCACTCTGGCGCAGTTGCACAACATATGTGATCTCATTTGATATGCCACATGCAGCAGCTAGCAGATAAATGCATGCAGTATTGCCACTCTAGGCAGGGGCAGTGTGTGATCTGATGAGACATATGCCTCTTAATTCCTCCCTCCTCTGTTAGCAATTCCTCCCTCCTCTGGGGGACCCAGCAGCAGTATCCAGCAGAGAAATGCATGCACTACTCTCACTCTGGACAGGGACCGTGTGTGATCCGATAATATGCTACTTAAATTCCTCCCTCCTCTGAAATGGGGAACCCTAGCCAGGCACACTTCTGAAACAAATAAGCACTACAGGAAACATGAGTGAATTTTATTGTCTTTTAAATTGTATTAATTTGATGTTTGTAGAAAAGGAATTAGGCTTGTGCAGTTAATGATGTTCGTCAGAGGAAGGCGGAAAAAAAAAAGCAGAGGTCCAGAAAAAACTAAATTAGTTAGGTGAAAAAAAGCACTTTGTTGTTAAAAGAAATTCTTTCCTGACTCCAAAGAATGGCAGTTGGACAATCATCCCTGAGGAAAAAGCTAGTGCTTTCTACTTTCAAATTAAGTCAATCATTCAATTTAGAAAAAGCTCAAACTTTAAAGGACAGGAACACAAGAGTGTGTCCATTCTCCAATCGACTGCATTTCTCGATCATTCTGCAAAACAGAAGAGGCACAAAAAACAAACAAATATTAGAATTAGAATAAAACAGCACAAAAAACCCCAACCTAAAGCACAGTACTATTTTATTCTACTACTCTTGAATTAACTGTAGTTAACTACCTCTAAAGAGTAGCACCAACAATTAAAAAACCTCAAACTTACAACAGTAATAAAAAGGAAGCACAATTTGGAAGTACAGTGTAAGACTAACGAATTAACAAACCAGCCACTAGGGCTGTAGCGGAATATCGCAGCGGTAGCTATTTCCGGCGGAAACAGTGTTTCCGCAATTAGTGGAATGGCATGGCAGAGGCTTTCATTCCGCGGTTTCATTCCGCGGTTCC